>CM037852.1:54164508-54500508 GCA_021234595.1 Delia radicum
TTTTAAATCAAAAATTAACCCCTTAACCCCCACCCAAACATATGAATGTTGCATGGATCTGCTAGAGGAGGTTCCAAAGAAGCCATTGAGACGAAAATCTTGGACCTCCTCCTCCAACTTCCTGAGATATGGGCCTCCAAACATTTGCTTTTTTTTTCTAAAAAGTGCTAGAAATAGCACTTTTTTTAAATCAAAAATTAACCCCTTAACCCCCCACCCAAACATATGAATGATGCATGGATCTGCTAGAGGAGGTTCCAAAGAAGCCATTGAGACCAAAATCTTGGACCTCCTCCTCCTACTTCCTGAGATATGGGCCTCCAAACATTTGCTTTTTTTTTCTAAAAAGTGCTAGAAATAGCACTTTTTTAAATCAAAAGTTAACCCCTTAACCCCCACCCAAACATATGAATGATACATGGATCTGCTAGATGAGGTTCCAAAGAAGCCATTGAGACCAAAATCTTGGACCTCCTCCTCCTACTTCCTGAGATATGGGCCTCCAAACATTTGCTTTTTTTTTCTAAAAAGTGCTAGAAATAGCACTTTTTTTTAAATCAAAAATTAACCCCTTAACCCCCACCCAAACATATGAATGATGCATGGATCTGCTAGAGGAGGTTCCAAAGAAGCCATTGAGACGAAAATCTTGGACCTCCTCCTCCTACTTCCTGAGATATGGGCCTCCAAACATTTGCTTTTTTTTTTCTAAAAAGTGCTAGAAATAGCACTTTTTTTAAATCAAAAATTAACCCCTTAACCCCCACCAAAACATATGAATGATGCATGGATCTGCTAGAGGAGGTTCCAAAGAAGCCATTGAGACGAAAATCTTGGACCTCCTCCTCCTACTTCCTGAGATATGGGCCTCCAAACATTTGCGTTTTTTTCTAAAAAGTGCTAGAAATAGCACTTTTTTTTAATCAAAAATTAACCCCTTAACCCCCACCAAAACATATGAATGATGCATGGATCTGCTAGAGGAGGTTCCAAAGAAGCCATTGAGACCAAAATCTTGGACCTAATCCTCCTACTTCCTGAGATATGGGCCTCCAAACATTTGCTTTTTTTTTTCTAAAAAGTGCTAGAAATAGCACTTTTTTTAAATCAAAAATTAACCCCTTAACCCCCACCCAAACAAATGAATGATGCATGGATCTGCTAGAGGAGGTTCCAAAGAAGCCATTGAGACGAAAATCTTGAACCTCCTCCTTCCTGAGATATGGGCCTCCAAACATTTGCTTTTTTTTTCCTAAAAAGTGCTAGAAATAGCACTTTTTTTAAATCAAAAATTAACCCCTTAAAACCAACCCAAACATATGAATGATGCATGGATCTGCTAGAGGAGGTTCGAAAGAAGCCATTGAGACCAAAATCTTGGACCTCCTCCTCCTACTTCCTGAGATATGGGCCTCCAAACATTTGCTTTTTTTTTTCTAAAAAGTGCTAGAAATAGCACTTTTTTTAAATCAAAAATTAACCCCTTAACCCCCACCCAAACATATGAATGATACATGGATCTGCTAGAGGAGGTTCCAAAGAAGCCATTGAGACGAAAATCTTGGACCTCCTCCTCCTACTTCCTGAGATATGGGCCTCCAAACATTTGCTTTTTTTTTCTAAAAAGTGCTAGAAATAGCACTTTTTTTAAATCAAAAATTAACCCCTTAACCCCCACCCAAACATATGAATGATGCATGGATCTGCTAGAGGAGGTTCGAAAGAAGCCATTGAGACGAAAATCTTGGACCTCCTCCTCCTACTTCCTGAGATATGGGCCTCCAAACATTTGCTTTTTTTTTCCTAAAAAGTGCTAGAAATAGCACTTTTTTTAAATCAAAAATTAACCCCTTAACCCCCACCCAAACATATGAATGATACATGGATCTGCTAGAGGAGGTTCCAAAGAAGCCATTGAGACGAAAATCTTGGACCTCCTCCTCCTACTTCCTGAGATATGGGCCTCCAAACATTTGCTTTTTTTTTCTAAAAAGTGCTAGAAATAGCACTTTTTTTAAATCAAAAATTAACCCCTTAACCCCCACCCAAACATATGAATGATGCATGGATCTGCTAGAGGAGGTTCGAAAGAAGCCATTGAGACGAAAATCTTGGACCTCCTCCTCCTACTTCCTGAGATATGGGCCTCCAAACATTTGCTTTTTTTTTCCTAAAAAGTGCTAGAAATAGCACTTTTTTTAAATCAAAAATTAACCCCTTAACACCCACCCAAACATATGAATGATGCATGGATCTGCTAGAGGAGGTTCGAAAGAAGCCATTGAGACCAAAATCTTGGACCTCCTCCTCCTACTTCCTGAGATATGGGCCTCCAAACATTTGCTTTTTTTTCTAAAAAGTGCTAGAAATAGCACTTTTTTTAAATCAAAAATTAACCCCTTAACCCCCACCCAAACATATGAATGATACATGGATCTGCTAGAGGAGGTTCCAAAGAAGCCATTGAGACCAAAATCTTGTACCTCCTCCTCCTACTTCCTGAGATATGGGCCTCCAAACATTTGCTTTTTTTTTTTCTAAAAAGTGCTAGAAATAGCACTTTTTTTAAATCAAAATTAACCCCTTAACCCCCACCCAAACATATGAATGTTGCATGGATCTGCTAGAGGAGGTTCCAAAGAAGCCATTGAGACGAAAATCTTGGACCTCCTCCTCCAACTTCCTGAGATATGGGCCTCCAAACATTTGCTTTTTTTTTTTCTAAAAAGTGCTAGAAATAGCACTTTTTTTAAATCAAAAATTAACCCCTTAACCCCCACCCAAACATATGAATGATGCATGGATCTGCTAGAGGAGGTTCCAAAGAAGCCATTGAGACCAAAATCTTGGACCTTCTCCTCCTACTTCCTGAGATATGGGCCTCCAAACATTTGCTTTTTTTTTTCTAAAAAGTGCTAGAAATAGCACCTTTTTTAAATCAAAAATTAACCCCTTAACCCCCACCCAAACATATGAATGATGCATGGATCTGCTAGAGGAGGTTCCAAAGAAGCCATTGAGACGAAAATCTTGGACCTCCTCCTCCTACTTCCTGAGATATGGGCCTCCAAACATTTGCTTTTTTTTTTCCTAAAAAGTGCTAGAAATAGCACTTTTTTTAAATCAAAAATTAACCCCTTAACCCCCACCCAAACATATGAATGATGCATGGATCTGCTAGAGGAGGTTCGAAAGAAGCCATTGAGACCAAAATCTTGGACCTCCTCCTCCTACTTCCTGAGATATGGGCCTCCAAACATTTGCTTTTTTTTCTAAAAAGTGCTAGAAATAGCACTTCTTTTAAATCAAAAATTAACCCCTTAACCCCCACCCAAACATATGAATGATGCATGGATCTGCTAGAGGAGGTTAAAAAGAAGCCATTGAGACCAAAATCTTGGACCTCCTCCTCCTACTTCCTGAGATATGGGCCTCCAAACATTTGCTTTTTTTTCTAAAAAGTGCTAGAAATAGCACTTTTTTTAAATCAAAAATTAATACCGACTTTTTGGGAAGATACTTTTTCACATACCAAATACATACAACTACTAGTACACATACCCAATAGTGCTGCTATGCTAATAATTCTCACTGAGTCTATTAAAAGTATTGCTTATAATGTGAAAGTTGGTATACTAAAGGAAGCTTGAATCCAGTTGGAGTTTCAAACTATACTTCGTCCTACCAGCCGAATTATAGCAGATAAGCCGACAAGATTCCAGTTTCCGATACGTGCCGTAGTGTAGACCAGTAGATTTAGCGTTTTGAAGGCAATAGCCGAGATCTGTAGTATTCATCTCGCTATTTATCGTTTTCTTTAAGGCAATAGCCGAGATCTGTAGTATTCATCTCGCTATCCATATTTCTAAGGCAATAGCCGAGATCTGTAGTATTCATCTCGCTATTTACCGTTTTCTTTAAGGCAATAGCCGAGATCCGAAGCATTCATCTCGTTATTCATATTTCTAAGGCAATAGCCGAGATCTGTAGTATTCATCTCGCTATTTATCGTTTTCTTTAAGGCAATAGCCGAGATCCGAAGCATTCATCTCGCTATTCATATTTCTAAGGCAATAGCCGAGATCTGTAGTATTCATCTCGCTATTTATCGTTTTCTTTAAGGCAATAGCCGAGATCCGAAGCATTCATCTCGCTATTCATATTTCAAAGGCAATAGCCGAGATCTGTAGTATTCATCTCGCTATAACCGAAATCTCACGCACTCGTCTCGATATCTGTTGCATGCCTCGTAGTTAGTGCCCCTCCTAATCTTCGAGATCTTTAGAATTCGTCTCGAAATCGTAGAAGTTGCTACTATCCTATTTCGCAGGTCTCCCATCCTCCAGAGCCGAGCCGAATATCTCCAGCCCTCGCTAAGGTTGCCGAAGACTGCCGACCCGACTGCCGTTAAGGGGGTTATACCACCGATTACGCCCGAGCACGATAGATCACCACCGATTACGCCCGTGCGCGATAGATCACCACCGATTACGCCCGAGCACAGCAGATCACCACCGATCACACCCGAGAACGATAGAATAACCAAACCCTAAAGATAAGAGAAATTATAGTTATAAGGTTATTTTGGTTAAATAAAGTTGTGTGCGCAACACGATTATATTGTTATTACAACTCAGAAAATCGTGTGTTTTAATTCAAAGGAAGCAGACCTTTGACGGACCTGGACAGACTGAGTAATACCCCAGCTGAAAAGAAAACTGCATCACAAATGCATCAAAAATTAACCCCTTAACCCCCACCAAAACATATGAATGATGCATGGATCTGCTAGAGGAGGTTCCAAAGAAGCCATTGAGACCAAAATCTTGGACCTTCTCCTCCTACTTCCTGAGATATGGGCCTCCAAACATTTGCTTTTTTTTTCTAAAAAGTGCTAGAAATAGCACCTTTTTTAAATCAAAAATTAACCCCTTAACCCCCACCCAAACATATGAATGATGCATGGATCTGCTAGAGGAGGTTCCAAAGAAGCCATTGAGACGAAAATCTTGGACCTCCTCCTCCTACTTCCTGAGATATGGGCCTCCAAACATTTGCTTTTTTTTTCTAAAAAGTGCTAGAAATAGCACTTTTTTTAAATCAAAAATTAACCCCTTAACCCCCACCAAAACATATGAATGATGCATGGATCTGCTAGAGGAGGTTCGAAAGAAGCCATTGAGACCAAAATCTTGGACCTCATCCTCCTAGTTCCTGAGATATGGGCCTCCAAACATTTGCTTTTTTTTTTCTAAAAAGTGCTAGAAATAGCACTTTTTTTAAATCAAAAATTAACCCCTTAACCCCCACCAAAACATATGAATGATGCATGGATCTGCTAGAGGAGAAATAGCACTTTTTTTAAATCAAAAATTAACCCCTTAACCCCCACCAAAACATATGAATGTTGCCTATAGGCAACATTATAGTTAAACGCTTCTAATTTCCTCGAATTAAAATTTTTTAATTCGGGGTTTTTTGCATTATGTAGCTTAATGTGTTGCAAAAGCTAACAGCTATTTTTTCTTTTATAATCTGTACGTGCGTGCATTCAGTAGGCGTTCGTAGTAGAGTGAATTTCTGAAGTGTGTGTTAAAAAAAATGTGCTGATACAAAAATTGTTAAAAAACATTAAAATAATTGTTTTATTATAAAACCAAGTGAACAATATAAATCAATAAAGGTAAGAGTGTTATTTAAAAAAAAAACCCATGAAAAAAGTGTATGGTTTGTTTACAGTAATTTTTTAAAAGTGTTGTTGCCTATAGGCAACATCGGTCAACTGTGGTAATTTGAAACAACTTTTTTTTTGTACATATGAACATATAAAGATGCGTCCAAGAGGTTTAACTCAGGCTGAAATTGAAAAAATTGTTGAATTTAGCTGGGATGATTCTGAGGATGATGAAAATGAAGAAGAGCAGCAGGAAAGAATGGCAAATTTTGAAAATATCATCGAAGAGACATTGGAAAGCCTGATTGATAGGGGCGAAAATATGGAAATTGGTTTGATAGAGGAAATAATTAGCAAAGGAAATGACAAAAATGAAATTGAAGATGAAGTAGTTGTGGAGCAGGTGTTTGAAAAAATTGATCTGCAAAGTTTGAGGTGGAGGAGTGCAGAGGTAATGGCAAATGATACCAGTTGAAAGAGCAAATTACGGAGCAATGAGGTAAAACAGCCCATTGAATATTTCACCCAGTTCTTTGCAGATGAAATTTTGCAAAAGATTTGTGAGGAAACCAACTTGTATGCAGCGCAGACTAATGGAACAGAGTTGAAGTGTAACGTGACTGAAATAAAGAGATACATTGGTATTTTATTATACCTCGCTGTAGTAAATATTCCAACATATAGAATGGCATGGGCGGAAAATTTCAAACTGGTGGCTGTTGCAAATTCTTTGCCAAGAAATCGATTTGAAAAAATTAAAAAATTTTTCCATATTAACAACAACGCTGTTCAGCCTCAAAAAGAGCAACCTGGGTATGATAAATTATACAAGGTTCGCCCATTGCTTAATTTTCTAAAACAAAAGTTCAACGAAATTTCTCAAGAAGAATTCCAAAGCGTAGACAAGCAAATGATTGCATATAAAGGTAAGCAATTTTACGTCCACATACATATGCAAATAGCTTTCTATTAATGCCATAATATATTTTTTATTAGGTCAACAAAGTTTAAAACAATATTTGTCAAATAAGCCCCATAAGTGGGGCTTCAAAATGTTTACCAGGGCTGGTGTATCTGGCATAATTTATGATTTTTGCCTCTACATTGGGGAAGGAACGTGCGAGACTTTTGGTTTGGGTATTTCATCAGACATTGTATTACACTTAGCATCTAATATTCCTATAAACCAAAACTTCAAACTATTTTTTGACAACTGGTTTACGTCAATAAGCTTGACGATTGCTCTCAGACAAAGAGGTATACTTTCCGTTGGTACAATTAGAAGCAATCGTTTGAAAAATTGTACTCTAAGTAGTGAAAAGGAGCTTCAAAAGCGAGGACGTGGATCAAGCGATTTTAAATTTGAGGCAAAGCACAACTTGATTGCCTGCCGTTGGTATGATAACAAGAGCGTGCAACTGGTGTCTAACTATATAGGTAAAAACCCCATTAGTGAGTGCAAGATATGGTGCCGAAAAGAGAAAGAGTTTGTTATTATCCCCCGTCCAGGTATAGTTGATTGTTATAATAAACATATGGGAGGGGTTGATCTTGCTGACATGCTCCTAGAGTTATACAAAATCAACCACCGATCAAATAAGTGGTATATGCGTATAGTATACTGGTGTATAAATTCCTCTGTGGTCAATAGTTGGCTACTGTATCGCAGAGACCTCAAATACACAGATGGCGAAGTAAAGCATATACATACCACTGATAAAATTCCAGTTAGAAATTGCTAACGAGCTTATGAACGCAACTTAGACATCAGTTTTTCCAAGAAAAAGAGGACGACCATTATCACTCCTTTCAACGGTGGATACATCCCCTTCGTCACCATGTGCTTCACCATCATCGCCAACTCTTTCGACGTCCGCTAAATCAAGCACCTACAGAAGAAGATGTGTTGCAGAACCTGCAAAAGCCACACGTTTTGACAACATGGGTCACTGGGTGGAATGGGGAGGGAAAGATAGGTGCAGACTATGCCACATTGGTTACCCGAGATCCAAATGCAGCAAATGTAATGTTCATTTATGTTGCAACCCACAAAAAATTTTTTTTGTATCATTTCATACTTAAATTTCAATAAAAAATTCATTAAAAAATAATTTAAATGTTTTTTTTTTTACCACCACAATTGCCCAATGTTGCCTATAGGCAACATCCTGTAAGTAACGAACCAATACACCCAGGACTTCGAAATTTTTATCAGTTCATAATTGAATCTATAGTAACACATATCTGTACTCAAAAAATTTTTAGCCCCGCCCATACTAATTCGGGCATGAGAGGGCTAAAGTGTCAAGAATTTTTGAAGTTCGTCATATATAAGATATTCTTTAAAATTTTTCGTTTTTCACAATTGTATATTCTTTTTATTTAATTAAATTACACCAGAAATAAAAAGCTTAAGAAACTCCACATCCATTATTTTTTTAAGTTCGATATTGCCATATCTAATAAATATTGCCACATTGATTTGTGTATGTCGAACTGAATTCTAATTATAATTATAATTTATCTTTTTTATTATAAAAATATACTTGTAGCTTATTTTCTTTTCCAAATTTCATCAATGTAAATTTTATACAACATGTTGTCAATTAAAGATATTACCCAAGCATTTTCGTTTTTTCACTTAGTCATGGCTCACACACGGCAATTATAATTGCGCAATTCTTCTTCAATTATCCTTTGAAATTGCTTTTGTGTTCACACAGGAAAAGTTTGTTTCGGCAATTTTCGTATATCAACCTGCAGTGTTGAAAATTGCGGATGACAAAACAAAACGGAATTGGAGTACGGGCAAGTCTGTTGTAATGTAATGTGTTTATTACTACTGTTGTATAGGTAGCAAAGTTCCCTATAAACCAATTCTATATTTTAATAGCTGTGTGGGGGTCAGCTTATAAATAGGCGTTCAAAAGAACTGCCAAAATATTGAGACTCAAAAAGTAAAAACACAGTTAATAGTGTTGTTTTAGAACTCTAAATTGAAGTCTGTCTTATTTAACAATTTACATGTTCTTATATACTATTTTTACAAATCTAACTTATTGTCTAGTATTGAGTGATTTTAGGAATCACTCAATTTATTTTTATTCTTAATTATTTTTATGCATTGTTCTCTTATCGTCAACATACGGTCACCAGATATCTGAGTGCAAGTGAAAGAATGCAGTCATAGGTTTCTGATTAGTCAGTGCAGCTAGACTGTTACCTGATGCCACTTGTATGGCATTCACTCTACAGTATTTGAGACGGTATGTTGGGAAATCAATATTAGTGGTTGGTATGCAGTGTACACTTAAGGAGTACACTACACTGTACCCCCTTCCATTCTCTTTTCCTCCCTGTTCTATAAACTCAAGAATTGCGCAAGTATAATTGCCGTGTGTGAACCTAGTCTTAGCTTCAAGATAAAACACCAATTCATAAACCAAAAAAAAAATACAAATTCATTCTGTTAAATTTTACCAAGTACTATTTGATTAAAAATTGCAAACAAATATTAAAGGTTGACAATATAAGTTTTATAGTTTTATAAGATTTAACATAATAGGAACAATTGTATACAAACATAAAAATGTTAAGTGATTTTTAGGATACTTAGTTTATACTAAACTTGATAAAATCCACAAAATTTTGATGAAAAAAAATTTACTAAGTATACTTTCCTCTATATTAGAGGCCATTTAAACGACGCAATTTTAGCATGCAACGTTGCGTGCAATTCTTGTTTGTAGGCAAACGGGGTAGAGAAGCAAGCGGGTTAGCAAAAATTGCACGGTTTTCGTTTTGCAAGATATTTTTTGACATTTCTTTTTGCTATCGTTCGTATTCTTGTCAATTTGCTTTATTCGTATTCGGCTTCTCAAGTGTTGTGTATCGAAAATATTTCGTAAAATAAAAAACAAATAAAGAATAAATAAAGAATAAAGAACTATTTATATATTATTTTAAATTATATTATTTTATATTATATATATTATAAAATTATATTATTTTAAATTATTACGACTAAATTAAATTTTAACGAATGAACATAAAGAAGATTGGCAAAATAAACGCCAAAAAAATTGCATGCAAAAACTCCTCGTGTAAATGTTAATGATTTTTAGAAGCAACTTTAAAAGAGAATTCAAAAATTGCCTGAAATTAATTTCTTCGTTTAAATTGCCTCTTATTTTGTGTGTGTGAATAATTGTCTAACAAAAATATGAACTAAAAGAACGAACTAGTTCAAATTTTAAATGAAATGAAATGAACTAGAATGCCCAGCTCTATTGCATTTATTAGGCTTGGGCATTTTAGGTCTTTCTAAAGATCGCTCTTTACAGTTCAGCTTCTTTAAATGAACTAGTTCACTCTTCTATTTCAACAGCTCTTTATCATAAGCTTAGCTGTGCGATACGAACTATTTGAAGTAAATTGAACCAGCTGATGCGAAACAACATGTGTCAACAAAATGTGTAACTTTCTCTTAAATTTACTATCGGAGAATAATTCAACACTTTAATATATATTTAAAATGATTGTTTAATCATTAAATGGTACGTAATTATCCATTTTTCCAGGCATTTTATAAACTCAAAATTTAATTTTTTATTAATTTTCAGAAATGATTGTATATTTCATAGAACTAGGTAACAATTTTTCGAAAGAAAAAAGAAATAAATAATGTCTCCTTTAAACGTTACAAAAAAATTGAGCTGTTGCTCCAAAGCAACATAAAGAAAAGAAATATTACTCGAAAGACAAAAAGAACGAAAAGAGCGAAAGACCTAAAAGAGCTGTGTATGAATTATGTATCTTTTTTACGACACACGACAATGAAATGACACCTAGATCATTATCGATTCGGGGATGGAACTAATTTTGTGTATTCATCTCATGGCTTATAAATGTCATATGAAACCGATGCAACAAAAATTTTTACATTTACGCTGTTAAAACGAGAATGATTTAGGTGTCATTTCATTGTAGTGTGTCGTAAAAAAGATACATAATTGATACCCTGATGTTTGTGATCCATCCTACTAGTTTAAAGAAAAGACTAGTTCAATTGAACTAGTTCGTTCACGAACTACACAACTCTAGCATTTACGATTGTAATAACATTTTTAATTTATTGTTGTCATTTTGAATAAAAATATAAACAATGTCACAATCTATGTCCATGAAACAAATTGGAGCACGGCATATGAGCTGTGTAGTAGAAATAATGGAATGGAGCAACAAAATGGATTTGATTGCATATGGAAACGAAAAAGGCAAGTAATTCCATTAATTTGATTACAATTCCAATGTAAAATAAAAAATTTTTTTGTTGAAGAATAGGTGAAGTAATAATACAGCGTTTAAATTGGCAGAAAATAGTAACGTTTCCATCACCTGGTGAAGATGTTAAAGTACGGGGTTTAAGTTGGCAACATGATGAAACTATTGTAGCCGTGGGTAAGTGAATGTTTATGTTTAATAAAATGGCTAAAGTGCACCTTATGGGGCGTAACGAAATTAAAAAAAAAAAGTACATGGGCCCCTCCGGAATAAAAAAAAATTTTTTTTTTGTTCTGGAGATAAGGGGGCCGGGCCCCCTTTGGCCCCCAGGCCCTAAAAACTGATACACCACCGAATTTACAAGTATGGGTATTCAAATCAAAGGAAATTTTCGGCTAAAGTGCACTTTATGGGGCGTAACGAAATTAAAATAAAAAGTACATGGATAAGTGAACCAGGGCGGCAACCAGAGCCATTTTAAACCCCCAAAAGGGGGTAAAAAAAAAAAATGCAAATGTTAATGAAAAAAAATACGACCCCCTCCGGAATAAAAAAAGAAAATTTTTTTGTTCTGGAGTTAAGGGGGGCGGGGCCCTCTTTGGCCCCCAGACCCTAAAAAGTGATACTCGAACGAATATGCAAGCATGGGTACTCAAATCAAACGAAATTTTCTCCCGATTTCAAAAATGATATTATTTTTACTCAATTTATTCAAAAAAATAAAAAATTTTTTGAAAAAATCGCGCGATTTTAGGGCCTGGGGGCCTCGTTTGTCCCCCAGGCCCTACAAACTGATCACTTTTTAATTATTTAAAACAAAAAATGAAAATTTTTTGAAAAAATCGCGCGTCTCTTCCCTAGTGTGACGCGCGCAGGGAAACTTTATTCAGCGAAGCCACCTGCCGCGTCCTATGAAGGAGAAAACCCCTAAGAGCGGCCGCAGGCCGCCACGCAGAAAAACTTTATAAAGCAAGGATTTTCAATATTGGGCATAAATTCGGTTTACCGACACCTCACCAAAATAAATGAAATTTTGTCCTTTAATAGAAGAGACCACGCTGAGTCGAAATAAAAAAAATTTGCGTCGCTCACGCCCCCTTTTCAGTGGGCGGGGCTCCAAAGTTTGAAATGAAATTGCAAATAACTTCAAAACTACTTTTCCGATCTTAACAAAATTGGAGTCGTTGGAAAGGTCTCGAAAATATCTTTCCAATGAGGTATATTATGTCCCAAAATATTAACCCCTTGCTGCCCAAATAAAGCATTTTTGTTTTTTTATGATATTTTTTTAACGCTCTTTTTGTTAAATAACGCCTATATAAGTACATAAAAAGTGTATAAAAAGGGAAAGTCTGTTTTATAAGCTTTCATAAAAGGTGCAACATGACCCCATAGGTCTTGAAATGAAGTAGTTATTAAGGGTTAAAGTTGACCATTAATAGGCAAAACTATGATTTTTGCAAGATTTTGAAAATTAGATTTTGTTGTATGGTATGGTTTAAGATTTTGTATGCAAAAGAAAACTTGTAAATATGCCAAAATTTCTGCGGCCCGGGGCGAAGCCTCAGCGAAGCCGGTGGGAGGACTGGTGGGAGGAGAAAACCCCTAAGCCCGGCCGAAGGCCGGTTACGCAGAAAAACTATTTTGCAAAGACCCATATATGGTCACGTCGATATATGGTTCAAAATTTGAAAAAGGGTGTGTAAAAAAAATCATTATGCTTTTTTTGGGCAGTAAAGGGTTAATATTTTAGGACATTATATACACCATTGGAAAGATATTTTTGAGATCTTTTCGCCTGAGAAATATGGTCACGTCGATATATGGCTCAAATTTTGAAAAAAGGACGTTTTAAAAAAAAAAAATATAAAAAAAAACAAAAATTGTTTTATTTGGGCAGCAAAGGGTTAATATTTTAGGACATTTTATACTCCATTGGAAAGATATTTTCAAGATAAGTAGTTTTGAAGTTATTTCGGATTTCATTTCAAACTTTGGAGCCCCGCCCACTGAAAAGGGGGCGTGAGCGACGCAAAAAAAATTTTTTTTTGGACTCTGTGGGGTCAAATGTTCAAGGTCAAAAAATTTCAAAAAATTCGGAGAGGTGTCGGTAAACTTAATTTGTTCCCAATATTTTTTTTTTTTTTTTTTTTATATTTATTTATTAGTATTTAAAATACTTTTAAAAAAATCTCAAAATCTACAATATTATTACAAAATTTGTAAGTTCTCATAAAAAAATTATAAAATATTAAATCTAACAAAATTTGTACATTTTTTTCTAAATATATTATAATTTTTCTCAATTTTCATATTATTTGGTAAGGCATTGAATAATTTAAAACCCTTGTAGAAAAGCGAATTCTGCATATGTGTTGTCATAACTCTTTGGATTCGAAAATCTTCCGCATTTCTGAGACCATACGGTTGCGTTTCTCCAACGTATTTAATTTGTTCGCACAGGTATTTAGGGGCATCTCCTTCTTTCATTTTTTTAATAAAATATAAAGTATTGAGCTCCAATCTTTGTTTTATATTCATCCACCCAAGATTTCTAAGCATATCATTTATATGAGTATATCGGTTACATTTCAGTATTATTCTCATTGCCTTATTTTGAAGTTTCTGCATCCTTTCTACTTGAGTTGTATTACAACATGTATAAATTATTGTCGATCCAAACTCGAAATGAGGTTTAATTATTGTATTATATATGTTTATTGCGGTTGTTTTTGATATTTTATTTCTAATTCGATTAAAAAATCCGATTTTTTTGCCAATTTTTTTACACGTATAGTCTATATGTTCCTTAAATTTTAAATTCTTATCTATTATAAAACCTAGATATTTTATTTTATCAACTTTTTCAATTATTTCATCGTTAATTTTAAATATTATATCAGAAGTCATATTTATTTCAATTATTTTTGTTTTATTTTCGTTTAGTTTAAGTTTGTTCATTTTTAACCAATTATTAATTTTGTTTATGTCATCATCTCCCTCCGTGTATATCAGCGTATCATCAGCGTATAAAACCATTTCACTTTTCTCCAATACTTGTGGCATATCATTTATATAAATAATAAATAAAAGAGCACCCAATATAGATCCTTGTGGTACACCGAAATTGTTTTCTATTTCATTTGATAACACATTATTTACTTTTGTTATTTGTTTTCTATTTTTCAAATAAGACTCAAACCATTTTAATTCGGTATCTTGTATTCCATATGAATAAAGTTTTTTTACCATTATTTCTCGATCGATTGTTTCAAACGCTCGTTTAAAATCTAAGAATATTGCCATCACTTTTTTTGTTTTGTTTATATTTTTCCATCTACTTATAACATGATTTACTGTTGTTTCACACGAGTGTTTCTTACGAAAGCCTGATTGATATTTTGACAATATATTATTTTTTTCAATATAATCTTCCAGTTGTTCTTTTACTACTTTTTCCAAAAATTTTTCACACGTTTTTAACATATTAATTGGCCGATATTCATCACATTTATTTGTATTTGATACTTTTTCAATTGGTGTTACCATAGTTATTTTCCAGTTGTCTGGAAAGACTCCTGTTTCCAGTGACGTATTTATTATTTTTAATATTGTTTCACCTGTTATGTTCCAGTTCTCCAATATCATCTTATTAGATATTTTATCACAGTCAGTTTTATTTTTCAAGTTCTTTATTGTATTTTTAAGTTCTAACAAGTTTATTGCACGGAATTTGAATTTATTGTTTATCACAGTTATTAGATTTTCGTATTGCACATTTTCAATTGAGTTTCTTATTATTTTTATACTATCTACAAAATAATTATTAAATTGGCACGCGATTTCTTTATTATCCTTATATTCTACTTGGTTAAATATCACAGATTTTATCACTTTTTGGTTTTTCTTAAGTACTAGGTCTTTTATTTGTCTCCACATTTGTTTTTGGTCGATTGCACTGTTTATCTTATTATTAATGTATTTATTTTTTTCGTTTTCAATCTTAACTTTATATAGATTTCTAATTTGTTTGTAATTTGACCATGCTTGATTTGTGTTTTCTAACTTTGCTGTTTGGTATTTAATTATCTTGTTTTTCTTCATCAGACGTAGTTCACTATTAAACCAATTATTTATATTATTTTTTTTCCCGGACTGATTTTTTAACTGTAAACTTTTCTATAGTTTCTTTTAAACAATTATCCAATAAGATTACATTTTCATTAACGTTTTTGTTTTCGTCGAATTTTATAATTTTGCATAGTTCCGAGTTGAATGTGCTTTTGTTGTATTTAAATATTTCCACTTGTTTATTTTCCATTTCGTTACAATTGTTTTTACTATTAATCAAAATATTGACCATTTCATGGTCTGATATTTTATTTTTAGAACAGTTATTTACCATAATGTTAAAGTTATTTGTTATAACGTAATCAATTATTGTACTTGAACTTTTTGTAACACGTGTGTATTCATTAACTATTTGTCTGAGGCCATTATCATTTAATGTACATTCTATTTTATTTTTATTTGACGAATTTGTTGCCCAATCTATGTTGAAATCTCCGGTTATTAAAATATCATCACTATTATCACCAATTTCTTCTATTACTTCTTCTAATATTTCACAAAACTCTGATTCTCCATAGCTTGGGGATCTGTATATTGCACCAATAATCATCTGCTTGCTTTCATATGAGCCTCTACAAACTAATATCCAGTATTTAAGGCAGTCTACTTTCTCTATTATTCTATTTACTTTCCACATTTTTTTAAAATATATTACGACTCCACCAGTTCTTGTAGATGTAGACAGCGATACAATATGATCATACCCTTGTAGGCTAATTTCATTCCTTTCAACGTTTTTTGTTAAATGTGTTTCCGATAGTATAAATAAGTCTGGCTTTTCAGTTGCTGCAATCACCTCCACCTGGTTAAAGTTATTTGTTAATCCTTGCACATTTGTATATAGAACACTAATATTTTTTAATTGTTAAATTGACAGTCCAAATCTTCTCATTTTTACATTTAACTTGTTTTGGTAAACTGGACATTCTTTATTATTTGTAAAGTGGTTTTCGTCTAAGTCCATATTTAATTTACTGTTAATTTTTACGCAATTTATACATTTCATTATTATTTCTTTATTTTTGCAATCCTTCGTTTTGTGTTGGCCATGACATCTTAAGCATATTTCCTGGTTTTTACAATCTTTTGCTTTATGATTATAACCTCTACATTTTAAACACTGCATTACCTCAGTACCATCAAACACTCTACATCTTTCCCATCCTATATTTACTCTTCTTGCTTCTATCATTTTTGTATACGATTCTTTATCAACTATCATTTTCACGTTATATATTGTTCTATTATTTCTTTTTATTTCATAATTCTCCACTATTTTTAATTCTGCATTGGCAAAACTAGGATTCTGTTTTTTTAATTTTTCAACTATTTCTTCATTTTCATGTTTAAATGACATATCAGTTATTTTTACTCTGAGTTCTATTGGGCTGGGCACCTTAATTTCATAATCTTCAGTTAATTCATTTTCTATAGCATGTTTTATTTTTTCTCTTTCTTCAATGCTTTCACTTTGAATTACTACCGTTCCATTTCTTCTATTTTCAACGCCTGTTATTTTAAAATTAACTGGGTCTACTTTTTTGTTTAAAACTTCTCTTGTTTTTTCTACCGCCTGTTTTTCTTTTGGCTTTACAATTAATGGTGCCTGTTTGTTCTCATCTGGTAACACTGGTTTATTTTTCACTGAATCAGCATATGACATTTGTGTTTGTTTTTTATTTGTTTCTTTTATAACCTTTTTTATTTCATTGCACAACATTGTATTTTTTTCTTCCAGTGATTTGCATATTTCGTTGTTGTTATTTCTAAATTCGTTGGCATACTCATGTAATTTTTTAACCTCTTCTACATTTCGTTGATAAGACTTTTGTACATTTTCAATTTGTTTCAATCTTTCTTCATATCGTTTTTCGATAGCTTCTAATAATTGCTTAATTTCACATTCATTTTTCTTCAGTGATGACTCGAATTCATTTTTATATTCAATCAAATATTGTTTACTTTTGTTCACTTGGTCTTGTATTTCCCTTATAACCATGTCAACATTTCTTATGTACTGCATGCAGTCCTCACATAGGAACCGTACAAAATTATCCTTATCCACAACTCCCAACGAATATTGATCAACTCCCGAACACTTACTTTGTGTGTGATAAACTTTACCGCACACCCCCATACATCTTATGCCGGTTTCACCACGTATCGTTGATTTACATTTGCAACACTCAGCCATGACTGAGTGTTTTTTGTTTTTTTTATTATAATTTTAAAATTATCCGTTTTTTCATAAAAACTTTATTTCGCACTAATTAAAACAATGCTTTTCTTTGGTTTCTAATAGTCCTATCTATTTATTAAAACCAAATTTTATTTTAATTTTATTATTTTTTAAGAGCTTTACTGAAAATTGCTTTTTTGCTTTTGACGTTGTTATATATATATATATATTGTTGCAGTTAAATTAATATTTGCAAAAATGTGTAATGATTAAAGTGATTTTTTTTTTCATTTTAGGGCCTGGGGGCCAAACGTTACATTTCAAATTTCAAAAAAAAACCCTAAAGAAATGTAACTCCAGAACAAACAAATTTTCTTTTTTTATTCCGGAGGGGGTCATATTTTTTTTCATTAACATTTGCATTTTTTTTACCCCCTTTTGGGGGTTTAAAATGGCTCTGGTTGCCGCCCTGGTTCACTTATCCAAAAAATAATACTATTTTTGGAATCGGGAGAAAATTTCCTTTGATTTGAATACCCATACTTGTATATTCGGTGGTGTATCAGTTTTTAGGGCCTGGGGGCCAAAGGGGGCCCGGCCCCCTTAACTCCAGAACAAAAAAAATTTTTTTTTTTATTCCGGAGGGGGTCATATTTGTTTTTTTTTCGTCACGCCCCATAAACTGCACTTTTGCCAATAAAATAAATATTTATCAATATTTTGACAAATGCAAAAGGTTATAGCAATGGACAAATTTCTTTACTGGATGCAGAACGTGAGGAATCTATATCGAATTTACAATATGCTGATGACATCAAAAACGTGTACTTTAGCAAAGCTATAAATGCTTCCGATTACATGCAAATGTATCAGAATAAATCCGAGGTAATATAATTAAAAACTTTAAAAAAAATATAAACAAATAAAGGTTAGCCGCCCCTCTCCAAAATTGATGAAAATTGGTCCATCAACTAATATTTCGACGCTGAAAATGGCAAAATATTTTTTCGATTTAAGCGAACAATTGTGAACGGATCGAAACGAATTAAGCACCTTCGAAAAGGTAATTTAAATATATTTCTAACGAGTTGTAATATGTTCACATTTAATTAACCCATTTAAAACCAGCTTAAAATTTTGTATTTTTGTCCGTTTTTCATGTAGTTGTGGCGACCAGCCACTCAACAAAATTAAAAAATTTATAAATTCAAATGATCGAATAAACTTTGAATTTTGTATTACTTTTAAGTTTCAAAATTTTTAAAAAAAATTATTCGTTTACAAACTTTTAATTATAGAAGACTATTTCGTAGTCTTTATATAAGGTCTGTCTGCGTACACATATTTTGCATCATTTTGTGCAAAATGTTGTCTCCAAATCTCTTGCTGCGAGAGAGCCAAAAAGAGATTTTTTTGACAGTTGGAAGTTAGAGAACTTGCAAAATGTTGCTGGAGAAATTTCTTCTTGCAAGATTTTGCAACTAGTTTGAACAGCTGTTTTTATTTACTGTTCGAATGAAATAATTTTTGTGAAATGAAAATATGGTATCAATCTCTTCTTTGGAAGATTCTCTAGCAGATTAATGCATCAATCATAATTGTGGTTGGGATTTAAGGGGTTAATTTTTAATTTCAAAATAGGCCTATTTTGCGAAAGTAACAATGTGTGGGATGGACATATCTAAGGAAGTAGGAGGAGCTTATCCGCGATTATGGTATCAATCTCTTTGGAAGATTCTCTAGCAGATTAATGCATCAATCATAATTGTGGGTGGGATTTAAGGGGTTAATTTTAAATTTCAAAATAGGCCTATTTTGTGAAAGTAACAATGTGTGGGAAGGACATATCTAAGGAAGTAGGAGGAGCTTATCCAAGATTTTGGTATCAATCTCTTCTTTGGAACATTCTCTACCAGATTAATACCACAATCATATTTGTGGGTGGGGTTTAAGGGGTTAATTTTTAATATCAAAATAGGCCTTTTTTGCCGTATTTTGTGAAAGTAACTATGTGTGGGATGGACATATCTAAAGAAGTAGGAGGAGCTTATCCACGATTATGGTATCAATCTCTTTGGAAGATTCTCTAGCAGATTAATGCATCAATCATAATTGTGGGTGGGATTTAAGGGGTTAATTTTTAATTTCAAAATAGGCCTATTTTGCGAAAGTAACAATGTGTGGGATGGACATATCTCAGGAAGTAGGAGGAGCTTATCCAAGATTTTGGAATCAATCTCTTTGGAAGATTCTCTATTAGATGAATACCACATATGCTAAAATTCTTTTTCTTTGTTATTTCAATTGTTTACACACCGATCAGCTGTTTTCTTGCAAGATTTCACTGGATACTGTCTGCGTACTTTTTGAGATATTTTCAGCCGACAGAGTAAAATTGGTCTTACTCTCCCAAAAAAATTTACTGAGTATTTGCTACTGGAAAAGTACCCAGACAGACCTATAGTTATTACAGGTTAAGTTTTGACATTTCAGTTGTTTGTTGACATTCATAACAAACGTTCGTGCTTTTATCACGTGTTTATTTTGATTATAAATAAAAAAGTAATTTATATTCAATTGTTGCTTGTACCTATTAATGGGTTCTAAGCGACGTAAAATCTGGGGTAACACCCCAGGTTTAAAGAATATCGTCCTTCTGGTAAGGGCGAAAATAACAGATTTCAAGTGTTCTCCGATTTGGATGACGACGTTAGCGTGGAAGATGACGTGGCTACTGAGAGGAAAACCAAGGTTCCTCCAATAATTGTTGACAGCTGTCACATGTTTGCAGACATCATTGGGCTACTGGGACCTGATTCCAAGTATAAAAGGAACAAAAGTAATGCCAAACACTTTGGATGAGTATGAAGAAGTTATTAAAAAACTTAAAACGAAAGACATAACATTTTTTAATTTTAAGGGATAATAAAAAATTTAAACTTATGCTTTTTGGCCTTCCGCAAATCTATGTGAGGGTGATCTTAGACGAATTCAAAAATACGTACAACGTAGAACCCGAAAGCATAAAAGAGGTTAAAACTTCACGCTCGAGCCAAAACGATGCATTGTATATGATCGAATTTAGCAGAAATCAGATTTCTAAAAAAGAGGTAACAAAAATAAAATATTTCAGTGGTATAGTAGTACACTGGAGAAATCCTCGTCGCATTGCACAAGGCCCAACTCAGTGCTCCAAATGCGCCATGCATGGTCATGGAGCATCAAATTGTTTCAGAAAAATTACTTGTCTAGGGTGTGGAGGAGCCCATGACTTTACATCTTGTCAGATGAACAAAACTTCATCTGAAGGCCCCGTTATATACAAATGCTTTAATTGCATTGAAAATAATTTTAAAAATGTAAATCATCGTGCGGATGATGCAAAATGCCCATCTCGCCATGAATATATGGAGATTCGTCAAAGAATAACATATAAACAAAGAGTTAACAGAAAACCTCAACGTTAGGAAACTGACTCTTATATTCGGGATGGAGATTTTCGTCCACCTAGTCGTAATGACATGCCATTAACTAGTAGAGAACATAGATTTCCCCAAGTAAAACGCAAAAATGTAAGTACTCGTAATGTTGAGTTGCCCTCGTTTAGTAAAGCGCCCAAAACTATGCAGCCACTGCAATTATGGCCACTGCAATTATGGCTCAAAATAATGAAAATGAAGATGACGACTTATCTAATGAAAAACTATTAGAAATTTTCTTTTATGCAATAGATGCACTAGAAAAGTGCAAAACAAAGTATGACAAAATGCGTGTACTGGGAATGATGCTAAAACATGTCATATAAACAAATAACAATGAATAAACTTAATGTTATGCACTGGAATGCACAAGGTATAACAAACTCAACGCTCATCTATCAATTAGAATACATGTTAAACCAAAAACAAGTAGATATCATTTTTATTTATGAAACATTTTTAAAACAAAAACACAAATTTAAAATGTCAAATTACAAAATTTATAGACAAGATCGATTAAAACATGGAGGGGGTGTGTTAATAGCAATCAAAGCTACTATACCACACCAGCTTATTCCAAATATTGCTACATCAAGTATTGAAAATGTTTCCATTATTATTCTTGTTAATAATCGCCCAATAAGATTTACGTCTGCTTACTGTCCACAATATGAAAAAACGTTTGTTGATGTAATAAACAAAATCACTACTTCATCATCTGAATTTTTTGTTTTCGGCGATTTTAACGCAGTTGCATTTGTGTTAAAAATAATACCGCAGGTAGAATACTATATAACCACCAGTTAAATTCCAGTTATTAGATTCATTCATCTAATAACTTCACACGGTTTGGACAACGTTTAACTCACACTCAACCATCAGTAGTCGATCTCCTACTCACAAATTCTAGCTTAAATGTTTCACCTCTAGAAACACATCCTGGTTTACTGAGTTCCGTCCCAATAACATGCCAAATTTATGGCTCATTTTTGGAAACAAAAACATTAGTCACGATGTATGTACACATTGGAGCATGGAGGTGAATATGGATAAGTCTAAAATGATGGTTTTTATAAAGGGCGGAAGACTGGGTAAAGACGAAAAGTGGTGGTACAAACAAGATGAAATACAAATCACATCCGAATTTTGCTATCTTGGTGTTATACTTACTCCACGAATGTCTTTCACGAAGCATGTATAATGCAGAAACAGTTTGTCTAAAAATAGTATAAACTCAACATGGCACAGCTACCTTAACAAGCCAAGTGTGCCGCTTCGTGCAAAGTGGAACATTTTTCAAGCGGTTTGCAGAGCAATACAGGCCTATGGGGCACAGATTTGGGGATTTACGTCTTTCGAAATTGTTGATAAGTTACAAAGATATTTTTTGAAAAAAATTTTAAAACTGCCAGACTATATTCCCAATTATGCTTTGGGTCTAGAAACAGGAGCTGAAGATAGCCATTTCTACACATTAAGTCTTCATTTGAGCTACATTGTAAAAGTTGTACATAAATTTGGAATGGAGAGGCTTCCGCACAGGCTCTCAAAACTTGTACTGCGCAAAAATGTTTTCTGGGCAGAGAAAATAAATCAAATCGGAGAAGAATTTAATATTGCTTTTGATGTGGGACTTTCAAAGACTGAATTTATTGCTAAAAGTCACGAATTGGTGTCCCATCTGAAAAATAATTGCTATGAGAGAATGCTAGAAAATGCTTCAAAAAGTGACACACGTATCTACAGGCACCTTACACCAGCTATGGGGTTTGCATACATAATGGAAGAAAATCTTAAGAAAAATTAAATATCAGTTTTAATAAGAGCAAGGGCTGATGTATTACCTCTAAGAAAAAAAAGTTTTGATGCCAATACAAGAAGGACTTGCAGTTTGTGTAACACAGGAGAAGACGAAGATATCACACATTTTATGGGAAAAGGCCCAGTACTTAGGGAATCCAGGGTTAGATTTTTTGGTAGAGCTAGTTTCAACGAAGAATATTTAATTAATTTACTAAATGGAGGATCAGACACATCGGAAAAGTTTAGCTAATTTTATAGTTATAACATTAAATTACAGAAACACTTTGCTTACAGAATTTAGCTATTGATTGTCTTAAACAAAACAAGACATGTTTGGAAATTAAAATTTAATTATATAGGCTGACGACATTATGTCAATGCCTTTTAAAACTTTATTTGTACATATTTTTGATCAATAAAGTTTATTCTATTCTATAACAAAGCAAATTGGAATGCAATAAGTAAATGGGTAGATGAAGAATTCCGAAAAACAATTTAACAGCTGCAATTATAACTGAATTAAACATTGAACAAATCGTAAGTAAAATTACTCACATAATTCAAGATGCTTCCAAAAAAGTTCCAATTAAAGAGAAACAAATTTGGCAGAAAAAACTCTCGCAAATATCATTATATTTGATTGGACAACGAAATATGTTTAGGCGTAAATTACAAAGATGTAATAACTCTTTGGAAAGACCGTTTTTATTATCTACTCTAAAACAGCTAAACATTTTGATAAGCTCACATGTGTCAAATCATAGAAATGATAACTGGAAACAAAAAATTTTTAATGTTAAATAGAGCAATGAGAGGAAACAAACGGGTGTTGGAAGTTTGCTAATAAACGGCGTGGAAGTAGTCAATAATGAAACTAAAGCTTATGCTATAGCCAGGAACAGGTCTTCAAATTTTGATCTAATAAGAAATTTGTAAATTTAATTAATTTTTTTTTTACAACTTCTGAAAGGAAGATGATACAAGAAAATTAATAACAGAATTTCTAAGACTATTATAAGGTTTTTCCCTATCTTTTTTTCCTTAAAATGTTAAATAATCATATTTACGTGTTAATTTTAGAATAAAAAAGCTACTTACTTGTTGCAATACTTTTAGTAAAATCTCAAATCTTGTAAATATTTAATATATATGTATATTTTTTTTTGTAATGATGATAGTAAATAAATAAATAAAAAAAAAAAAGTTTTGACATTTTTTACTTTTTCAGTTTTTAGGTTACATTTTTAGTGCTCCTTTTTTACGTGTTATATTGTATTTATATCAATAGATATTGGAAATTTGTATCAGTAGGAGCAATAATTATCTTAATCCTTAGGGGTTAGGGGGTTTATCCTCTAGTATGCCTCAACCCAGGGTTCGCTGAGCAAAGTTTTTCTATATACAAGCGTTTTTCTTTGTAAATTTTTTATGAACAACCAATCTATGGCTTTGCTGATCAAAGTTTTTCTGCGTACCTGACCTTCGGAAAGACTTAGGGGTTTTCTTCTCTGGTATGCCAAAAACCCGGCTTCGCTCAGCAAAGTTTTTCTGTATACAAGCGTTTTGCTTTGTAAATTTTTTATGAATAACCAATGGCTTTGCTGATCAAAGTTGTGGAGTTTTCTTCTCTAGTATGTATGAAATCCGGCTTCGCTGACGAAAGTTTTTCTGTATACTAGCGTTTTTCTTTATACATTTTTTGTGAATAACAAATCCTCAAAAAACAAGAGTAAAAAATTAAAAAAAAAAAAAAAAATAACTTCTGCAATTAATTAATATATGAGATGTTAGTTAACCTCGTTGGTAATATATTTTAAAGACGTAGTTTTTTAGATAATTGAAATTTTCCAACTTTAAATCCCTTCCCAGCCGCAAGGGAACGTCGCAGACTTGTAGTAAACATTTTCCGCGCTTGTTTTAAATGAGTCAATTTAGCGATTTCGGTATTAAACATACAGTACTATTTATTTCTCTTGGCTGACGACTAAGGGAAATAGATGCATTGGCCGTTTTTCCTTATATGCGTTTAATCTACACAGCCTCCTTGTTTATGTTTTATGTTTTTTCAAATTGATCATTAATTTCGACAGTTTTTTTTTCCGAAAAGAGTATAATCTGCTCTTTTATCCTAAAAGCCTGGTAAAAACTTTATGTTTACAATGTCAATATTATTTGTAATCTGGATAGGGAAATATCCAGTTTAGACTTGGCGCAAAATCCATACTAGCCGTAGACACCTCAACAGCAGTTAACGTATTTCTGGTGTTGAGTAGTGTTGGTGATCCATCGTTGAAAATTATTAAATCATTATCATCGGCAAAATCTTCCCAAATTCTTCCATTTGGCATATTAGAAGCAGAACCCCATAAGATATTCTGCGAATTCAAATCACCCAACAATATATGATGGGCTTCTCTGGCGATTGATATTTATTGACTATTGAGGTATTTAAGTTAATTTCACCTTGTATATATTTGTAATATGAACTTCTGAATCAGTACGACTTATTATCGTCTGAAACAGTAAATCACCCGCAGATGTTTAATGGGTAACATTTAAATTTTTCATCACTAGTAATGCTATACCCGATTTTGCATAGTCATAATCGTTGTTGTGATGGTAAACTTTATAAACTGTCAAATGCAGCATGTGTAATTTTTTTCTTTATTATATGCGTCTCCTGTTTGGTAATGTCTATCTACTAGGAGTTCCAAAGCGTATTTGTTGTTTATAAATCCTGGCATATTCCACTGCAGATGAGTAAAATTTAGTGTTGCAATCATTAAAAATAACTTTATTTGTTGCCTTATGGGCCCAAAACAAGATTGCCGTTGATCCCGATTTTCATAAGCGAATTTTGTTTAGCGATGAAGCTTACTTTTGGTTAAATGGATACGTCAATAAACAAAACTGCCCTATTTGGAGTGATGATAATCCTCAAGTGTATGTTGAGACACCGTTACATCTAGAAAAACTGACTGTTTGGTGTGCTTTATGGGCTGGTGAAATCATTGGTCCGTACTTCCTTAAAAAGGATGATGGTCAGACCGTTACAGTCAAAGGTGACCGCTATAGAGCCATGATTACTGACTTTTTCGTTCATCAATTGAACAACCATGATGTGCAGGAGCTGTAGTTTCAACAAAACAGCGCAACATGTCACACAGCTCGTGCCCCAATTGATTTATTGAAGGAAACGTTTGGTAACCGCATAGTTTCACGTTTCGGACCCGTGAATTGGCCTCCAAAATCGTGCGTTTTAACGCCGTTGAACTATTTTCTGTGGGGATATGTGAAGTCGCTAGTCTACACCGATAAGCCCGAAACGATCGAAAATTGGACCTCCATATTAGACTACGCTCTTGAGAATATTCGACCTTGCATTGTATTTAGAGTTTTGTGTAGAATTATTTTAACATGGATAATATCAATTAAATTAGTTCTAAGAAATTTTTCGGCGACCTTGTTGTCAAGCGCTTTTATAAACAAGTCACCACTTTTTAATTCTTTGACTTCTAATCGATATCGAGAGATATAGTCGAGTCCACGTCCCACTTGGAACACATTGTAAGAAGAAAGTGAAGGAACTTGCCCTCTTTCTTTTTGGGCAATAGCTGATGCGACTAAATAACGGGGAAGGTATTGTTGGTTTGCTGTTGTTTCCGGCAAGGCTACGAAATCTTCAGATCGTGTTCGTTTTGATTTGGTGGCTTTGTTCTTCCCGGTTAAAGAGTCTAGGTCCCTGAAACGGTTGTACTCCGGGGGATGAATTTTTTAACTAAAACTCCAAACAAAATAAATTTTACTTTTTTCATAATATATATATTTTTTCTGCGAGAGAAAAAAAACACCACTCTCAATAAATTTATACGTCAATCGATAAAACTACAATTAACCGTCAAGAGAAAAACACTCTGCTATTGACTGACATGCATGTGTAGATATATTTCCCCAAAGTTTGATGATAAACTAGTCAGTCATTAGAACTCAGGCATAATGGAGATAAAAATATCGGTGTGCATTGATATTACCTGAATAACTAAAATAACGGTACCCTTAAAATACAGTTTCCAAAATATCTAAAAAACCGTCATCCCTAAAATAACGTTACCGAAATAACTAAAATACCATTAACGAAATAAGTAAAATACCGTTAAAGTTAAAAAACAGTTACCACAATAACTGAAATGTAGATACCCCTAAAATATCGTTACCGAAATAAACGCAAATAGCGTTACCCTAACCGATACCCACATCGAATCGGTTACCATCCATGATATAAATACATTATAGCACGTAAAAATAAGTAGCACTAAAAATTTAACCAAAAAACTGAAAAGAAAAAAATTTCAAAAGTTAACCTGTTATTACATGGTGTTTATACAGCTATTATTGACCACTTAACGTATTCTTAATTAGGGTAGTTTTTAAAATAAAAAGGCTTTTTCAAAAAAAAAAACATGAAAAAACGGACAAAAATACAAAATTTTAAGCTGGTTTGTAATTTAAAATTTTACCATTGACATATTCAGTTTCGAAATATAAGTCGATGGACCAAGTTTCATCAATATTGAAGAGGGGTGGCTAAACTTTATTTAAGCCAAATATTAAAATTCATGTCAGAAATTTTCCTCTTGCAAAAATATGAAATTGTGAAATCAGACTATTACTGACGTGAGTGCCTGTTTTTATAAATTATGATTGCGCGAATACAAGCACCTAGGTTAGATCTCCATTTATTAGCATTTCCAAATTAAGTTTTAAGATAACACATCAATTTAACAATAACCCAAGTTTCATCTAAAAAAATTTATAGTAGATTTAAGCTGTAGGATTCTTCGAAAAGCACAAAATTCAATATTAGTTTAAAAAAAAGTCATCTTTTTTGACTCCTCAAAATCTCGATTATCAGACAAAAAATTATTTATTTTCTGTACTTCAGCCAACGAGCATATAGACTAAAGAGGCTACATGAGCATCAAGCCCCCTTGAACCGTCTAATAAATTATATATGGTTTTCAGATTTATATTGTCGTTTTTCGCCAAACAAATTAATTAAAATCGCCCACAATATTTTTTGAATAAGTTTTGCATAAAAATGTCACCAAAAACACCTTTTTTATGTTCTTTGCATTCAGAAACCCCATTGAGCCACTAATAGATTGGCGTTTTTGCTTCTTCAAATTTCAAAAAATTCACAATTTTATGCGCGATTTAATTTTTTTCAAATAAGAAAAATGCTAGAAGTATGGAAGTTTGAATATTAGTATTTCCTTTAATATTAATCGGATCATTGCCATTTAATTAAATTAGAATGGTAAATTTTTATGCATTTTTTTTAAATGCGCTTTTTAGAAATTTCTCCACTCTCAATTTGAAAAAAATGCATGTTTGTAAAATATTATTATTATTAATGAATTATGCCATAGTAAAAACAATTTGTTATATTTTTTTTTTTTAATTAAACAGATTAAATTTAAAAATGTAGTGTGAAGGCGCCGTTCTTTAAAAAAGTATATATTTATTTTTAAAGCTTTTTTCTGTACTGGAAAGATAAACGACCCAACAAAGAATACCGAACTGTTTACGGTACGACATGAACGGACTCCAACACCGTTTGCGTACCGTTTTCTTGATCCGTATACGTACCAGAAAACGTATTTAAAGTAACATTGAAACTGATACGAATCCTTTGGAAGGCCGTCATTGACATACCTTTTACGGATCGTACAATAATGTTGTGCAAAAAACGGGGTCTGTTTTTGAAATTTCAACAACAGAGTTGTACACAATTTACTCTTTTTTATTTATTTTCAGAAGAATTCAATTTTTTTTAAGATTTATTAATAATATTATTGAAAAACAAAAAACCCCATACAAACCACACATTTATTCTGTGATGTGATTTTGCACACCCGCAGCACCAACAAATATTGACCCACGGATCTCTAAGCATCTTATTCATCTTCGTTGTACTTTTCAACTCTCACGCCCAATAAATTAATTAATTCTACATGGAAAATGAAAACAGTTAATGTATTAGGTTTAAAACAATTTTACATATATTTACCACCAAATGAGATTTGTTTGAATACACCCGGAAAGGAAACGGATTCAAAACGTATTGTTTTCGAAAATCCGATTAAACGGTACGTTAATGATCCGTATACGTGTAAGCTTTGACGGATACGTGCAAACGTGGGCTTGGAGGATTTTGTAAACGAGGGCTTGGAAGGTTTAAAAACTAAATTTTTAAAACAGAATATTTAAGAAGACTCTTATCTTAACTGTACATAATTTTTTTAAAAATTTAAATATATAGCTTTTAAGGAGCCCCTTAACAATATTTCAATAATATGAAATTCAATTTCAATAAACTTAAATCTAATTAAAAATAAATATAAAAATAAAATCATACAAACCCAGCAAAACTTGTATTAGCACCACAACTAGTTTTTTTAGAACTAATTCTAGTTTGGAGTTGTAACCCATGATTTTTGTTTGAAATTGTCACCCTAAGAACTAGTTCTAAGTAGCGTTTGAAGAACAAGTACTAGTTCTATAGAACGGTTCTATGTAAAAATATATAAAATTTTGTATCACTAGTTGTCAGAATCTACAAAGTTGTTTAATTTTTTTGCATTGAGCTGTCAAAGTTAGAAAATTTTTGCTGTTTTTGCAAACAGTGAAAAAAAACTAAAATTACTTGCGATTAAAGTGCTTATTTTTTCTATTAAATCTTTCAAAAGTAAAACTTTTTTGATGGAGCCTTAAACTTCAACAATAGTATATAGTAAATACTTTTTTGTTTAAAAAAAATATGTGTAAATATTTTTAATAATTTGTTTATAAAAGGTCCAAAATTGGGACATTTTCCACATTTAATAGGCTGCACTTAAGTTATAGTTGGGTTTAGTTTTGCAGATTTTAAAAAAAGTATATGATGCCAGTTTGTATTTACAAAAAAAGCCGAGACAATCCGTAGCTTTTTTTGTTATTTTTGTTTTTGTGTAAAAAGTCTCGCTATCATTTATTGATCAACACCGGCAATTGCATTTGTTGTGTTTAAATATTGTCTTTTTCTATATTTCTGATCCATTTATATCTAGCATGAGCAAAAAATATGAGCAGAAAAATATATATTAAGGTTAATTCGAAATTTTAGATTTTGGGATACAATATCTTTTTAGAAATTTTTTGCAGGACTAAAAATAATGGCGTAATTATTTTTTTTAATTTAAACTCCTTCTGCATATCTGCGCATAAAAACGCTGATTATGGGCACCATTTTCTACAGAGCAAAAACGATTTAAAAAATTTAAATCTGATTATACCATTCGCTTCCCCAGGAAAAATTATTAAAAATAAGCGTTATTTGAGATTTTCAAGATGGACCAGGTAGTCGTTAGGGTACACCATAAAATCACTTTTTCATAAAAAAAATTGCAAAAGTATTTTTTTAACACGCATATTGAAATTATACTGTCTTCTGAATAAAATTGTGCAAAAACTTTTGTTATTGTAATTCCGGTTTAAAACTTATAAAGTAATATACAAATAAAAATGAGCTATTTTTTTAAGTTTTGTAATTGATATTACAAAGTTTATTTTTTCTAAAACAACATTATGTAGTTCCTCTTTCAACTGCACATAATGCTAAATTATTTAAATTAAATTTTTGATTATATTTGAATGATCAATCCGAGAAATTTGACTAACAAGCTGTTCAGTGTAAATACTTGTTGATTGTATATTTTTAGCATTTTCAATTGCACTGATAAAGCTTCTTTGGGATGCCACTCAGCGGAGTGAAAAAGAATAAATGAAATATTTATTAAATAATTAACTAATGTTTTTAAACTCTGAAGAGTTATATAATCGGAAGGCAACTTTAAAAGCACAAAATCAAATTTTTTTAACTTTTAGTTGAATCTACTAGATTAATAACTTTTACGTTGTCATCTATAAAATATAAATTTTTTTTCATAAAGCATTAGCTTTACCAAGTCTTCTGTATTCGTGTCAACAGTATACATTGTGTATATTTGACTCTCTCTATCTTCAAAATTATTAAAGACTAATGAATAAACCAATATTAATACTTCTCGTATCAAAATCTTTACAACTTTTTAAAAGGTCACTACAAAATAAATATTTAAATGCCACTTTTTCCAGGACACAGTATATAGGGGCGTGGTACAAAAAAAATATTTCTAGAATCGTCTTTAACTTATCTTTAATCCTAGGGGTGACTGACTCAACTTTTTTTTTTCGACCCACCCTAATGCACATCAGAGAACAGAATGAGCCCATTCGTTTTTGTTGTCCATTCATACATTCATTGCTTTTGAATTGCTTTTATTCAACAACAACAGCTTATGCTGTTGCTGTTTATTCCATTCATTGTTTTTGTTGAATGCATTTTTAACATTCATTTTTATAATGCCGTTACATGTCAAGCAATGAAATGATGACACATGAATAACATGAAATCAATCACAACATTCGCGTAGTATTCGTTCACCTGTAGCAATAATAATAATTTTTTTTTTTAGTTTTATTAAACATGAAATATGTATAAATTTTTGTCTCATTTTATTAATTTTATTATGTATAAAATTTTTTAATTTTCTTAATACAGTAATATGTTTCACAAAAAAGTTTTGTTAACGTTTTATTCATTTAACATTGAGACCATTCATACCAATCGTTGTGTATTCGTTGTTTTCGTGAGTGTTAAGTGAGGTTAACACTTGACAATCAATGCAATGCATTGTTTTCGTTACACTCACTTTTCTCAATTCTGTCGATTGTTGCTTTATTGAAATGATGTGAGTTGACAACAATGTACTCATTTTTTGTGATTGCATTCAAAAGCATGAAATAAGGCACTCAAACCGTTATCTGATGCACATCACCAATGTTTATGAGTTAAAAAAGTTTTTTTTTGATTTGAATTAGTTCAATTCTTCCAATTTTGTTTTTTACATCAAGTAAATAAAACAATGCGTGTAAAGCGTTGATCCTTTTCATTCAAAAATTATAACTTGGGTAAATCTTCTACCCCTTCTCTACATTGATCCTATGAAGATTTTGGGTGAAGCGAAATGAAACATGTAAGGACCTGTCAGTAGTCTGCTTTAATTAGCTGATAAAGACAGTTTTAATTTAACTTGAATTGTCCTGCTTTTTAAATTTAATAGTAAAACATTTTTTATTATTTTTTCTTCCAATTGCTGTTGTTATGTATTTACAAGCTGGCTAAAGCAGGGCTTGCCCGGAGTGCATTTAGTTCTGCATTAAAAAGTGTTCTGAGTAAAAATGTTCATTCATTGTAAGCTTTGTGAATATTTAAGGAGTTTTTAATATAATGACCAACATGTGGAATATTATATGGAATTCATGTGATATTGATGGATCTTCCAGATCCATGGCTGTAAACTTTCGCTGAAGGAGTTTGAAGCTTCATAACAATGTAGTTTATGTTTGGATTTTATTTACCTATAATTAATAATTTTAATTAGTTTTTGTTTGTATAAAAACATTTATATTCACGATACATTGATGCCCACTAAAGATGTGTAGATCTGCTTGAGTCATTGCACATCTAGTATCACATTTGCAAAATGTGTAGTATCACATTTGCAAAATACGCCAGCAAATTTGCAATTGCGTGGATTTTTCATCCCCATGACGATCCGAACCATAGATGTATTATTATTACCCTAGAAGAAATGAATGACCGAAACTAACACATGCATTATGAATTTATAAGTTAGAAGAAGATGCAAAATCACACGTACACATTGTTTCCTTCACATTTTTCACATTGCCCTTAAGAAAATGATAGAAACTTTGTTCTACGCATTGATGGATATTTCCATCAACAGTGCCAGTCATTTGGTCGGTCATATGACAGTCACTGTTCTTTCTGGGTACTTATTAAAAAACTTCTAAACATTTTTTTACGGACGGTCCCCGCCTCACACTTACCCGCCCTAACCGACTGAAAGGGCTCATTCCCATGACGTAAGGATACATATACACTATGGTCCGAACCATAGCAGATTAAGATGTATTTTTATTACTAATAACGGGAAAACTCGCTACATTGTTAGTGTGGGTATGACATTGTTTTGCCTTAAAGTTTAAAATGTGATTGATTTTGGATACGAATTTAATATTTTAAGAAAAATAAAAACATTTAATAAAGTTGGTATCCAAACATTTAGGCAAGGATGACATGGCATTATCACCATTTCCAATTTGGGGATTACGAATGAAAATATTTCTGTCTAAAATCCCAAATCAACATGGTAGCTATGTGTTACATGGTTATGTTAATTATTCCCATAAAGATCGTTTTTCAAAAGAACTTTGTGTGAATATTACAGTTTTTCTGCGTAGACGTAGTGCGGTCATTCTTAGGGGTTTTCTATTCTGTGGTATGTCCGAAGTCGACTTCGCTGAGTAAAACATTTATGGAAGGCTGTAAAATGAAAAAGTTAATACTTTAGTCCACTGTCCAATAAAAATTACTTTTTTAACTTTAAGGCAAAACAACGTGTTATCTATGATAACAACCTAGTGTGCTTACCCTTTACTACAAATTATGTGTTCCATGGTATATGGACTAATTTACTGAAAAAAAATATGCAATATAAACATAGTAAAAATGGTATTCAAAAGGAATTTAGTACACTGATAGGATTTTCCTTCATACTATTAGTGAATGTCTTTCATTAACTTGGATTCATTGATTGAATGAAACATTTTCATTAAATTAATGAAAAATTCATTGACTGAATGAAATTTTCATTAACTGTATTTGTTTGATCCTTAAAATATGCAATCATTTTTACATAAATATTTTTTGTACAGCAAACAATAAGTTCCATAAAATTTCCACTGGAGGTGCTTCAACTATTGAAAAAAAATATTTTCTAAATAAGCACATCCTTTTGGTTTTGTAATTTAGGTCAATTGGTAAGGCGGTGCTGTTTGTATGGTGATGGTTGCGGGTTCAAGTCGTGTTCAGGGAGATAAAAAAAACGGAAAAATAAATATAAGATAATAAAAAAGAAAAAATTAACACAAAATAAATATGAAACAAGTAAAAAAATATTTTTTTCAATTATTATTTGATTAATGAAAAATATTTCATTGAGCCAATGAAACTTTCTTTGGGGACTTTTTAATGTTCATTAATACAATGAACAAAATTCTATCAGTGTACCGGCTAATCAACCTGCCTAATCCGCTGGAGCTTGGAACTTCATTGTAAACATCTCATCACAATTTTAGAAAATTGTTAGTATATGGTACAAAAATTACGTGTCTATTCCAGGGAGACGGCGGATTGCAGTTTGGACCCTGATGATTTGAATGAATTTTTTTGTGGACATGAGACCCCAATGAATCAGGATAATCACATTCTTGATCCATCTCTTCAGTGTTTGAGCATCTTCCATTTTGAGGCGGTTTCTGAAGTTGATGTTTCCACGGCCTTCATGGGGATACGTTCAAATGCTGTTGGAGAGGATGAAGTTTCTATAAAATTCATAAAGATAATATTGACACACGTAGTCGCTGCAATAACATATATTTTCAATCATTGTATAACCACGTCCACCTTTCCTGACCAATGGAAAATTGGCAGGATATTACCGATTGCAAAGGTTCCCTCTCCCACGCAACCCAGTGATTTTAGACCTATAAGTATACTTCCTGCCATGGCTAAAGTATTTGAAAGACTTATTTCTCGACAAATTACTAATTATCTGAATGAGAAAAACCTACTATCGCCATTGCAATCGGGTTTTCGGGAGAAACATAGTTGTACAACTGCGGCGCTAAAGGTAATTGATGATATTAGACCTGATTATGATCTGGGGAGACTGTCTATTATGTGTTTGCTGGACTTCTCAAAAGCCTTTGACAAGGTTGATCATGTTTTACTGTGCAGAAAGTTGGCTTATTACTTTGGTTTCAGTGATGAGGCAGTATCTCTGATGAGAGGCTATCTGTGTGGACGAATGCAGAAGGTGATTGTAGGTGTAAGGGAATCTGGACTTAGATATATGAATTCGGGTGTACCGCAGGGGTCAGTCCTCGGACCTTTGTTATTCAGTATTTTTGTTAATGATATATTTGGTGTGTGTAAACATACAAAGGTTCATGCATACGCTGATGACATTCAGATTTACTTGGCAAATGGTAATCATGATACCTGGGAAGTCACTTGTGACAAATTAAATGAGGATTTGAAATCTATTTATTCTTGGGTGGAAGCTAACAACTTGAGGCTTAACCCAGGGAAGTCTGTGGTATTACCAGTGTGTAAGGTGGATTTGTGTGTTAATCAATTGCCGCGAATAATGCTTGGGGATACTTCTCTTACCTATGTTAAGAAGGTTAAATATTTAGGTTTCTACATAAACTCCACACTCTCTTGCAGGGACCATATTAACATTGTGATACGTAAGGTGTACCTTACACTCCGTAACTTGCGTATGTCATCTAATTATGTTCCGACTGAAACGAAGAGACGTTTAGTAATTCAGTTAATACTGCCAATTATAATTTACTCGGCTGAGGTCTTTAGTAAACTAGATTCCGAGTCTACACAAATTGCAGGTATCTTTTAATAATGCTACTCGGTATGTTTATGGACTGCACCGGTTTAACCATATATCACCGTGGAGAAAAAAGGTTCTTGGATGTGACCTTGTCGACTATCTTCGAATGCGAAACCTGTTATTTTTACACAGACTGATATTTCAGAAAAGCCCTTTATATTTGTATGAAAAGATACGATTTGGTCCATCAACTAGATGCATGACCTTAATACACCCCCATTACAAACTCTTAAATACCGGCAGAATGTTTTTTATTAACGCCATTAAACTTTGGAATTCTCTACCAATTCACTTAAAACGCATATCCAGAACTGACAGTTTTAAAAAAGCAATTCTCGATTATATTAATTACTAGTCTTCTCATCTTTCACTTTCTTTACTTCACGTTTTTCTACCACTTGTTTATAATATCAATTAGTTATTTAAATCTCAATTTTATATAAAAAAAAAAAAAAAAAACAAATTACATATATATATTATATTACAATTTACTATTAACCCTTAACTATAGATAAAATATTTATAAACCAATTATGACTTATTTACATGTTATTTATTTGAACTATAAAAGAATTTTATTCTTATTGTTCTAACAATGGAAATTTTTTTTTTTTTTTTTTTTAAATAAATAAAATAAAATAAAAACAAAAAAAAAAAAAAAAGATAAAAAGTCTTCCCCTTATTGTCCTGCTTAAACCCCTTTGATAAAAAATCTTAAATTTCAAGTGCATTATCCTATAATGTTTGGTCTAAAGCATAATCACTTGCTTAATCACTCAGCCCAAACCGCTTGATTTTGAAATTCGGCATGTATGTTCCAACTCTGGCGTAGACATCTACAAAGATGGGATTATTGGAAATGTTTACGCAATGGAGCAAAAGTTATTGCACAAAGATAAGTAAAGAAGTTCATAGTCTGAAAAATGGTAGCAAATTAAATGGTCTTTTTTGATACTTGATTCTTGTAAAAAGTGCCAAAATGTGTCTTCTATTACATGACCTTCTTCGGAAGACTATAAGACAGTAAATACCATTTTATTAAGTCAATGTGGCTTATCAAGTTTTTGCAGAAATTTTATTTAGAATTTAATTTTGAAGAAATGATATCTGTATTTCAGGCATTTAGTGCTGTAGAAACTTGTAATAAATGCAAAGATATTTTAGCATTTGTTGCTTGAAAATCGTGCAAAATAGCACAAATTCCTCAAAATAAAAAAATCTTAAAGAGAATTTCTGTAATAGCTTGATAAGCCACGTGGATTTGAAAAAATGGGTTTAACTGCCTTATAGTCTTAAACCGATGGGCATGTAATAGAAGACACCTCTTGGCACTTATTACAAGTATCTAGAATATAAAAGTCCAGAAAAACAGCGACTTTTTCTTAAAAATAAGAAAATCTTAAATGAAATTTCTGCTTCTAGGCAGCTGTTAAGCAAGATGTTCGAGCTATAAATGATTGTAATAAGTGACAGTATGTGTCTTCTATCACATATCCGTCGGTGGAAGTCTAGAAGAGTGTAAAAACCATTTTATTACGTCAATGTGGCTTATCAAGTTTTTGCACAAATTTTATTTGGAATTATTTAATTTTAAACACTAGGTAGCTTTTTGAAGGATTTTCATGATATATATACTTGCTTTAAGTGCAAAGATGTGTCTTCTATTTCATGTACATCGCTGGGAGACTAATAGACAGTAAAAACCATTTTGTTAAATTAAATTAATCAAGTTTTTGCAGAAATTTTATTTAGAATATTTTTATTTTAAAGAATAGCTGATTTGACAGATTTTCATGATAAATATACTTGTTGTAAGTGCAAAGATGTGGCTTCTTTTATATGTTCCCCGCTGGGAGACTAGAAGACAGTAAAAAACATTTAATTACATTAATGTGGCTTATCTAGTTTTTACAGAAAATTTATTTAGAATTTTTCAAGGAATTTTATTGGAAACAAAAAAGAGCATACTTTTGGTATAATTTGTTTATTGTATTGCACAGTGGGATATACATGTAATAAAAAGCGATTGACTTTGTTTTCAATCGATTTGGTCGAAAATTGAAATTTAAATAGTGAATAAAAAGCAAAAAGAGATTTGAAGTTGTTTCAAGCCCTTCTGTTAGATCAGGAATATCGGTTTACTTCTTTTATTCTTTTTAAGTCCGCTACAGTGGACGAAATAATTATATTCACCCCTAAAATTTCGAATTTTAATAAAATATTTTCCACATAAAAGTAACTATTTTTCCTTTAAATTTAGCTCAAATTTACCTCCAAGTGCAGCAAAATTTTCTTAAAGTATTTGCAATGAAGTTGTAAAATACGATAATGAGAAAACGTTTTAAATATTTTGGCGAAAAACTCAGTTTAATGCAACTGAACTTATATTTATTTCGCTGCCAAAAACTAAAAACTAGCAAAAATGCAGCAAATGGATTGAAATGGGTTTGATATATACTAGTATAATTGTTAGCTGCGAAAAAGATACTAAACGTAAAATCTTTGTTACCATACATTCCGCCAATATACCATCTATTCTACAACGCCTTAGAGTCTTCAAACAACGAAAACGAAACGGAGATAATTGAAATAATTTAATAAGTAGTTCCTTTATTTTTAACGTTCCATATTTGTGCGCCAATAAACTTAAAATTAATTTTTTAATCAAAAACCAAAGTTTTCTTTTTGAAAATAAAACTTCTTTACAATAACACTAATAACACCTCATTACAAAATTAGTTGCTTACACTCTCCTATACAATCCATATATTCGATTTTTTCTGATTATTTAGACGTAATATCCCACTGTGCAACATTAAATTAGCCCAAAAGTATGTATAATTTTTTAAATATTTTTGTTTTCAATAAAATTATACCTTAATAAATTTATATAAAATTTCTGCAAAAACTTGATAATAAAATGGTTTTTACTATCTTCAAGTCTTCCAGCGGCAAATATTTATTAGAAGGCATATATTGGCATTTATTACGAGTATCTAATAAGAAATTAATAAATTTCTGGAATAACTTGATAAGCCACAAAAGTTAAAATAAATCATACATCGATGGTTTCTTAAATGATTAGATCATCTGTTGGAAAATAATCTTTATCCACCATACTTCAATCAACATATTTACAAAAAAATTCAAGTTTGCTTTTATTTTTTTTTTTTTTTTTTTAATTGTAATATTAGTATTTATTATACTTTTAATTGAACTTTATAACATAATATTTAACAATTTTATAAATTTTCATGAATTGTGTTATTTCCATTATTTCTAACAAATGTTGAGATATTTCTTTTAAAGATGTTAATGTTTCTTTCCGACTTGATATAATTAGGCAGCATATTATATAGTTTTAGTCCCTTGAAGAACAGCGATCTTTGCATTGCTGTCGTTGTCACCCTTTGTAATCTAAAGTTGTCTGCGTTTCGTAGGTTATATGGTTGAACTTCTCCCATATAGTTCAGCTGATCGATTAAATATTCTGGAGCATTTCCCATCTTCATTTTTTGGACAAAGTTTAGTGTATTTAAAGCCAATCTTTGTTGTATATTTAGCCATTTTAATGTATCAAGCATTGTTTGTATTGGAGTATATTTATTACATTTTAATATTGCACGCATAGCTTTATTCTGGAGTTTTTGCAGTCTATCTAATTGTGTTATTGTGCAGCATGTGTATAGTATTGTGGAGCCAAATTCAAAATGTGGTTTTATTATAGTATTGTACATATTAATTGCCGTTATTATCAATAATTTATTTCGCACCCGTTTAAAGAACCCGATTTTTTTGCCAATTTTTTTACATATATGTTCAACGTGCTGTTTAAATTTGAAGTCCTTATCGATTATGAAACCGAGATATTTCATTTGATTAACTTTTTCAATTACTTGATTATTTATTTTTAAAATTACGCTACTGTTCATGTTGATTTCCATTATTTTAGTTTTACTTTCATTTAGTTTTAATTTGTTCATTTTGAGCCAATTGTTTATGTTGTTCATGTCTTGATTTAAATTATCTGCACATTCTCCCTCTGTATTTCCATTAGCATAAATCAATGTGTCATCAGCATATAAAACAATTTCGCATTTTTCTAAGATGTTGGGCATATCATTTATATATATTATAAATAATAATGCTCCTAATATTGATCCCTGTGGTACACCGAATTCATTATCAATTTTATCTGATTTGATACCGTTAACTTTAGTTATTTGTTTTCGATTTGTAAGATATGATTTAAACCATTGCATTTCATTTTCTCTTATCCCATACATATATAATTTCTGAATTAATATCTCTCTATCAATAGTCTCGAATGCTCTTTTAAAGTCCAAGAAAAGTGCCATTATCTTATTTTTTGTGTCTCTGTATTTCCATCTATTTATCACATAGTTAACTGTTGTTTCACAAGAGTATTTTTTTCTGAATCCAGACTGATATTTTGAGAATAAGTTAAAATTTTTTCACAAGTCTTTAAAGTGTTTATTGGACGGAATTCATCACATCTGTTTGTTTTAGCTAATTTTTCTACCGGAGTTACCATTGAATATTTCCAATTTTCAGGAAAAACCCCATTCTCGAGGGAATTATTAATCACATTAATCATATTTTTAACGACACTGTTCCAGTTATCTAAAATTATCTTAATTGAAACTTTGTTGAAATCTGGTTTATCTTTAAGGCTTTTGCATAAGTTTTTTAGTTCTGTTAAGGATATTGCACGGAATTTAAATCTAGAGTTTATCACATGTATTTTGTTCGTATATTGCACGTTTTCTATTGTATCTCTTATTAATTTTATACTATTTACATTAAATTGGGTAGCTATTTGATAGTTATCTTTATCTATAACTATATAAGAGTGGCGTGACTGAGTGACTGAGGGCTGAGTGACTCAACATCGCCCAACCAAGACCTCTGGACCTAGGAACTTGAAATTTGGTACATATGTTCCTCCTCCGACTTAGACCTCAACTAAGAAGCGATTTTTGGATATTCCAACGGAGAAGGCCAAAAAGTGGAAAACTCCTCCTTTTTCGGAAAATAGTGTCCATTTTTCCGAAAAAGTACCTTTTTCCAAAGAAAAACAAAAGTACCGAAAACGAAGTCCCAAAAAAAGTACCTTCTTCACAAAAAAGTACAAAAAAGCATTGGAAAAAAAGTACATTTTTCAAGAGAAAAAGTACCGAAAACGTTCATTTTCAAAAAAAAAGTACCAAAAAATTTTTATTTTTACCAAAAAAAAAGTACCAAAACTATTGGCAAAAAAAAGTAACAAAAAAATTTAATTTTCTAAAAAAGTATCAATTTTAAAAAAGGCCCTTTCCAAAAAAAAAGTACCGAATTTTCAAAGAAAATAATTACCGAAAAAAATCCCTTTCCCAAAAAAAGTACCAAAAAATGTACCCTTTTTAGAAAAAAGTACCAAAAAAAAGTACATTTTCCAAGAGAAAAAGTACCAAAACTATTGGCAAAAAAGTGGAAAAACAATTAAATTTTCTAAAAATGTACTAATTTCAAAAATTTCCCTTTCCAAAAAAAAGTACCGCAATTTTCAAAAAAAAATAATTACCGAAAAAAGTCTCTTATCGAAAATAAAAGTACCGAAAAAAATAAATTTTTTTAAAAATGTATCAATTTCAAAAATGTCCCTTTCCAAAAAAAAGTACCGAAATTTTCAAAAAAAAATTATTACCAAAAAAAGCCTATTCCACAAAAAGTACCAAAAAATTTACCCTTTTCAGAAAAAAGTACAAAAAACTATTGTAAAATACCAAAAAAATCTTCTTTTTCTAAAAAAGTACCAATTTCAAAATAGTACTTTTTCCCTAAATAAGTTCCTTTTTCCAAAAAAAGTACCTTCTTCAAAAAAAAGTACATTTTCCACGAGAAAAAGTACTGAAAACGTTCATTTTCAAAAAAAGTACCAAAACTATTGGCAAAAAAGTACCAAAATAATTAAATTTTCTAAAAAAGTACCATTTTCAAAAATGGCAATTTCCAAAAAAAAAGTACCGAAATTTTCAAACAAAAACTGTTGTAAAAACGTACCAAAAAAATTTTCTTTATCTAAAATCGTACCAATTTCAGAATAGTACTTTTTCCCTAAATAAGTACCTTTTTCCAAAAAATAAGTATCTTTTCCAAAAAAAAAGTACCTTTTTCAAAAAAAGTAACGAAAAGGTTCCCATTTCAAAAAAAAAAACTTCCCAAAAATTTACCTTTTGAACAAAAAAAAAATAAGCACAAAAAATTTTATTTTTCTACAAAAGTACCACTTTCCAAAATAAAGTACCAAAAGTTTCTTTTTCCAAAAAAGAGGTACCAAAAATATTCCTTTTTTAAAAAAATTACAAAAAAAATTAAATTTTTCTAAAAAAGTACCAAAAACTATTAGAAAAACATACAAAAAAAAATAATTTTTTAAAAAAGTACTAATGTAAAAAAAGTACTTTTTCCAAAAAAATATCTTTTCCAAAAAAGTATTTTTTCCAAAAAAGTACAAAAAAAAATAAATTTTTCTAAAAAAGTACCAATTTCAAACATGTACTCTTTCCAAAAAAAAAAATACCTTTTCCAAAAACAATTTTTCCAAACAAAAAGTACCAAAAATATTAAATTTTTCTTAAAATGTAGCAATTTTAAAAAGTACTTTCTGTATCTGCCAAAAAGAGTACCAAAAAAAGTACCTTTTCCGAAAAAAATACCGAAAAAGTACTTTTTCCAAAAAAAAACTACCAACAAAATTTGATTTTCAAACTGAGTACCAATTTCAAAAAAGTTGTTCTACCCAAAAAAACACCTTTTCCAAAAAAAGATACAATTTTCAAACAAAAAAGAAAATAAATAAATTTTTCTAAAAAAATGCCAATTTCAAAAAGTACTTTTTCCATAAAAAATACTAAAAACAGTAATTTTTCCCCAAAAAATTCTTTTTCCTAAAAAAATTTTCATTTCCCACCTAAAGTATCTTCCACAAAAAAAAAAAAAAAAAAACACAAAAAGTGTCTTCCAAAAAAAGTATAAAAAAATTTAATTTTTCTAAAAAAGTCCCAATTTCAAAACAGTACTTTTTCCAAAAAAATATATTTTCCAAAAAAAAAATACAGAAAGTTTTTTAGCTTTTCCAAAAAAAATGTACCAAAAAAATTTTCTTTTTCAAAAAAATACCATCTTCAAAAAAATACCAACAAAATACATTTTTTCAAAAATTAAATTACAGTTTAAAAAAATTACTTTTTCCAAAAGAAACATAATTTTTGAAGTGCATTTTTCCAAGTTTTTTTTTTGTATTTAAAATTTTAAACAAAAATTAAAAAAACAACACTCAATGAAAAAAATTCCAGATTCAACGAATGTCAAACTTTTCACACTGAAGTAACGCTTTAACGAACAAGTCGAACAAAAATAAATTTAAATATAAATTTAAAAAATATAAATAATAATTGCATAGTTTTGTTTTTTATTCGTTTTGTTGTTTAACGAATATCTCGATTTAACGAGCAACCTTGACGTAATTTGTTTAACCAGAATTCTACAAACTTTTCTACAAATATAATTTTGTTATAATTACGTTCTAATTTTCTACACTTTTTCGCGTTAAAACTTTATTTTAGTGGTTTTTTACACTTATCGTGTTAAAATCTTAGACCACTAATAAAGGTTAAAATATTTCGAGTACATTTTTTTTTCATATTAATGTATATAAATAATTTATATATATATAAAGGAGTGGTGTGAGTGACTGACTCACCATCGCGCAGCCTAGACCCCTGGACCTGGGAACTTGAAATTTACTAGGAATTTTCCAATATTCCAACGGAGAGTGCGAAAAAGTGGAAAAGTCTTCCGTTTTTGCAAAAAAAGTAACGGCATTTCTAAAAAAGTAACCGTTACTTTTTTAACAAATAAAAGTAACGGTTTAATCAAAAACTAACGGTTTTTGTTTTTTAAGAACCGACATTTTTCAAAAAAAATAACGGTTTTAAAAAGTAACTGTTGTTTAAAAAAAATAGCGGTTTTTAAAAAAATATAATTCGTTTTTTTTAAGTAACTGTACTTTTCAAATAAAATAATGTGTTTTTAAAACAAAAAGAAACGTTTTTTTTTTTCAAATAACCGAAAAATTGGTATACAGTTTCCTCCTGAAATGGAGAATTCGAATAAGACGGAATTTTTTGATATTCCAACGGAGATGGCCAAAAAGTATTCAGAAAATAATATCTTATTCCAAAAAAATGTCGTTTTCCAAAAAAAATACTTTTTCAAAAAAGAGTACTTTTACCACAAAAAAATACTTTTTTATTTTTTATGCAATTTGGAACAAATTTTTATTTTTTTTGTCAATAATGTTTTCTCGGCATTTATTATGATTCCGTTTTTAATAATTTAAATATTTTAAGTGATCTCATATATTTATATTATATTATATCTTATCAATATTTATTTTATGTGCTTTAATTTAGTAGAGAAGTTTTATTGTTTAGTAGCTTTAATTAGCCTTTTTTTAGGCCTTAAGGGCTCGGTTATGTAAATGAAGATTTAATAAAAACAAAAAAAAGTGCTTCCACAAAAAAAAAGACTTTTTTCAAAAAAAAAAAAAATGCTTTTACCAAAAAAAGTACTTTTGACAAAACAAAAAATATACTTTTTCAAAAAAAAATTAAAAGTATTATTTAAAAAAAGGACTTTTTCCAAAAAGCAAATTTTCCATAAAAAAAACAAATTTTTCCAACAAAAAAATAATGCTTTTTTCAAAAAAACTACATACTATTCTAAAATGTAATTTTATTTTTTTGATAACAAATTTTCAAAAAATCTAAAAAACTGTAAGTTTGTAAAAATTTGAAGAATACATATACCAATTTTCATGTTATATTAATTTTCATGATCATGGCACGATGGGTTATTTCCAAAAAGTTCTTCAAACAAAAAAGTACTTACTAATTAAACATGGCCCAAATGAAGACCTCCACTAAAAGGGTATCTTTAATATATTACTGGAAGACGTAGAAACGAGTAAAGAGTCCCATTTTACGACCATTGGCTAAAAAGTAGAAATGTAGGTTTTCTGTGATGTGGGCTAATACACAGAAAATGCACTTATTGAATTTTCCACTGAAAACGTGGTATTACCGGGATTTAAAATGTTTAAGAAGTGCTCATCTTAATCAAAATGTTAAGCCAATTCTGAAACTTAAAACGTAAGTTGTTTCCAAAATAGGCAGATCAGTAAAAATTTGGTTTTTGAAAAATTTTATAAGATCAGGGAAACCCGATTACTTGATCGTCGAAACATTTAATTTTATATGTAGTTATAGAAACATGCGCACTGAGAAGGGCTAATTAGGAATTCGGAGATGAAGAGGATAGAATATTGAAAACCCCTAAAATAATTAAATGTGTCCTTTTAGACATCGAAAAAGTTTTTGCATAAACTGATACCATTTTTTCACGAAAACATTATATTTTAATTTCATATTTCAAGTAGTTCCAAAATAATAGTCGTTTGAACTAAAAACTTTATTCACATTGTATGTATTTTTTAATTTTTATTAGCATTGTTCTCAAACCTTATTGTTCGTAAAGAAATTTTAATCTAAATTGAAAAAAAAAAAACAAAAATTATACTTTTCGAAAAACAGGTTAAGGAAAATGTTATTCAGATTTAAAACCACATACAACTTCACTGACGTTTTGGAGTTTAAAAATCTATACTCAATCTCAATATATCTGTTCGCTCAACAGAAAAATTTATTACGTTTCACAAAATGTATTCGTGTTTTTTTGGCTCAGAAAAAGTATTTTTGTTAATTTTTACAATTCTTAAGTAAAGTACAAAATAAGTACATCTACAGCCTTATTTCTACTTCTAATTTACACACAATTTTTATTCAAGCTAAAAACAATGCTAAATTGATGTGAAATATAATAATAAAATTTGGTCTTTAATTTGCGTCGTTATATTTTAGTTTTGGGCTCTTAGTAGGAGGTTAAGTAAGGGTCGAGGAAGCTTTCCCAGACCTGGTTCGTATTTATTTAGAACATTTGTGGATACTCCGAAGAAACGAAAATTTTGTCCGTTTTATAAAATAGAATATTTTTGGATAAAATTACGAGGTAATGTTCCCCACCAAGGTCCAATTTCGGATAGGGATGTCATTAGCATTAGCGTATGGTGAAGCTAGGAGTAATATATATTTTCGTCCATTGGTTCACAAATAGTCAACTCGATTTAAAACACATTTAATAGATTTTTTATGTTTATTGTTTTCGAAATACATGGAATTTCGTTCTGAAATTTTACGCAAAAAAAAATCGAAATCTAAAAGGCTCATAAAAAATTGAAAAGTGAAAAATTTAAAAAATAAATTTAGGATCTGAAGATAAAAATTGTCTAGGACCAAATTTTGTTTACAGGTTCCAAAATTTCATGCTTTTGTGTTCATTGGTTGCCCAGGACCAAATATTTTTTACAGGTTCCCAATTTCATGCTTTTGTGTTCTTTTGTTTAAAAGAGTAAATAATTTTGCTTCAGTTGAAACTTACATGTTTGAAGTGAATATGTAAATTTCTTTCAGAGTTGTAAAGAATACCATTTACCACCTTTTGCTCTTTTTTATACCCATAACTTCTAAATATTCAAAACCTTCTATATCTTAAAAATCCTAGACGCCGTTAACGGTAGTTTTTAATATCGGAATATATTAAGATTTCATCTTTTAATAATTAAACATTTAAATTATTTGTTTTATTCCAAGTTCCTAGCTCCAGTGGTTTGAACTTTGTGATTAATGGCCATTTGTCCCTTTTGAGCCCTATATTACTATGGTTTTATGATAAATTCCAAAAAGTTTTTCTTCAGTGAATTACCTGAAGTGTTTTGGACAAAAGGAGACTTTTCCCCGTAAACATTTCCAAAAATCCCATCTTAGGGGATGTATATGCGAGGGGATGAACCTACATGCCAAATTTCAAGTTTCTAGCTGCAGCGGCTTGGTCATGGTGATTAAAGGGACATTTTTTTCTTTGTACCACATTTTCATTGAGTTTTTATTGGGAATTCCAAGAGGTTTAAGCAGAAAGATAAGATGGATATTTTTTATAGTAACAATTTCCAAAAATAGTCTACGATTTCAGATTTCTAGCGAAGAGGTTTAAGCAGAACGTTAAGCAAAACACTTTTTATTTTTTTTGTGCAACCTTTTAATTATTTCCAAAAACCATGTTTCCGAGAATTGTGTCTACACCGGAGACGGAACCTTCGTACCAAATTTGAAGTTCCAAGCCCATGCGGTTAAATCTGGGAGATTAGGCGGCACTTATTAACATTTGAGCCACACTTTAACTATGTTTTTATTTTAAGAAGTAGTTAATTAGTCTGTACATCAAGGAACACATATTTTATACTAGCGGACAATGCCCACAAGGTTGTTAGTGTAGATAAGACGTTTTTTTTCGTTAAAGTTCAAAATGTAATTTTTATTGGACGAAACAATAAAGTATTACCTATTTTATTTTACAGATTTGCAGAAATTTTTTACTCAGCGAAGCCTGCTTCGGACATACCACAGAGTAAAAAACCCCTAAGTCCGGCCGCAGGCCGGCTACGCAGAAAAACTTTAATATTCACACAATGTTCTTTTGAAAAATTTGTCTATGAAGAATATGTCTATTTTTACTGGGGATTATTCGCATAATCATGTTAGGCATAGTTCGCATGTTGGTTTGGGGTTATGATAGATACATTTTAATCCGTAATCCCCAAATCGGAAATTGGGATAATGTCATGTCATTCCTGCCTAAAAAGGTAGATCCCCAAAAGATTAACTTCTTATAAAAATCGTCCAGGACCAAATATTTCTTACCAATTTTGTGCTTTTGTGTTCATTTGTCAAAAAGAGTACATAATTTTGCAGCACTTGGAATCTAAAAATTTCAAGAGAATAGTAAAATGTATTTAAATTTTAAACGTTATGAAATAGTACCACCTTTTATCCCTTTTTATACAGTTAACTTCTAAATATCCAAAATATTTTATAATTTAATTTTTATTATTACTCGACTAGCTTATATATCCAATATATCGTTACCAATACTTTTTAATGTCGGAATACATTAAAAAGAAAATGATTTCCTGTTTTAATTATTTTGTTTAACTATTTCGAAAAGATGTTTTAAATTTTAAGCATAAAGCAATTGTACATGTCATTAAGAGAACACTTTTTCCCTTTAAATCTCTATTTATGACAAGTTTTGATGAGAAAAGCAAAAAATATATCTGAAGTGAACTACGATATAATTACCTAATGGTTTTGGTTATGAGATTGACCGTTTTTGCTCCTCTATTGGTTGATATCTACTCTTAAGGAAGTACCTACATGTCAAATCTCAAGTACCTAGCTCCTACGATTTGAGCCGGGCTATTACCGGACACTTTTCCTTTTTTAACCCCATTTTTACAAGTTTTAATTAGAAGTTCAAAGAAACACATATTTTAAAGGTCAGATTTGTAGCCAAATGTTAGTTGGCAGAATATTAAAAGGGAGATTTTGCCACTCACCTTATGGAATTTCAAAATATAAATTTCTTCTTAGATAATATCTGTGCCGGACGAGGAACCTTCAAGCCAAATTTCAAGTTCCTTACTCCAGCGGTTTAAGCTTTGTGATTAATCCCAATTTTTCTTATTTAAAACCAGTGATTTTGGTGAGTTCCATAAAATTTTTGGAACAGAAGGAGACTTCTTCCTTTTTGTCCGTCCCCTGAAAAGTTTACAAAAACTCCTCCTTATTGGATGTCTAATTAAATCCAAATTTCAAGTTCAATATTTTTTTAAATGTTTACCACGCCATTATTTGAAATTCTCTCCGATAAATTAGCCTATACCTCAGGGCATACATATTATAAAATTTAGATTTCTAGACAAAAGGGTTTGGGCAGTAAATCAAGAGGAATCCTTATCACTGTTTGCTCCATTACGTAAACATTTCCAATAATCCCATATTTGTGGATATCTACGCCAGAACAGGAACATACATGCCTAATTTCAAAATCAAGCGGTTTGGGCTGAGTGATTAAGCGAACATTTGTTTTTGTGCCACATTTTTATCAAGTTTTATTTGAAATTCCTAAAGGTATATTCTAAGTGCTTTAGCCCATAGATTATTGGCTAATACACTTGACATTTCAGATTTTTAGCCGAAGGGGTTTAAGCAGGACGATGAGGGGAAGACTTTTTATATTTTTGTGCCACATACTAACAATTTCCTAAAATCGTGATTAGTTGTATATGATGGAGAAGGAACCTCAATGACAAATTCCAAATTCCAAGCTCCAGCGGTTTAGGCAGCGTAAATAGGCGGTACTAATTCCCTTTTGAATACCATTTTTACTATGTTTTTATTGTATATTTTAGAAATTATCTTTTCAGTAAGGCCATATACCAATGAACACATGAGTTATGGTAACGGGGAAGCCCACTAGGTTGTTATCATAGATAACACCTTGCTTGGCATTAAAGTTTAAAATGTAATTTTTATTGGACAACGGAATAAAATATTATTTTTTTATTTTACAGCCTTCCATTAATGTTTTACTCAGCGAAGCCGGCTTTGGACATACCACAGAATAGAAAAATAATAAACATTGCCGCAGTCAGTCTACGCAGAAATACTGTAATATTCACACAATATTATTTTGAAAAACGATCTTATAACTACGTAAGACATGGCTCCCATTTTGATTTATGGGTTAAGACAGAAATATTTTCATTCGTAGTCCCCAAATTTGAAATGGGGATAATGCCATTCCATACCTACCTAAATGTTTGGATACCAACACTAATACATTGTGTTTTATTTTCCTTAAAAGATTAAATTCTTATCCAAAATCAATTACATTGTAAACTTGAAGGAAAAGCAATGTCGTCCCCACACTAACAATGCAGCGGGCATACTCCCTATTAGTAATACAAATACATCTTAATCCGCTATGGTTCGGACCATAGTGTGTACGTATCACTACGTCATGGGGATGAGCCCTCTCGGTCGGTTATGGTGGGTAACTATTCGTAAAAAAAATTTTAAATTTTAGAATTTCATTAATTATCAAAGGTTACTAAACATAAATGTTTTTATACAAACAAAAACGAATTAAAATTATTAATTATAGGTAAATAAAATCCAAACACAAACTACATTGTTATGAAGCATCAAACTCCTTCAGCTAGAGTTTACAGGCAAGGATCTGGATCCGTGATCAACAGCACATGAATTCTGTATAATATTCCACATGTTGGTTATTATATAAAAAAACTCCTTAAATATTTACAAAACTTACAATGAATAAAAATTTTTATTCAGAACTACACGCAGAAAAAAGAGCATCGTTTTATAATAGTTTAAGAGCATCATATTCGTAGCAATCATATTATTATCCTAAATAATTAATATAAAAATTAATTACGATTGTCATTATCTGACGGTTGCAAAAAACTTTCTAACTGACAATCATCTTCAATCATACTTTTTCTCTGCGTGTAGGTGCTTTAGCCGGCTTGTACTCTATATTATTAAATATCACAGTCTTTATTACAGTCTCGTTTTTTTAAGTACTAAGTCTTTTATCTCCTTCCACATTTCTTTTTGGTCTTTGGCATTATTTATTTTATTATTTACATATTTGTTTTTTTCAATTTCAATTTTACTTTTATATATATTTCTTATTGCTTTATAATCTTTCCACGCATTTTCTGTTTTTGCAATTTGGTATTTAATAATTTTTTCTTCTTTGAGTGCTTTTAACTCTTCATTTAACCATTTAACTCTTCATTTAACCATTGTGGTATTAACTATTTTTTTATTTATAAATTTTTTAACCGTATTTTGTAGACATGTATCAATTTTATTAACGCATTCATTTACATTACTGCTTTCGTTACATTTTAAAATTTCGCTAAGTTCTCTATTAAAAAGCTCTTTATTATATTTGAATATTTCTATTTCTTTCTTCTTTATTTGGTTTTGATTTTGGTTTATATATTCGATTTTTATATCTAAAGCTTCATGATCTGCTATTTTATTTGCACTGTTGTTTTTCGTTGAAATATTACCGTTATTTGTTATTACGTAGTCTATTATTGTGCTTGAGTTTTGTGAGATCCTAGTATATTCGTTAACTATTTGTTTCAATCCGTTATCATTTAAAAGGCTTTCTAGTCTGATTTTGTATGTATCTTCTTTGTTCCAATCTATGTTAAAATCGCCTGCTATTATTATATCATAATTCGTTTCACATATATCTTCGATTATTTCCTCAAATACTGTACAGAATTCCGCTTCGCTACCACTTGGTGATCTATACACCGCCATTATTAAAATTTGCTTTTTTTCGAGCTTGTCCATATATGCACTAATCCAATAATTCCAATAATATTGACATTTATGAACTCGAAAAAGCGGTACTTCAGTATGAAAAGTTTCACATTCGTTGAACCGGGAATTGTTATCATTAAATGTTCTCTATACCTTCAAACTTATGAAAAAAATACATATCATATACATATTTGATTTGTAAATATATTTAGAAATTATTTAACTCTTTAAAATGTGGCGAAAATTTCTAACATAAACCATGCTTTTAAAATCTCACTTTAAAAGCAGTAGTTCAAAGATATAAACGGTGAACATTTTTTAAGAGTAAGTATTTTTAATTAATTTTTTAATTTTTATAAAGTAATTGCATTTTTTTTTGGATTTTTTGTGTTGTTTCTTTTCAGATACTGGTGAAATTACTGGCCAGAAAGTCATGAATAAGCTGACGGAGCCGGAGGCGTGGTCATGGTCGCGACAGTGCCACATTACGTCGTGATCAAAAAGATGTAAGTAGTTTCTTAAATTATTTTTTGATAAAAATATAACATTAGAAGTTTCTACCGCTTTTTATCAAAGTTTTAAAATATTTAAACAAATATTTTAATAAAAACCGATAAAGACACGCACATTAATATATTTTTTTGTTAATTTCAGGTACTCTACACTTATCTGCAACCAAGAAAAATTGACCGTTACTTTTTAATAAACTTGTTACTTCTTTTTGATCAATTTTCATCACTTTACATCATTCTTAATATAATTGACAGTTTATCAATCAATTTTCATCACTTTACATCATTCTTAATATAATTGACAGTTTATCGAGCTCAGTGACACAGTTTATTTAAAAGTGGTAAAATTTTTAAAACATGGAAGCCAAAGGTAAAGAAATTAGTGTTTCAGAAAGAAAAATAACAATTAAATTGTGGAAAGAAGGACACAGCTTCCGAAAAATTGGTCAAACAATTGGGAGAACGTTTTCCTCTGTCCAGCGCGTAGTAAACAATTCCACAGAAACAGGAATCTTAACATCTAAGCTGCGGTCTGGACGTCCAAAAATATTATCATCCCGGGAAGAGCGGAAGATAATCAATATGACAAAGGTTAATGATGGCATTATTGTTTGTTGGAACGTTGCTGTGGGCGAAATTTATATTATTTGCGTGGTTGGTGATACTATTCATATTAAAGTTGGATATATATAATAAAAACAAAAGTAATAAAAATACTACTTATTTTACTGTCAAGAAAAGTACCGTAAATAGTGAGATTCTCTACTGATGCACTTCAATTTTAATGAAATTTATGTAGGTGCTATAAAATAAAAATATGAATCACGGTCCGTATGAATTTGAAGTGGGTTTATAAACATGATTTTATACACCATTCATATGTTTCAAAATCTTTCCTGTAATTTTTACAACTTCTTAATATCGTTAAACTTTATTTATTTATATAATACAAGCCGGCTAAAGCCGGGCTTGCCCGGAGTGCACCTACACGCAGAGAAAAAGTATGATTGAAGATGATTGTCAGTTAGAAAGTGTTTTGCAACCGTCAGATAATGACAATCGTAATTAATTTTTATATTAATTATTTAGGATAATAATATGATTGCTACGAATATGATGCTCTTAAACTATTATAAAACGATGCTCTTTTTTCTGCGTGTAGTTCTGAATAAAAATTTTTATTCATTGTAAGTTTTGTAAATATTTAAGGAGTTTTTTTATATAATGACCAACATGTGGAATATTATACAGAATTCATGTGCTGTTGATCACAGATCCAGATCCTTGCCTGCAAACTCTAGCTGAAGGAGTTTGATGCTTCATAACAATGTAGTTTGTGTTTGGATTTTATTTACCTATAATTAATAATTTTAATTCGTTTTTGTTTGTATAAAAACATTTATGTTTAGTAACCTTTGATAATTAATGAAATTCTAAAATTTAAAATTTTTTTTACGAACAGTTACCCACCATAACCGACCGAGAAGGCTCATCCCCATGACGTAGTGATACGTACACACTATGGTCCGAACCATAGCGGATTAAGATGTATTTGTATTACTAATAGGGAGTATGCCCGCTGCATTGTTAGTGTGGGGACGACATTGCTTTTCCTTCAAGTTCACAATGTAATTGATTTTGGATAAGAATTTAATCTTTTAAGGAAAATAAAACACAATGTATTAGTGTTGGTATCCAAACATTTAGGTAGGTATGGAATGGCATTATCCCCATTTCAAATTTGGGGACTACGAATGAAAATATTTCTGTCTTAACCCTTAAATCAAAATGGGCGCCATGTCTTACGTAGTTATAAGATCGTTTTTCAAAATAATATTGTGTGAATATTACAGTATTTCTGCGTAGACTGACTGCGGCAATGTTTATTATTTTTCTATTCTGTGGTATGTCCAAAGCCGGCTTCGCTGAGTAAAACATTAATGGAAGGCTGTAAAATAAAAAAATAATATTTTATTCCGTTGTCCAATAAAAATTACATTTTAAACTTTAAGGCCAAGCAAGGTGTTATCTATGATAACAACCTAGTGGGCTTCCCCGTTACCATAACTCATGTGTTCATTGGTATATGGCCTTACTGAAAAGATAATTTCTAAAATATACAATAAAAACATAGTAAAAATGGTATTCAAAAGGGAATTAGTACCGCCTATTTACGCTGCCTAAACCGCTGGAGCTTGGAATTTGGAATTTGTCATTGAGGTTCCTTCTCCATCATATACAACTAAGCACGATTTTAGGAAATTGTTAGTATGTGGGACAAAAATATAAAAAGTCTTCCCCTCATCGTCCTGCTTAAACCCCTTCGGCTAAAAATCTGAAATGTCAAGTCAATAATCTATGGGCTAAAGCACTTAGAATATACCTTTAGGAATTTCAAATAAAACTTGATAAAAATGTGACACAAAAACAAATGTTCGCTTAATCACTCAGCCCAAACCGCTTGATTTTGAAATTAGGCATGTATGTTCCTGTTCTGGCGTAGATATCCACAAATATGGGATTATTGGAAATGTTTACGTAATGGAGCAAACAGTGATAAGGATTCCTCTTGATTTACTGCCCAAACCCTTTTGTCTAGAAATCTAAATTTTATAATATGTATGCCCTGAGGTATAGGCTAATTTATCGGAGAGAATTTCAAATAATGGCGTGGTAAACATTTAAAAAAATATTGAACTTGAAATTTGGATTTAATTAGACATCCAATAAGGAGGAGTTTTTGTAAACTTTTCAGGGGACGGACAAAAAGGAAGAAGTCTCCTTCTGTTCCAAAAATTTTATGGAACTCACCAAAATCACTGGTTTTAAATAAATTGGGATTAATCACAAAGCTTAAACCGCTGGAGTAAGGAACTTGAAATTTGGCTTGAAGGTTCCTCGTCCGGCACAGATATTATCTAAGAAGAAATTTATATTTTGAAATTCCATAAGGTGAGTGGCAAAATCTCCCTTTTAATATTCTGCCAACTAACATTTGGCTACAAATCTGACCTTTAAAATATGTGTTTCTTTGAACTTCTAATTAAAACTTGTAAAAATGGGGTTAAAAAAGGAAAAGTGTCCGGTAATAGCCCGGCTCAAATCGTAGGAGCTAGGTACTTGAGATTTGACATGTAGGTACTTCCTTAAGAGTAGACATCAACCAATAGAGGAGCAAAAACGGTCAATCTCATAACCAAAACCATTAGGTAATTATATCGTAGTTCACTTCAGATATATTTTTTGCTTTTCTCATCAAAACTTGTCATAAATAGAGATTTAAAGGGAAAAAGTGTTCTCTTAATGATATGTACAATTGCTTTATGCTTAAAATTTAAAACATCTTTTCGAAATAGTTAAACAAAATAATTAAAACAGGAAATCATTTTCTTTTTAATGTATTCCGACATTAAAAAGTATTGGTAACGATATATTGGATATATAAGCTAGTCGAGTAATAATAAAAATTAAATTATAAAATATTTTGGATATTTAGAAGTTAACTGTATAAAAAGGGATAAAAGGTGGTACTATTTCATAACGTTTAAAATTTAAATACATTTTACTATTCTCTTGAAATTTTTAGATTCCAAGTGCTGCAAAATTATGTACTCTTTTTGACAAATGAACACAAAAGCACAAAATTGGTAAGAAATATTTGGTCCTGGACGATTTTTATAAGAAGTTAATCTTTTGGGGATCTACCTTTTTAGGCAGGAATGACATGACATTATCCCAATTTCCGATTTGGGGATTACGGATTAAAATGTATCTATCATAACCCCAAACCAACATGCGAACTATGCCTAACATGATTATGCGAATAATCCCCAGTAAAAATAGACATATTCTTCATAGACAAATTTTTCAAAAGAACATTGTGTGAATATTAAAGTTTTTCTGCGTAGCCGGCCTGCGGCCGGACTTAGGGGTTTTTTACTCTGTGGTATGTCCGAAGCAGGCTTCGCTGAGTAAAAAATTTCTGCAAATCTGTAAAATAAAATAGGTAATACTTTATTGTTTCGTCCAATAAAAATTACATTTTGAACTTTAACGAAAAAAAACGTCTTATCTACACTAACAACCTTGTGGGCATTGTCCGCTAGTATAAAATATGTGTTCCTTGATGTACAGACTAATTAACTACTTCTTAAAATAAAAACATAGTTAAAGTGTGGCTCAAATGTTAATAAGTGCCGCCTAATCTCCCAGATTTAACCGCATGGGCTTGGAACTTCAAATTTGGTACGAAGGTTCCGTCTCCGGTGTAGACACAATTCTCGGAAACATGGTTTTTGGAAATAATTAAAAGGTTGCACAAAAAAAATAAAAAGTGTTTTGCTTAACGTTCTGCTTAAACCTCTTCGCTAGAAATCTGAAATCGTAGACTATTTTTGGAAAAAATATCCATCTTATCTTTCTGCTTAAACCTCTTGGAATTCCCAATAAAAACTCAATGAAAATGTGGTACAAAGAAAAAAATGTCCCCTTAATCACCATGACCAAGCCGCTGCAGCTAGGAACTTGAAATTTGGCATTCATCCCCTCGCATATACATCCCCTAAGATGGGATTTTTGGAAATGTTTACGGGGAAAAGTCTCCTTTTGTCCAAAACACTTCAGGTAATTCACTGAAGAAAAACTTTTTGGATTTTATCATAAAACCATAGTAATATAGGGCTCAAAAGGGACAAATGGCCATTAATCACAAAGTTCAAACCACTGGAGCTAGGAACTTGGAATAAAGCAAACAATTTTAATGTTTAATTATTAAAAGATGAAATCTTAATATATTCCGATATTAAAAACTACAGTTAACGGCGTCTAGGATTTTTAAGATATAGAAGATTTTGAATATTCAGAAGTTATTTGTATAAAAAAGAGCAAAAGGTGTTAAGTGGTACTCTTTACAACTCTGAAAGAAATTTACATATTCACTTAAAACCTGTAAACAAAATTTGGTCCTAGACGATTTTTATCTCCCGATTCTAAATTTATTTATTAAATTTTTCACTTTTCAGTTTTAAGAGGACATCTTCAGTATGAGCCTTCTAGATTTCGAACTTTTTTTTGCGTAAATCGATAGTAGAGACTTTTCCACAAAAACTGTTATACTAAAATTTCAGGACGAAATTCCAAAACAATAAACATAAAAAATCTATTAAATGTATCTTAAATCGAGTTGACTATTTTTGAACCAATTTTTTATTAAAAAACTGACTTAAGCGTAGATTTAAGTTGCCCTTATTTAACAAAATAGTAAAAATTCCCAGTGGTTTAACCATTTTTGAGTGTTCAAACTATTTTCTAGAATTTATTTGTTAAAATTTATTGTTAACATATGATATTAAATGGTAAATGGCGCCATCAGCTTATCTGAAGTTTTCAAGACGGCGCTATTTTTTCCTTTTCTGATTTAAGAATATGACCCATAGCTTGAAAACGGAGAAAGTTAAAGCAAACTGGACGAAAATTTATATTACTCCTAGCTTCACTATACTCCAGTACTAATGACATCCCTATCCCAAATTGGACCTTGGTGGGGACCATTACCTCGTAATTTTTTCCAAAAATATTCTATTTTATAAAACGGATCTGGGGAAGCTTCCGCGACCCCTAACCTCCTACAAACAGCCCAAAACTAAAATGTAACGACGCAAATGAAAGACCAAATTTTATTATTATATTTAACATCAATGTTGCATTGTTTTTAGCTTGAATAAAAATTGTGTGTAAATTAGAAGTAGAAATAAGACTGTAGATGTACTTATTTTGTACTTTATTTAAGAATTGTAAAAATTAACAAAAATACTTTTTCTGAGCCAAAAAAACAGGAATACATTTTGTTAAATGTAATAAATTTTTCTGTTGAGCGAACAGATATATTGAGATTGAGTATAGATTTTTGAACTCCAAAACGTCAGTGAAGTTGTATGTGGTTTTAAATCTGAATAACATTTTCCTAAACCTGTTTTTTGAAAAGTATAATTTTTGTTTTTTTTTTTTTAATTTAGATTAAAATTGCGTTACGAAAAATAAGGTTTGAGAACAATGCTAATGAAAATTAAACTAAAGAAATGTGAATGAAGTGTTTGAGTTCAAAAGAGTATTATTTTGGAACTACTTGAAATATTGAAATTTAAATATAATATTTTTGTGAAAAAATGGTATCAATTTATGCAAAAACTTTTTCGATGTCTTAAAGGCAAGCATTTAATTATTTTAGGGGTTGTTTTTAACATTCTATACTCTTCATCTCCGAATTCCTAATTAGTCCTTCTCAGTGCGCATGTTTCTATGACTACATATAAAATTTAATATTTCGACGATCAAGTAATCGATCAGACTGTAGGATCCATTTTATACCCCTTTGTTTCCCCGATCTTATAAAAATTTCAAAAACCAAATTTTTTCTGATCTGACCATTTTGGAAACAACTTACGTTTTAAGTTTCATGCTATAAACACATAGACCACAGCAGACTGCAGAGCTACACGACTGCAAATGCCGTTGACTGCAATCGTCGCCGTGTGGTCAGCTACTTATTATTTTGGAAACGACAGCAGCATAGTAAACAGCTGATCACGATTCAATTTAAAAATATATTTTTATACAAATCAGGGATGTTAAAGTTGGTACAATTGTACTTTTTTTGGTACATTTTGACTTTCTAAAGTACCGTGGTACTACCGCGACTCATTTGGTACAATTTAAAAATTTTTAATTTTTCCCCTTTTTGAATTTTTAGTATAGCAAACAAATTGTTATTGTGTCCTTTTTCATTGCATTTATTCGTTTTATGTAATGAGCTCTTAAAATATATGCGACTATATCCGCCAGATTTTACGATTTATCATCATTTTAAGGATTTTGAAGAATAAAGTTGGCAATTTTTTTTTTTAATATCGATTAAAAATTTACGATTTTTTACAAAATTTATCTGGCAGCTCTTACATATATTGACACTTGTTGAAGCCAACTTCACTTTTATTTTGAATTTATTAAAATTCTGAAGAAGTGAAAATTGATATATAGATATGGCATCACTTATAACATATGGGAAAACAGTGGACATTAGAGTGAGGTGAGTTTGTAAAAATAGAACTGTTGTGTTGTTGGAGTTGTACTTCTGAGATTATGTATGCAAGAACAAAACACCGTGTATTGAATAAAACTAGTTTTAATCACAGCAAAACTCGACCTAACTATAGCTCAGAGGGCTAAAGCGCTCTGTCTAACGTGTAGTGCGAGTGCATGTGGCATTAGAAATCAGTTTATCTATACCACGGTCAATGATTGCACAGAAAAATTTCATATAGACGCAATCGAACAAATAAAAACATAACAAATATTACATTATTCAAAAATTCAAAAAAACAGGGTCACTGACGAACGTTCAATACCAGAAACTGCGCAGTCTGATTCAGAAAAAATTGAATATTTGCAATGTAGTTATGATTTTTAGAAAATACACTCATTCTTCTCTACCACGCCTTTCACAATTAAATTAAATAAAATTGCATATTAATTATAGTATTAACTGCAATTGTCTGAAAAAGACGTTAAAATTCAAACTCAAACGAAAATTAAATTATTGTTAAAGAAATGAAAGAAAATTCCAAACAATCTTATATATGTTTAATTTAGAACGAGCTCTCAACCTCCGTATATTTACAAAAATAAAGCAAATCAAACATATTAGCTAGGTTAATACTAGTATTTCGATCTGGTTAAAGATCTCTTCAGAACCCAATGTTTTAGAAAAGTTATAGCCTCCATAATAGGCAGAACTTTAACAAAAAACCGATTAATCATTAATTTTGCTCCATTCTTGTCTTCTTAGTAAAAATATTACTTGAGCCAGAGTAAAAACTAAAATTTTTTTAACTGAAGTCGTTAAAAAATTAAAACGTTTGTAGTTTTTGGTCGGTAGTAGCTAATTTTCAAAATGAACTGAATGTCAATATGTTTCCAGACATTTCTAGTCGTTGCTGGAATTTTATCCATTCCACACTGGTCTGCAAATGTGGAAAGAGTTTTTTTCTTTTCAAAATATAATAAAAACTAAGGAAAGAAACAGACTACATTAGCCAACATTATCAAGTCTCATACAGACTAAGGATTGGTTAAGAGCGACAAATTTATGCTGCTATGATGTAGAAATTCCAAATAGTATATTAACTAAACAAATAATTCCATGATTTGGTCTCATATATTCATAAGACTTTTTTATGCCTTATTTTATTCATACATATAATGTATGTTATTGGAAGGTTTTGTTTTTTTTTTCTGTACAAGAGAATTTTTCTGTATTTTTTTTTTTGTTGTTTTAATAAATTTAAAAAAAATGGTACCGTCAACGTCCAAAAAGTACAATTTTTTTTGGATGTTGGTACAAAATTGAAAACTCCATTTAACATCCCTGATACAAATGAATTTTTGTTTCAGTAGTGCCAATTACATCTTTTTTTTCTTTATTAAAATAGAACAACATGCTTGGTTGTAGACACGTATATAAAGTTCACTTAAAAATACAATTACTTATTTATAATACATTATTATAACGTGAAAATAAATTTATATAACCCCTCTTGAATATTAATGCAATTATACCATTTGATGTTGCGACGTTTTTTGTGTTTAACAAAATAAAATATTTTTAAGCACTAATTTGTTACATATTTTGTTTTATTGTCAACACTATTTTTGTTTTGCAGCCAACAAAAATAGAAATTAACCTAAGTTGACTACAGCGGCAAAAGTAGTCGGGTAGCCGTGTAGTTGTGTTGGTTCCAAAATAATCGTTTTCATATAAACGTGTGTATTTTATTTTTGACAGGCTGTAGTCGTGTAGCTGCAGTCGTCTATGTGTTTATAGCATCAGATTTAGCTTAACATTTTGATTAAGATGAGCACTTCTTAAACATTTTAAATCCCGGTAATACCACGTTTTCAGTGGAAAATTCAATAAGTGCATTTTCAGTGTATTAGCCCACATCACAGAAAACCTATATTTCTACTTTTTAGCCAATGGTCGTAAAATGGGACTCTTTACTCGTTTCAACGTCTTCCAGTAATATATTAAAGATCCCCTTTTAGTGGAGGTCTTCATTTGGGCCATGTTTAATTAGTAAGTACTTTTTTGTTTGAAGAACTTCTTGGAAATAACCCATCTTGGTATGATCATGAAAATTAATATAACATGAAAATTTTTATATGTATTCTTCAAATTTTTACAAACTTACAGTTTTCTAGATTTTTTGAAAATTTGTTATCAAAAAAATTAAAATTACTTTATTGAAAAAAGCATTATTTTTTTGTTGGAAAATGTGTTTTTTTTTAAGGAAAATTTCCTATTTTTAAATAATACTTTTTTTTAAAAAAGGTACTTTTTTAAAAAAGGGACTTTTTCGGAAAAACAACTTTTTTTTGAAAAAGCATCTTTTTTTTTGTTGTCAAAAGTACTTTTTTTTGGTAAAACCTTTTTTTTTTATTAAAGGTTTTTTTTGGTGAAAGCACTTTTTTCCGGAAAAAGTCCTTTTTTTTGGTAAAAGCACATGTTTTTAAAAAAGTATTTTTTTTTGTAGAAAAAGTGCTTTTTTTGAAAAAGTATTTTTTTTTGGAAAACGATGTTTTTTTTTTCGGAATAAGATATTTATTTTCTGAATACTTTTTGGCCATCTTCGTTGGAATATCAAAAAATTCTGTCTTATTCGAATTCTCCTTTCGAGGAGGAAACTGTATACCAATTTTTCGGTTATTTGGCGCAGTTTCCCAATTTTTGGCCATCTCCGATGTAATATAAAAAAATCCTGTCTTAGTGGAGGCCACCGTCCCAGGAGGAACCTATATGCCAAATTTAAAGTTTCTAGGAGCAGGTGCTGGGATGGGCGATGTTGAGTCACTCAGTATCTCACACTACTCTTTTGTATATAAATAGATAGACAGATGAAAACTACTGTTACTTAAAAAAAAAAAAAGTTCCATATTGTGAAAAAAAACTTTTTTTTAAACCCGTTATTCTTTTGAAAAGTACCATTACTTATAAAAACCGTTACTTATTGAAAAAAAATACTTTTAAAAAAAACGTTATTTTTTTTGAAAAAAAACGTTTCTTTTTGTTTTAAAACCCCATTCTTTTTTTGAAAAGTACAGTTACTTAAAAAAACGCATTATACAGTTACTTTTTTAAACCCGTTATTTATTTGAAAAATTTTGTTACTTAAAAAACAAAAACCGTTAGTTTTTAATTAAACCGCTACTTAAAAAAAAACGTTACTTTTTTTTGTTAAAAAAGTAACGGTTACATGGGCGAAAGATAGGGGACTGGGGGTAAACCCCAACAAGACTGAACTGGTGCTTTTTACCAGGAAATATAAAATAGAGGAGTTTAGGAGGCCAGTGTTAGATGGTGTCGAGTTGCCTCTATCGGACTGTGCGAAGTATTTGGGGTGCTTCCTAGACAGCAAATTGTCGTGGAAGAGAAATACTCAGGAAAGGATGAAGAGAGGCCTCAATGCCTACTACACATGCAGAAACTCCATCGGTAAGAATTGGGGACTAAGACCGGATATGGTAAATTGGATTTACACGTCGGTAGTTAGACCTATTCTCACTTATGGATGTACTGTCTGGTGGGATGCATTGAGAGTGGATAGCTGTAGGAAGTTGCTCAACAAGGCCCAAAGGAGTGCCTCTCTTGGTATCACAGGTGCGAGGAGAAGTACTCCACAGGCAGCGTTGGATATCATACTGCATCTATCCCCAATTGAACATTATGTGAGGAGTGTGGCTGCTAGGAACTTATTTAGGCTCTACGAGTCTGCGCTGGTAAGACCTAGGAGAGATGACCACACAAAAATATTGTACGAAGTAGGACTGCTTGATCATGGTAGTAGTCTCGAGGGAATATCGGATCATATGATATTGACCTTAGACTTCGGTGGAACACCTCCGGTGGACTTCCCGATTAGGGAGGTCTGGCGTGGATCCAATGTGCTGTTTGAGGGGTGGGCAGTATTCACGGACGGATCCAAAATGGACACGGGCACGGGTGCCGGTGTTTATATTGCTGACACTGACGTGAAAAGATCATACAGACTCCCAGATGAGTGCAGTGTCTTCCAAGCGGAGATCCTGGCGATCTGGAGGGCGACGGAAGTGATACTGGGACACATCGTTGGGGGATCTAGGGTGACAATCTATGTCGACAGTCAGGCGGCACTCAAAGCACTGACAAACTACACGGTGCGCTCGCGCCTGGTCGCACGGTGTAGGTGTGCTCTGAGGGAGCTCATGGAGGCATTCACGGTGAGGCTGTGTTGGGTACCCGGACACTGCAAGGTGGATGGCAATGAGTTGGCGGACGAACTTGCGAGGGAGGGTTCAAATCTGGACTTGGCGGTAAGAGACGGGGGGGTAAAGCCCCCTTTATGTTACTACTTTGAGGTTATACGGAAGGGATTCCGCGAAACCGTTAACCAATCATGGAGGAACAGAATGGACTGCAGGGTGTCTAGGGCGTTATGGCCCGCTTTGGACGCAGGGGCAACCAAGGTTCTTCTAGGACTGGACAGGGAAGGTCTCAGGACCCTTACGGGGTTCCTGACCGGTCATTGTGCTGTCAGGGCTTTCACAAGCAGATGGGACAGGGACATACCGGATTTTTGCAGGCTGTGCGAGGACGTTGAGGAACTGGAGACGGTTGAGCATATAATGTGCCACTGTCCTAGGTTACAGGGTCTCAGACAGAAATGGCTAGGAGATAGATTTCACGACGAACTCGGGTGTGTCGCTGGATGCAATCCAGTTGATTTGTTGAGATTTGTCAGGGAGATAGAACGGCTGTTTCTAGTAAGGGGACGTTAGGATCCGGTTTCTGGGGAGTAAATATATACTTTCTACCTTTCTTTATTTTTATCTTTCAAGCTATGTTTTCTGTCTATTTCTACTCTTTCTCACCGTTTTTTTCTCTGAAGGGATTCACAATGGACCGTATTGGTCTCCGAGTGGAGTTGTGCCCTTGGGTACATAACCCTTCCTAACCTAACCTAACCTAACGGTTACTTTTTCATAAATGCCGTTCCTTATTTTGCAAAAACGGAAGACTTTTCCACTTTTTCGCACTCTCCGTTGGAATATTGGAAAATCCCTTGTAAATTTCAAGTTCCTAGGTCCAGGGGTCTAGGCTGGGCTATGTTGAGTCAAGTGACTCACACCATACACGAAATATTTTAACCTCTATTTGTAGTCTAAGATTTTAACACGATAAGTGTACAAAACCACTAAAATGAAGTTTTAACGGGAAAAAGTGTAGAAAATTAGACAGTAATTATAACAAAATTATATTTGTAGAAAATTTTGTAGAATTCTGGTTAAACGAATTACAGGACGTCAAGGTTGTTCGTTAAACAACAAAACTAATAAAAAACAAAACTATGCAATTATTATTTAAATTTATATATTTTTTATTTTCGTTCGACTTGTTCGTTAAAGCGTTACTTCAGTGTGAAAAGTTTGACATTTGTTGAACCGGGAATATAATTGAGTGTTGTATTTAAATTTTTTTTTTAATTTTAAATACAAAAAAAAATGGGAAAATGGACTTCAAAAATTGAGTGTTGTTTTTTAATTTTTTTTTAAATTTTAAATACCAAAAAAAAAATGGGAAAAAGGACTTCAAAAATTATAAATTTTTTGGAAAAAGTAATTTTTCAAACTGTAATTTAATTTTTGAAAAAATGTGTTTTTTCGGTATTTTTTGAAGATGGTACTTTTTTTTGGAAAAGCTAAAAAATTTGCGCTAATTTTTTTTTTTGAAAAGAAGATACTTTAGGTGGGAAGTTGAATTTTTTTAGGAAAAAGTATTTTTTTGCGAAAAAATTACTGTTTTTAGTATTTTTTATGGAAAAAGTACTTTTTGAAATTTGTATTTTTTTTAGAAAAATTTATTTATTTCTTTTTTGCTTGGAAATTGTGTCTTTTCTTGGAAAATGTGTTTTTTTTGGAAGAACCACTTTTTTGAAATTGGTACTTATTTTGAAAATTAAATTTTGTTGGTAATTTTTTTTTTTGAAAAGGTACTTTTTCGGTACTCTTTTTTGGCAGATACAGAAAGTACTTTTTAAAATTGCTACATTTTTAGAAAAATTTAATATTTTTGGTACTTTTTGTTTGGAAAAATTTTTTTTGGAAAAGGTATTTTTTTTTTGGAAAGAGTACATATTTGAAATAGGTACTTTTTTAGAAAAATTTTTTTTTTTGTACTTTTTGGAAAAAATACTTTTTTGGAAAAAATATTTTTTTTGGAAAAAGTACTTTTTTATACATTAGTATTTTTTTAGAAAAATTAATTTATTTTGTACTTTTTACCAATACTTTTTTAGAACAATTAAATTTTTTTGTAATTTTTTTGAAAAAGAAACTTTTTTTTTGTTAAAAAGGTAAATTTTTTGGAAAAGATACTTATTTTTTGGAAAAAGGTACTTATTTAGGGCAAAATTACTATTTTGAAATTGGTATGTTTTTAGATACAGAAAATTTTTTTGGTACTTTTTACAACAGTTTTTGGTACTTTTTTCTGAAAAGGGTATATTTTTTGGTACTTTTTTTGGAAGAGGGACTTTTTCGGCAATTATTTTATTTGAAAATTTCGGTACTTTTTTTTGGAAAGGGACATTTTTGAAAATGGTACTTTTTTAGAAAATTTGATTTTTTGGTACTTTTTTGCCAATAGTTTTGGTACTTTTTTTAAAAAATAAACGTTTTCGGTACTTTTTCTCGTGGAAAATGTACTTTTTTTTTGAAGAAGGTACTTTTTTTGAAAAAGGAACTTATTTAGGGAAAAAGTACTATTTTGAAATTGGTACTTTTTTAGAAAAAGAAGATTTTTTTGGTACTTTTTTACAATAGTTTTTTGTACTTTTTCTGAAAAGGGTACATTTTTTGGAATAGGCTTTTATCAGTAATTATTTTTTTTGAAAATTTCGGTACATTTTTTTGGAAAGAGACATTTTTAGAAAATTTAATTTGTTTGGTACTTTTATTTTGGATAAGGACTTTTTTCGGTAATTATTTTTTTTTTTGAAAATTCGGTACTTTTTTTTGGAAAGGGAAATTTTTGAAATTAGTACTTTTTTAGAAAATTTAATTTTTTTGTACTCTTTTGCCAATAGTTTTGGTACTTTTTTTTTTGGTAAAAAGAAAAATTTTTTGGTACTTTTTTTTTTAAATGAACATTTTCGGTACTTTTTCTCTTGGAAAATGTACTTTTTTTTGGTATTTTTTTCTGAAAAGGGTACATTTTTTGGTATTTTTTTTTGGGAAAGAGACTTTTTTCGGTAATTATTTTCTTTGAAAATGTCGGTACTTTTTTTTTTAAAGGGACAATTTTGATATTGGTACTTTTTTAGAAAATTTAATTTTTTTGGTACTTTTTTGCCAATAGTTTTGGTACTTTTTTTTTTTGGTAAAAATTAAAATTTTGTTGGTACTTTTTTTTTGAAAATGAACGTTTTCGGTACTTTTTCTCTTGGAAAATGTACTTTTTTCCAATGCTTTTTGGTACTTTTTTTGAAGAAACTACTTTTTTTGGGACTTTGTTTTCGGTACTTTTTTTTTTGGAAAAAGATACTTTTTTCGGAAAAATGGACACTATTTTCCGAAAAAGGAGGAGTTTTTCCACTTTCTGGCCTTCTCCGTAGGAATATCAAAAAATCGCTTCTTAGTGGAGGTCTAAGTCGGAGGAGGAACATATGTACCAAATTTCAAGTTCCTAGGTAAAGAGGTCTTGGCTGGGCGATGTTGAATCACTCAGTCACTCAGTCACGCCACTCTTTTATAGTTATAGATAAATTTATATTCTGGTAAAATGTATAAAGTTTTTAAATAATTTATGCGAAAAATCATGTTTAGTTAAAATGTTTCCAGTTTTTTATTAAGGATTTTTTGAGTGTAAAATCGCCAAGAGAATGGACAGCGCGATTTCATAAGTTAAATAGCCATACGAGTTTTAAAATCGCCACGTTTGACGAGAAATCAACATATATGCATAGTTAAAACTGTTAATAGTGCCGTTTTTATTGCTTATTTTGCAATATAAATAATCAAAAGTGTGTGTTAATTATGCATTAATAATGCCGATAATATATTGAAAAACACAAATTAACTTTAAAATTTAAATTAAACAACTTAAAAATTGCATTTATAGTAATTAAATGTGCTAAAGTCCCAAAACTTATTTAACAAATTGTGAAACAATCTGATGTAGGCGTGTCCCTATCCGGATTTCATTCCTGCCTAAGGAAATCTTCAGGGGACTTTGTTATTCGAATTTCTAGAGATAGTTGTTATGTTAAATCACAAACTCAATGAGAATTTCTTGTCCTCGTCTAGGAGCGAGATTCAAAATTTAAAATATCAAAGAAAAAACAAAAACAACAACAAAATATTGTCACAATTGGCTTTGTCATCTTCCAAATACTACTCTGTTTTTTTGACAGACCTAGCAATGTAGTGACGTTTATTCAAGTAAATCAACAATAGAAAATCATATGTTTTCTATTAGTGTCAGTTACATTTAAATTTGCACAAGCACCTGCATATTTGTTATTTAAAAAACATATGATTTTCTATTGTTGATTTACTTGAATAAACGTCACTACATTGCTAGGTCTGTCAAAAAAACAGAGTAGTATTTGGAAGATGACAAAGCCAATTGTGACAATATTTTGTTGTTGTTTTTGTTTTTTCTTTGATATTTTAAATTTTGAATCTCGCTCCTAGACGAGGACAAGGAATTCTCATTGAGTTTGTGATTTAACATAACAAATATCTCTAGAAATTCGAATAACAAAGTCCCCTGAAGATTTCCTTAGGCAGGAATGAAATCCGGATAGGGACACGCCTACATCAGATTGTTTCACAATTTGTTAAATAAGTTTTGGGACTTTAGCACATTTAATTACTATAAATGCAATTAATGTTTATCCCGATGAAAATAAATTTAAACTTAAAAATTATTTAATTGAAAGTACAACTGTTAACAAAATTTTAACATAATCTACCAAAATTGTGAAAAAAAAAATCAGTACAGCTTTTTAGAAGAGATAGAAACAGTTTTTTTTTCTTTTAAAATTTTTTTATTTAATATTTTTAGTTTTAGAATTAATTTTTGCCTAAAATTGAAATGTATTTTTATTTAGTGTTGCATTTTTCTAATATTATTTGTAGAATTTGTCAATGTTGGCAACGCCATAAAATATTACACAAAACATATGTTTAGAGCAACGCTGTCCAAACTATCCTTTGGCGGACGAACATTATTCGGCTTTCGACACGTACACAACCCGGAGATTAAAAAACACACAACAGAGGCAGTAAAAAACAAAAAAAATACAAATAGTTTATGTTAGCATTTAACAGAGCAGGTTCACGCTGCGCTGTGTCATAAAAAAGATACACTGATAATATTTTACAACAACCAAAGATATTTTTTGTAGGCACTCATATTTTGTTTTGTAATAAATGTATTTATACATAAGAAAAGAAATAGGTATGTGGAATGTAGATTGGGAAAATAAGTGGTTATTTTGTTTAAATGTGTTTAACCCATTCCTGGCTATTGGTTATTTAAATACCCAAAAAGGAGCCATCTTAAAAAAATTATAGCTAAAGCCAGGTAAGAGTTGCATCAAATTGATTTTTACAGGTAGGTGTATAAAGGATTAAAATACTTTAGGAAAATGTTGGTGTAAAATTGGGGGTTGGTAATTATCTGTTCAATTGTCTGCAAATTTACATATTCTGAAAAATTGAAAGAAAGAATTGAAATTGCCTCTAAAAAATTGGAGAAGCGATACATCGGAAAACTTTATTGTTGACTAATAGTGTTAGGTATTCTTTAAAGTGCAAAAAATTTGTAGCTGGGTAGGACCACTCACTTGGGCTACAGGTATGATTTCATGACATGACCATTAAAATACGTATTTTACAGTTTTATGAAGTACCCTTGCTTGAAATATCGATTATTTTCAAGTAAAAATGAAGAGTTTTACATGAAAGAGCATAACAAAATAATTTAATTAAAAAACCACACAGGAATTATTTTATATCAGTGGTTAATTCATAAGTCCCAAGTATGGGAAATCGAAAAGAAAATTATATCAAATAACTTCCAAAACCTTAAGTAAAGAATGTGTGAAATTTCATCGATATTGGACAATGGAATCGGGGGTCAGGCATTAATGGGTTAATGAAGCTGAGATTTTTTTCAATGAAATTGCATCAATACATTCTCATTTACATTTAAATTACCAACATATTCTCATTTTGGACAGCCCTGGTTTACAGTAAATTTTATCCAGGTAATTTTGCAATCGCTTTTACCCAAATAATTATTTTTTTTTTGTATTTGTTGTTTTTATAACAAATTTTACACTTTTGCATTTTTCCAAGACCAAAATTTCTGATATAATACCCTTATTATTTATATATATTTATTCTTTCCTTTTAGTTAACTTATGATTTCTTTCTGCCGCCTTTGCCACATTTAAACAGTTTGGGTGTTTCTTCGAAAACTCAGGAACACAAGTCATTTGCCAAAGGTTCACCCTGTTTTCTGGTGGTCATATTAAAATGTGGCAAAGTACATTTATTACTGTTGGGAGCCTTAAAGTCTGGCAGCATTGATATGTCCCAACACGTTTCTCATCCCGATGAAATGGATGTCTACGATGTTCGTCTTAGTGGTGACTTTAATGCGATGTATGCCTTGGTACGGGATGGTAATCTTTTAAAGGTTTTACATTTTCACAATTCCGTGCTAAAAGAATACATTTCACCAATGGTGCACTTGGCCCTACATTGCGCTAATATTTTGGAAACCAAAAAGTACGATTAAACTTAGTTTCATATATTCACGTTTGACCAAATTTGTCCCAATTACTAGTTATATCAATAATACCATGCAATGCATTTTGGAAGCTTGGGAAACAGTTTTGCTAGAAATGGACAATAAGCTGACGAATTATGCAAATAAACAAACAGAAGGCTCTTTATCTGCCGATTTCATGGAATTGTTGGTTTTGGCTACGCCACCCATGAAATAGAAGAATTTTTAATGCAGTAAGTACTATTTAACTAATTTCTTAAAGGCTGGCTTTTTCTTTCGATTATATCCGCCGTATTCATAAAAATATTAAGCAGCATTTCAAATACATTTTAGTTAAAACACAAAATTTAACCTTAAAACTGTATTCATAAACGAATATTAACTTTAACACATGGTTTAAAATACGTATTTTAAGCTAATATTCGGTTAGGAATACGGTGTTAAGGCTTAAAATGTGTTTTTTTTTATTATTTTTATTTATGTATTTATTAGTATTCAAAATACTCTATAAAAATTCTCATTTACAATTATAACTAAAAATAAATTATTTAAAATTTTTATGTATAAACATTGTTTTTAACAAAAATTACACATTTTCTTTTAAATATACTATTATTTCTTTCCGTTTTAATATCATTTGTAAGTTTGTTAAACAAGTTATATCCCTTATAAAAAAGTGATCTTTGCATTGCCGTTGTGGTTACTCTATTCAGTCTAAAGATTTCTATATTTCCTAATAGATATGGTTGTACTTCCCCGACGTATCTTATTTGTTCACATAGGTATTCAGGTGCTTTTCCATGTTTCATTTTATGTATAAAGTTTAATGTATTTAGTTTGATTAGTCTTTGTCTTATGTTTAACCATTTTAGTGTATCAAGCATTGTACGTATTGATGTATATCTATTGCATTTCAAAATAGTTCGCATTGCCATGTTTTGTAACTTTTGAAGCCTTTCCAATTGTGATTCATTGCAGCATGTATACAGGATTGTTGATCCAAATTCGAAATGTGGTTTTATGATTGTATTATATATATTAATTGCTGTTATTATATTTAATTTACTTCTTATTCTTTTAAAAAATCCAATTTTTTACATATGTATTCTATGTGATCTTTATATTTCATTTTATTTACACATTACACATTTATTATAAAACCGAGATACTTTATATTTTTTACTTTTTCTATAGTTTGATCATTAATTTGTATAATTGTTTCGCTGGTCATATTTATTTCTAAGAGTTTTGTTTTATTTTCATTAAGTTTGAGTTTATTCATTTTTAGCCATGTATTAAGATTATTTATATCATTTATCATATTGTTTCGACATTCGACATTCTGTATATATTAGTGTATCATCCGCATATAAAACTATTTCACATTTTTCCAGTATTTTTTGCATATCATTGATGTACATATATTATAAATAGTAAGGCTCCTAGAATAGTACCCTGTGGTACTCCAAAATCATTATAGATTATATTTGATTTTATATTATTAACTTTAGTAATTTGTTTTTTAAATAGGACTTAAACCATTGTAGTTCTTTCATTTGGATGCCATACATATTCAGTTTTTTAATTAAAATTTCTATATCAATAGTTTCAAACGCTCGTTTAAAATCTATGAAAGCCATAACTTTTCTATTTTTTTTATTGTTTTTCCATCATAGTTTACCGCAGTTTCGCACGAAAAGTTTTTTCTAAACCCGATTGATATTTTGAGAATAAATTATTATTTTCCATATATTTTTCTAATTGTTCTTTTACTATCTTTTCTAATATTTTTTCACATGTTTTCAGTGTGTTTATGGGACGATATTCTTCACATTTTTTTGGTTTTGCAATTTTTTCAATAGGAGTGATCATGGATTCCTTCTAATTTTCTGGGAACTCCAGTTTCTAATGATTTATTTATTATTTTTAGTATAATTTTTCCTGTTAAATGCCAGTTATCCAGGATAATTTTCGTAGCTATTTTACAATAGTGCGGTTTGTTTTTAAAAGTTTTATAGTATTCTTAAGTTCTATCATTGTTATTGCACTGAATTCGAATTTTGAATTAATCATTTGAATCTGATTTGTATATTGCACATCGCCTATTGAGTCTCTTATTGTTTTAACAATATTTACAAAATATTTATTAAAATGATTAGCTATTTGATTATTATTCTTATACTCTACATTGTTAAATATCACAGATTTTATCACATTTTTATTTTGATTTTTATTTATTACTAAATCTTTGATATCTTTCCACATTTGTTTTTGGTCCTTGGCATTATTTATTTTGTTGTTTATGTATTTATATTTTTCATTTTCAATTTTTAATTAATTTATAATTTGTCCACGCTTCATTTGTGTTTTCAAATTTAGCAATTTGATATTTGGTTATTTTCTCTTGTTTTATTATACGTAGTTCATTAGTAAACCAATTATTTATGTTATTTTGTTCTTTTATTTTTTTTTTTTTTAAAGTAAGCTTTTGTACTGTTTTTTTCCAGGCATTTATCAAATATTAATACATTTTGGCTAACACTTATATTATATTCAAAGGTTTTTTCACTCAATTCTCTTGTAAATGTGTGTTTATGATATTTAAAAATATCTATATTTTTATTGTATTCTTTTTTATTGTTATTTTTTCATCTTTAATCATTATTTTTATCATTTCGTGTTCTGATATTTTGTTCTTGTTGCAGTTTTGTACATATATCTAGTGGATATTTGTTATAACATCGTCAATAATAGTTCTTGTTGTATTTGTTACCCGAGTATATTCATTTACTAGTTGTTTAAGACCATTGTCATTTAGATATGTTTAAATTTTATTTTTGTAGAAATTATTAGTTGACCAATCTATATTAAAGTCTCCAGTTATTATTATATCACATGTTTCATCGCTTAATTCTTCCAATGTTTCCTGTATAATTTCGCAGAATTCTGCCTCGTAACCACTTGGTGATCTATTTACTGCCACGATTATTAAGTGTGTATTTCCATGTTTGGCTGATTAAACTATAATCCAGTATTTGGATTTGGCCACTTTTTCAAATTTTTTTGTCAACTTCCATTCTTTTTTGTAGTATATAATAACACCCCCAGTTCTTGTAGAATGAGATAACGATATTAATTGTTTATAGTCTTGTAAACTTATTTCATCTTCACTGACATCTTCTGTCATATGTATTTAAGATAGTATAAAAAAGTCTGGTTTTTCCGTAGCAGCTATTATTTTAACTTGATTCAAATTATTTGTTAAGCCTTGCATATTATATATCTGGTATTTAATTGTTAGAACGATAAACCCAAATTTCTTCTCTTTCTCTCCCATTTATTCTGGTAAACTGGACATTCTTTATTGTACGTTCCATGGTTTTCATCAAAACCCATATTTAGTTTTTGATTCACTTTTATACAGTTTATACATTTAATTACTGTTTCTTTATTACATACTTTGGATTTGTAATTTCCATGACATTGAATACATATTTCTTGATTTTTACATTCACTTGCTACGTGATTATATCATTTACATTTAAAGCATCTCCTTACGTCGGTTTCATCAAAAACTCGGCATCGTTCCCACCCAATATTTATTCTTGTTTCCTGTATAATTTCGCAGAATTCTGCCTCGTAACCACTTGGTGATCTATATACTGCCACGATTATTAAGTGTGTATTTCCATGTTTGGCTGATTAAACTATAATCCAGTATTTGGATTTGGCCACTTTTTCAAATTTTTTTGTCAACTTCATTCTTTTTTGTAGTATGTATATAATAACACCCCCAGTTCTTGTGGAATGAGATAACGATATTAATAGTTTATAGTCTTGTAAACTTATTTCATCTTCACTGACATCTTCTGTCATATGTATTTAAGATAGTATAAAAAAGTCTGGTTTTTCCGTAGCAGCTATTATTTCAACTTGATTCAAATTATTTGTTAAGCCTTGCATATTATATATCTGTTATTTAATTGTTAGAAAGATAAACCCAAATTTCTTCTCTTTCTCTCCAATTTATTCTGGTAAACTGGACATTCTTTATTGTACGTTCCATGGTTTTCATCAAAACCCATATTTAGTTTTTGATTCACTTTTATACAGTTTATACATTTAATTACTGTTTCTTTATTACATACTTTGGATTTGTAATTTCCATGACATTGAATACATATTTCTTGATTTTTACATTCACTTGCTACGTGATTATATCATTTACATTTAAAGCATCTCCTTACGTCGGTTTCATCAAAAACTCGGCATCGTTCCCACCCAATATTTATTCTTTGTGCACCAATTATTTTTGCATATGATTCGCTCTCAGTTTTTATTTTAATATTATATATTGTTCTATTTGGTTGGGCACCTTAATTTCATTGTTGTCACTCATTTCATTTTGTATTGCTGTTTTTATCTTATCCCTTTCTTCATTATTTTCGCTTTGAACAACAATTGGGCCATTTCTTCTATTCTCCACACTAATTATTTTTAAATTATCTGGATTAACTTTTTTATTTAATTCTTCTCTTGTTTTTCAATTTTTTTATTTTGTTTATGTTTTGCAATTAAAGGTGTTTGTTTATTAGCATCTGGCATCTTTGGCATTTTCTTGGTTTGCACAGTTTAAGCATATGTCTTTTTATTTTGTTTGACATTTACTTTTTGTATTACTTTTTTTATATCTTTACACGTTTTAACATTGTTTTTTTTTCAATTTTGTTACATATTTCTTCATTTTTATTTCCAAATTTATTAACGTGTTCGCACAATTTCATAATTTCTCGGGTATTATTCTCAAAAGACTTCTGAGCACCATCTAATTTCTTAAGTCTCTCTTCGTATCTTTTTCTATTACTTCTAAAGTTGTTTAATTTCATTTTCATTTTCTTTCAGTGGCGTTTTGAATTCATGCTTATTATTTTTATTACCATCATCTTGTATAGCTCTTAGCACTAAATCCACATTCCGTATGTATTGTATGCAGTCATCACATATAAACCGAACAAAATTATTTGATTCCTGATGCGTATTGATCTATACCGGCACATTTGTTTGTACAATTATACACTTTATCGCACACACCCATACATCTTACACCCGTTTCCCCTCTTATTGCTGTTCTGCATTTACTGCATTCAGCCATTGAGGTATATTTTTTAATTTAAAGTTTATAAGTTTGATATAAATTTTATTAAAAATAAAAATTATGTTTTTTCGACCTTTAATTGTGCAATGAAAATGAAAAATTATTCAAGTTCGATGCCATACTCTATATTTCTTTATTAGGATATTGTCCTAACAAATAATCTATAGAGTTTTTTGTTTTCAAATTTATTATTTGACCCTTTCAGGAATGTGTTACTTGAATAATTTTTCATTTTCATTGCACAATTAAAGGTCAAAAAAACATAATTTTTATTTTTAATAAAAATTATATCAAACTTGTATTAAAGACAGAGTACCGTCTAGTTTACTCCCCCTGTTGTTTATAAAATAAACAAAATATAAAAAGGAGAGAGAAACAAAAACGTGTATTGAATATCCACCAGAGGTGGAACTTGCACATAATAAACAAGTTTTCAATTTATTTTTTGATCAATGGTTATAATCTCTAACTTCAAGCTCATATATAAATTAGTTAGTGGTTATAATCTCTAACTTCAAGCTCATATATTAATTAGTTCTCATGTAGTGAGTAAATTAGTTTATATGAATGTTTGATGTTTGGCATGGGATTGTTACCGCTTTCAAAACGTGTTCTGATGATGGGAACCTAGAAAATTCCCGAAATAGATCTATAAACACATTCCTGAAAGGGTCAAATAATAAATTTGAAAACAAAAAACTCTATAGATTATTTGTTAGGACAATATCCTAATAAAGAAATATAGAGTATGGCCTCGAACTTGAATAATTTTTCATTTTCATTGCACAATTAAAGGTCGAAAAAACATAATTTTTATTTTTAATAAAAATTATATCAAACTTGTATTAAAGACAGAGTACCGTCTAGTTTACTCCCCCTGTTGTTTATAAAATAAACAAAATATAAAAAGGAGAGAGAAACAAAAACGTGTATTGAATATTCACCAGAGGTGGAACTTGCACATAATAAACAAGTTTTCAATTTATTTTTTGATCAATGGTTATAATCTCTAACTTCAAGCTCATATATAAATTAGTTCTCATGTAGTAAGTAAATTAGTTTATATGAATGTTTGATGTTTGGCATGGGATTGTTACCGCTTTCAAAACGTGTTCTGATGATGGGAACCTAGAAAATTCCCAAAATAGATCATTGCACAATTAAAGGTCGAAAAAACATAATTTTTATTTTTAATAAAAATTATATCAAACTTGTATTAAAGACAGAGTACCGTCTAGTTTACTCCCCCTGTTGTTTATAAAATAAGCAAAATATAAAAAGGAGAGAGAAACAAAAACGTGTATTGAATATCCACCAGAGGTGGAACTTGCACATAATAAACAAGTTTTCAATTTATTTTTTGATCAATGGTTATAATCTCTAACTTCAAGCTCATATATTAATTAGTTCTCATGTAGTGAGTAAATTAGTTTATATGAATGTTTGATGTTTGGCATGGGATTGTTACCGCTTTCAAAACGTGTTCTGATGATGGGAACCTAGAAAATTCCCGAAAAAGATCTATCAACACATTCCTGAAAGGGTCAAATAATAAATTTGAAAACAAAAAACTCTATAGATTATTTGTTAGGACAATATCCTAATAAAGAAATATAGAGTATGGCCTCGAACTTGAATAATTTTTCATTTTCATTTAAAGTTTATATTTAAAAAAAATATATTTTTAATATAACTTTATCTTCCACGAAATCTAATTTATAATTTTAATGGTTTTTGATAGTCCTATTTTTTAAAACCGCTTATTATTTTTCCAACCCATTTTTAACTAAAATCCTTTATTTTTTTTTTATATATATATTTCGACCTTTTTCAATTAAATTTTGTGTTATTTTTAGAGTTATTCTAATCAGGCTTTCAAGGTCATGAATTTTCTAAACGTAAATAAAAGACTTTATTTCATTTTTCGTATTCCTACGTTTCGTCGGTATTTTCCGACATCCTCAGGGTTTAAAAAAAATATTTTTGCAATAGAAAGATACAATATTAAGTTAGAAGACCCATGTCAACCCTAGTGACCATTTCCTTATAGACCCCTTTTTAAAAGCAATATCGTGGGAAATTGTGAAGCTTTGGAAACTCATCTGAGAAAAACGTTTTTATTTTTTTTAAACACGAACAAATTGTTTAGTCCCTAATGTAGCCGAATTTTAAATTTTTTGATTTGCATTAAAGTTGAGCCAGGGTAAACTCAAAAATTAATGTCCTAATTTTTTTAATCACCTGTGTTCTTCACATCACCTACACTCACCTAACGCGGGGATTAAAAATTTATATTTTATAAATCTACGTTTTTGTGATTGAGATTTACGTTATCACTTGAATTAACAATTATTTACATTTTAGAGTTGCCATCTTAATTAAAAAATACAAAAATATTATTTGCATTGATTTATATAATTTAGTATTTGCAATTCTTCAAAATGTAAACAAAAAAAAGAAATAAAATAAGTTTATTCGAAATGGAAATGATTGAAATTTTAACTATCTAATTTTATTGAAAATGTGCTTAATCGTGTATTTATGTTATTTTTAACTATAAAAATAAAACTGTGTACAAAAAATAAAGTATTGTTATCAGTTTTTATTCTGCCGGAGATGATACTCTTGCTTAATTGTCCTACGGGCAATGAGAAGTCAATTGCCCTTAAAGGGCATACCCCGCGACTGGTTAAAGTAGGACATATTATGGAACTAGTAAAATTTTCCATTGATGTGGGTTAAATGAGGTCAATTTTATTTTAAAAACCACTGTCAGCCTTGCCTTATTTTATCTTTGCAATGTTTTTAAAAACGGTTTTAATGTAATTTTTATACCACAGCTAAAACTAGTATTTTTTGAAAACTATTTGTATTTACTTTCCAAAATCCAAACAATTTTTTAATAAACAAAGACAAAGACTTTTAATTATAGTACGTTAGTTATATATACCCCGGGTATATTCCGGGATATGTCATTGAAGGACATATCCCGGGACTGGTTAATTCTAGAACTGTTTTTTCACTTCTTCGTTGTTTAAGCTTAGTATTTACGTATTTTTTGGTGTTGTTTTGTTCTCTTTTTGTTTTCCGTTTGTATTAAATCGATTACTTGCTTGTTTGCCCAGCAACTAAGCACAAGCAGAATTGGTTTAGGCGGTAGCGCGCTTGCTTTGTAAGCAGGAGAATGTGGGATCGAAATACAAAGCTATGTTAAAGTGATATGTCCCTTTCATATAAAAAGTCCGATCCCGGACGTGTCACCGCCACCTTGGGACATATCCTGCATGTCGTCAGGGACATGTCCCTTTGCCAGTAGGGTGGTTATAATTATCGTTAAGTTATTAATTTGTAGTGTTTTTATTTAAAATTGTTGTGTTTAAATTTATTTTTATTCATTTAACACCTAAAAAAATTGCAAGTAATAGATTTGACAGTTCGAGTGATTGAAATAATCCTCAGCCGATTTAGATGATTCCGTTTTCTATACACAGATAAAAATGTCACAACAATTTAAGTTTATTGTTAAAATTAAATTTTTATTACAAGAACAATTTTATTATAATCAATAAATTTGTTCTTGATATGGCAAATGTTCAAGTTTTTTTTACAACGTGTCACACGTTTGTTAAAACCCAAGCATTTTAACAATAGCAATGATGTCAACTACTTTGTTTGCCTTCGAATACGCTTGAAATTATTAAGACTTTACTTTACTTTATATATTTAACTTATGTTAAAACTAAAAATGTTATTTTTTACTTATTTATAAAGAAATATAATCTTTTTGTATGACTAATAAAAACGAGTTTAAATAAAAAAATCCATAAACGCATAAATGTAGTTGAGCGGTTTTCGCGGCGTAATTTTCTTTTAAGAACTAATATAATACGCAACACACCCTGCCATTCTTTATACATGTAAAAAAGAGAAAACAACAAGTTAAAAAAAATCTGTGAAGTGAAAAAGTAAAAAAAAAGATAAATAAATAATAAAAAATAAGAAAATATTTAATAAAAAGGCATAATATATTAAATTTTTTTAAAGAAATATTGTTCTAAAAAGTAATTCAACAATTTGCATCATTTGTGATATTTTTCCTGGTTTAATAATAAATTGTATAATTACAGAGTATTTTTTTAGTTTTATGTCATGCATTATTTAACATTAAGTGATTATTTTATTTGTTTTATATTTTTTTTTTATAAATTACTTTTTTTTAAAAAAAATTGTTTTTAAAAATAAATTTTTTTTTTATAAAACTGATTTATTTTTTTATTTAAAGGGGTTTTATAAATTAATATATTATTAAAAATCAACAAATTCGATTGTTAAATTTCGTTTTGAATTTCAACAATCTCGTTTGTTGATATGACTATTTATTTAAAAAAAAAAAATGATAACCAAGACAACAACATCGTTTGTTAAAAAATGCTATTAAATTCAACAAATTAGTCTGTTGATTATGTTATTGAAATTAATTTTAACAATCAAGCTACAAACATGGTGTTTGTATTTACAGGATCAAGTATTAGAGCAATTTCAAGAAAAAATTTGTTTGTATTTACAAAAGTTTGTTTGTATTTACAATTTTGTTTATTGGCAACCCTGCTTGTAATCTGTCAAAACGCACTGACTTTTTGCTGTGATTTTATTTAATTCGTTTTATAAATATACTAAATAAATACGGTTTAAACTATTAAAATATTTATTTTTGAGTTGTTGGAGTACATCACATTTACTGGCTATCAACCCTTATTTAGAAAAGTGTCTGCTGTGTACTATTTTGGTGTTTTCGAGGCTCCTTTTGTTTTCTTTTTCTCTTTGTGCCATTTGATAGTTACTTCAGTCAGTTGTTTACTAAGTCTCCAATCTAGCCTTATCTTCGGTTCCGCTTAAACGTATGCTTTAAAAACCTATGAACAATAAACGACTATTGCCACCAGATCAGCTGAATAACAACAGCCCGTTGTAATATATCTGATGTGCCGGTTGGTATGGCAATGAAAATATATAAGCGAGTTGTTGTGTTGTTAATAACTGTTTTTATTTTCTATTTTTTCCCTGCTTATAAAGCTAACATGTGAATAAATCTTAACCTAGATTCTGAGTCACTTTCTAAAGTTACTCAAATAACTTAAAATTATTATACTTGAGTTATCAGTACGATTGAGTGTATTGTGCATGACACATATGTTTCATATGTGCAATATGATGCGTTGCACTCGATCGTACTTTACAAAAGTGTTAAGGTAGTGGTAGAATGAGTGGATACACTACACCCCCACCCTTAAGAGACAATTTTAGGATTTAAATTAATAATAATTGTAGTATTAATAGTAATAATTTTGTTAAAATATTTCAGTTTTGTATTTGTTACTTATTATTCTAGAAATGTTTTAATTTTAATACTAAAATTTTATTAATAATATACATATTTTTTTTTGTATTTTGTAGTTCCTTGTATAACTTTGTTTTTATTAATGATAAGTTTTTTATTATTCATTTGTTCTTAATGCTATATAGGGTTTTAATTGATTATTATGTTTTTCTTTTTCTTTTCCATTGTAATCTATGATTGTATTTACACCATTATTCCTAACTATTTTGTAAGGTCCTTTATATGGACTTTGATTCTTTTTCCTATTTCCTACTTTGACTAAAACTAAGTCTCCTATCTATAAGTTTAATTTATTGTCGTATCTATATTCTTTTCTCTTTTGTTCTAATTGTTAATTCTTTAGCTCTGTCTAAAGAATATTGTAATTTACGTTTTAGCTCTGTGGCATAATCATCGTAATTATATAGTTTAGTTTCTTTTGTGTCATATATTTCAGATGGCAAACATGGTAGTCTTCCATATACAAGTTCAAATGGCGTGTAGCCAGTGTCTATATGGGGTGCCGTGTTGTAGGCAAAAGTAAAATATGGAATCCATTTATCCCATTCATAATCAGTTGCTGATGTTAGCAAGAATTCATTCAAGACTATGATTTCTTTCTAATGACCCAATTGTCTCATGGTGGTAAGGTGTCGAAAAGGTCTGTTTAATTTCAAGTAGTGAACATATATTACGCAAAAGTTCGTTTGCAAATTCTGTACCGTTGTCTGATTTCAGTACTTTGCATTTACTAAATTTTAGAATTAGGTGTTCAACTATTGTTTTTGCGGTTGTTAGTGCATCTTTCGTCGCCATGGGGTGTGCAATAACGAATTTTGTTAGTTCGAAATTCGAAGAGGTCCTACTGTGTCAATTGATACTATTTTAAAACTGTTCCTTAATGTGTTTAATTTGCTTGTTCTTGTTGCATTTGTCACAATATTTTACAAATTGCTTTACCATCTTATTCATGTTTTTCCAGATGTAGCGCTGTTTTAGTTTGATAATTGTCTTTCTTATTCCCAAGTACCCTGCATGTGTGGCATTGTGGAATTCGTCGATTAGTTTGTATTTTAGAATTTCTTCTGTGATTCTTTTGGGCTTATTATATATTAATATTTTTAGTTGAGGATCCTTGTTATTTATTTTTTTCTTTGCATATGCTTCTATCAATTTACTGTAATTTTTAAATATTTTATCTTCACTTGCAAGTGCTAATTCTTTTATATTCTCTTTATTCATTTTTAATATCAGTTTCTTCAGTATCGAATCTAGTTTCGCTGAATTATCACTGTATCTTGCTAGCTTTGTATGATTTATGATTTGGGTACGTAATTTCTTCTTAGTCAAAACTGGTTTTGATGAATTATCGTTACGACCTATGTGCACAATATTATTTTCAATAAATATATCTTTTTCATTTATTTCTTCAATTGTATTAAACTGCAGTTTCTTCATATTTTTTATATCATTAACGGATATGCATTCCTATATTTGAAGTTGATCAGACTTCTGAGAATCGCATTTTTCCATGTCGTTCTTTTCTATACGTCTTTTATTCTTGTTTTCCTCATTTTCTTTATTTTTTATTATGTTTTCCTCATTGCGTTTCTTATTGTTCATTGTCCTTGTTATAACTAATGTTCTTTTTTCTTTATCGACGTTTTCTAACGGTATCATCTGTTTTAGTATGCCTGAGTTTATTTTAATTCTGGACAATGCGTCCGCATTGGTATTTATTTTCCCTTTTTTATATATTATTGTAAAGTTGTATTCGCTTAAATCTAGTTTGATTCTTGTCATTTTTGATGATGAATTTTTGTGTGAGAACAGAGAGATTAATGGTCTGTGGTCTGTTACTACTACACTCAAAAAAATAAGTTAGTACAAAAGTTAGTAAAACGTCTTGTAAATCAGGTATGTGTCGATGAAACTATTTAAATGTTTAATCCGAATCGTATTAAAATAAAACACAACTTTTAAGAGCAAACTTCATTTAATTATTATAAATTCACTGAATTACAAATTTTATTCTGTAAGAAAATCAAAGTTATTAGTTAGATTTAAAAAAAATTGTATTGTCGCGTGATCGGTTTGACTCAGATTAAATTTTAGCAAACATTCTTGATTTGCTGTAGCCCTTTACCTTCAAACGACATTACAATTTACTGTTATTAAGCAATACATATTACTTATACAGAAAAAAAATCATATAAAAAAATAAAATGTAGAAAACATTAATGTATGTATGAGATGTATATGTATGTATACGTTACATTGACATTTAACGAAAAGGAAAGAAAATAAATGAGGATAATAAAGTAATACTGTGATATATAGGCCAGTGGCGGCAACATTCTTCCCCTCGTAAAGGAATCAGGTGATGAGTTTAGCTTCAGATTTAGTGACGACATCTAGGATAGCAACTTTAGATATAGGCCTTTCAAGGATGCTGGTTGAGGTTTTAAGTTTCACTCTTCTGACTTGTCCGTCCTTGGCAGTTGTAGTTTCAATTATGATACCTTTTGGCCAATTGTTTCTGGGGAGATTTTCATCTACCAAAATTACTACGTCTCCTACGGAAGCCGGTCGCTGCTTGGTGTACCATTTACTACGACGTAACAAATCTGGTGCATATTCTTTAACCCATCTTCGCCAAAAAAAGTCGGCAAATTTTTGTGTTTGCCGCCAGCGATCACGTAAATCGTTGTCGGAACAGATAGGCTTATTGCCTGAAGAGGACCCCAAAAGTAGGTGGTTTGGTGTTAAGGGTTTATCGTCGGCTGCATCCAGCGAAACGAACGTTAAAGGGCGTGAGTTGACTATAAATTCAGCTTCACATAAGGCGCTTTTCAGACTTTCGTCGTTGAATTTTAAATTATTACACGTCACATTGAGAACTGTTTTTATGGACTTTACCATTCGTTCCCAGGCTCCACCCATGTGTGGGGCTGCCGGTGGATTAAATGTCCATTTAATTTCATCAAATTTATTAACCATATCGTTTAAATTCAGACGCTGTTGTTCTTCTTTAAAAATTTTCGCAGTGGCTTTAAAGTTGGTACCATTATCCGTAAATATTTCTTGTGGTGTACCACGACGGCTTATGAAGTTAGAAATACACATTATACAGGAGCTTGTATCCAAACTGTGTGCGACTTCTATATGTACAGCTCGAACCGTCAAACAGGTAAATAGTACTCCCCACCTTTTCTCCTTATGCCTTCCCACTACTACTAAATATGGACCAAAAAAATCGATACCGACAAATGTGAATGGGCGTTCAAAACAGGCTAGTCTGGCATATGGTAGTGGAGCCATTTGGGGTACGATAGGCAAGCTCGAATTATTTTTACAACGTTGACATTCTTTACGAATTGTTTTATATAGTACACGTAGGCGAGGTACGTAAAATCTGTTTCTAATGTTGTTAATGATAGTTTCGTGAAAACAGTGATGATGTAGTACGTGATAATGGCGCACAATTAAAAAGGTGACCGGGTGGTTACCAGGTAGTATAATCGGGCGATTACAATTTAACGATTGGACTCTTCCTTCTGCTCGTAGAATACCATCTTCATCTATACATGGATTAAGTTGTTTTAATTTACTATGATTACTCACGTTTTTATTACTGACGATATTGGCAATATCTTCTGCAAACTCACTTTGTTGAGCTTGTTTGTATAAAATAGCTTTTGACCTTTGAATCATATCAAAACTAATTTCGCTTGGAGGTTTCTTTTTATTTATGAGAGATCTAACTCGTTCAATATAGAGCAAAAACGTTGCGAGTGCCCTGTAGAGGTGCCTCCAGCAGGAAAAATATTCAAAATTTAAAGTTAACGGACTTTTTTGGCAAATATGGAAAACAGCATGTCGCATTTCGATCTCTTCATCGCTTTTATTATTACGGAATTCAAGGCCACCACAAACAGGCCAATCATCTTCCTTACACTTTAAAAATTCGGGACCATTGAACCATTGAACTGTGTTGGCTTTTGATGCTTTGGTAGCGGCATCCGCTGGATTACATTTTGTTGGTACCCATTTCCACTGGGAAAGATTTGTCGTTTCGAGAATTTCGCCTACACGATGCATTACAAACGGTTTAAAATTTCGTGGATCCATTGATAGCCATCTTAATACTGTTTTTGAATCGGTCCACCAGTAGCATTTGGTGAACTTAATACGGCTGCTGTTCAAAATTTTTGTTGCTAACCTTACACCAATAACAGCTGCCTGAAGCTCCAGTCTCGGTATAGATACCGGCTTTAAAGGTGCCACCTTACATTTGGCGGCTAGTATTGATGTATTTACTTCAGAGTTGAACTGAACACGTAAATAGCATACGGCTGCATATGCGTACTGTCCGGCATCAACAAATGTATGTAGCTCGATATTAGTGGAGACCGTCAAAAGGGGTGAGTAGCAACGTGGGATGCTTACTTCTGATATAGCTGATAATGTTGCAGTCCATTGATGCCATTTATAAAATAAATCAGTAGTTAATTCGTCATCCCATTTGATTTTAGAGCGCCAGACTTCTTGTAGGAGTATTTTAAGGCCGATTGTGTAAATTGAAAGAAGTCCCAGTGGGTCGAATATGGTCATCAATACTTTTAAGACCTCTCGTTTAGTTGGAATGACTTCGCCGTGAAATACATCTCTACTCAGTCTCGAAAATCTACAAATATACTTGAAAACATCGTTATTAGGGTCCCAATACATACCTAGTATTTTTTCTACGGAACCCAGGTTGTGAGCTGATTGTCCTTTTTTATCGTTACCGCACAAGTGTTTTTGCAGTTGAACAGAATTTGTTGTCCAATTGTGCATACTAAATCCGGCAGCTGCGTGTATATTTTTGACGTTAGTAGCAAGCTCCAATGCTTCTTCATATGTATTCACGCTGTCGATGAAGTCATCTACGTAGTGGTGAAATTTAATTGCTTCAACTGCACGGGGATATTTTGTTATAAAGTTATCGGCATTTTTATCACGAACAAAATGCGCTATACATGGAGCACAGGATATGCCAAATGAAAGCGCCCGCATCACATAAACGCTTGGAACTTGTTGTTTGTTAAAATCGTCAAACCATAGAAACCGTTGTACTTGCATATCTTCTTTACGAACGTTGATACGGTGAAACATTTCAGAAATGTCTCCGCAGACGGCTATTTTTCCAGCTCGAAATTCAACCAGGATATCAAAAAGGGGCCTAAGCATATCTGGACCACACATTAGAAAATCATTCAGTGATGAACCATTAACTTTAGACGCTGCATCCCAAACTAGACGTACCTTTCCGGGCTTATTTGGGTTCAAAGCAATAAATGTTGGTAGATACCAAACAGGATTAGAGCATGACACAATTTCCACTTCAGATAATTTTTTCGCATAACCTTTAGACACTAGCTTGTCGATTTCATTCTGCATTGTGGTCTGTAGTTGTTTGTCTTTTTTAAATTTCTTTTGCAAACACATTAATCTATGCAGTGCAGAGTTATAGCTGTCTGGCAGTTGTGGATTTTCACTTTTCCACAATAAACCTATTTCATACTGGCCGTTCTTCTTTTGGCACGTGCTCTCAAGTATTTTTAAAACCCTTTGATCGTCGGACGATAGTAATTTTTTCTCTGGTGACGCGTCAATGGAAAAATAGTTTTTTATTAATTCATGCAAAACTTGATATTGGGTCTCACAGTCACATGTGTGTACGTTGATGAAGGAAACTTTTGAGTTTTTAGAAGTACCACCTTGTAAGGTCCAGCCCAAGCGAGTTTTTGATGCTATCGGCTGGTTCCAGCTGCCCTCACGAATTTTAAGTGGAATCGCCAGCTTCCAGTTGTTGAGGCCAATTAAAACTTTTGGTCTCACATTTGAATAAGATTTGAGAGGCACCCCGTTTAAATAGGGATTTTTCTTCACAATATCGTTAGAATTCATTGATTGTATTGGTAGATCCAAGTTGGTGACAGTATAAACGTCGTTTAAAGTAAATTGTGTATTATTTTCCGTACCTGATATCATTACCGAAAATTTCACTGCTGCCTCTTCTTCACGTGTTATTTGCCCAGTCCATTGCAGCGTTAATGGTTCTTTTGTACCTTCTACGTTGAGTTCTTCAAAAAGACCATGCTCGATTAAAGTTACAGAAGAACCCTCGTCCAAAAACGCGAACGTTTCCAAGGTTTTAGATTTGCCATACAGACGTACAGGAACATATCTGAAAAGCGGATTTACAATTACATTTATATTATTGTGAGTGTTTACCAATTTTTCTCTTTCGTTGAGTGTCACGTCATTTGCAGACTGTTCTGTGTTGTTATTGTTGTTGTTTTTGTGCATCAGCTGATGGTGTTTTGCAGTACAATTATTAATACCACAAACCTTGTTTAAAAAACATTTGCGACGATGGAAATTTAGACACTGACGACAAAGCCTTTTTGTATTTACTATGGACCATTTTTTATCTAAAGGAGCATTTTTAAACTCCTCACAATTATGTATTTTATGGGTATCGCTGCCACACACTACGCACGTTGTTTTTGGTGCTTGTTGATTCTGGTTTGCTTCTGTTGTGTGTATATTCATGGATGCACTACGTTTAAAATTTGCTGGAGAAACGACTTGACTGGCTGCCATCGCAATATTGTACATCCAGTCACTAAATATTTTAACTATAGGAATTTTGTTGTCTTTGGGGTACATTGCCCAGTTTAATTTTTGATTATTTGGCAGCTTTTCTACCAGTTCTTTAACCAACAAGGGGTTGTTAAGATGCGGGTCTAAAGAGCACGCTTCCATTGTAGAGCAAATATTTCTTACCATGAGTGCATATTCTATAAAACTTTCCAATTTCTCTTTTGGTGGTGGATGCTTGCGAGCTTTTTCAATTAAACTTTCTAGAATATGCTCCGGCCTGCCGTAGCACATCTCAAGTGTTTGTATTATTTCGGGTACCATAGACGGTAAAAGTAGTTTGCTTCTTACCAAATCTTTGGCCCTTCCTCGTAGACAAGATTGTAAACGTATTAGATTTTCCGCATTTGAGTAGCCGGCAATTTCCGAGCTATTTTTAAAACTGCTTAAAAACAAAGGCCAATCTTCTGGGTTGCCGTCAAATGTTGGAAGATCTTTAGGAATAACCTGTCTTGCAGCTAATTGCACTGAAGTTGGCTGATTCAAGGAAAAGTTTAATGAAAAGCTGCTGCCAGAATTGGTGTCACCTTCACTTTGAGACAATATTTTATATTTTTTTTCTAAATACTGTTTTTGCAATTCTTTCTCTTCTTCAAGCATTCGTAGTTGTAAATCACGTTGCTTTGTCAAGTTGTCATTTGTTGCCTTTTGATATTTGTCACCCGTTGAGTGTGACAAAGGGTTTTTCGTTTTGGCAAAGCTTGAAGAATTGCATTGTAAAAAGGAATTAGACCACGTCATTATATTATTCGTGTTTCTAGTACTAACGTTGCAGAAACTATATTCAGTATTTGTTACTATTGGTGCTTCAATGTATGCACTTGCATTGGATGATGTTATTACCATCGTTGCTTCAGATGACGTAACCGGTGTTTCACCAGTCAGGTTTTCTTTTTGTTGATCACCACCTTTTGCATGTGATGTTATATTGGTAGCACCACGTGTGCCTTGGGTTGACGAGCTATTAAGTGTCACCGGTTGAAGGTGGCCGCAGAGGTCACAACTCCAGCTAATGTTTGCTACATCGCTATTTACGTTGACACACTCGAAATGAAACCAATTGTCACACGTGTCGCACTGAACCATCCTATTGGTATCCATAAGGGAACATTTTCCACAATTATACTCGGACATTACGTTTTGGTTTTTTAACCGATACGCGTTAAATTTTCTTAAATTTTTTTTAAAGATTTGTTTCGATGAAACTATTTAAATGTTTAATCCGAATCGTATTAAAATAAAACACAACTTTTAAGAGCAAACTTCATTTAATTATTATAAATTCACTGAATTACAAATTTTATTCTGTAAGAAAATCAAAGTTATTAGTTAGCTTTAAAAAAAATTGTATTGTCGCGTGATCGGTTTGACTCAGATTAAATTTTAGCAAACATTCTTGATTTGCTGTAGCCCTTTACCTTCAAACGACATTACAATTTACTGTTATTAAGCAATACATATTACTTATACAGAAAAAAAATCATATAAAAAAATAAAATGTAGAAAACATTAATGTATGTATGAGATGTATATGTATGTATACGTTACATTGACATTTAACGAAAAGGAAAGAAAATAAATGAGGATAATAAAGTAATACTGTGATATATAGGCCAGTGGCGGCAACAAGGTATACTATTTTTTAGCAATTTTTTTTGCTAAAATCGTGTTTTCAGCTAAAATTTTTTTTATACTTTTTCAGCACTTAACTGTACTAATGCTTTACTAATATACTAATGTTTTACTAATTAATTTTGCTAAAAAAAATTGTGCTGATAAGCACATTAATAGTGTGGACGACAACCAGATTGAAAGATATACGCAGAATGAAGCAGATGTCGCGGCATGTCAAGATGTAGTAGAGAAGAGGAAAATGATACTAAAGTACAACTCTAATAAGACATATAAAAAAATCAACCATGGACGACTTTTGTATCTGTTTTTCATACAAGGCTTTTTTATTTCTAATCTACTAAGTGTTAGCAAAACTTTTTCTGAATCTACTAATTTTGTTGCTAAAATCAGCACGCTGATTTTCAGCAAAAGATTTTGCTGACATTAGCAATTTTTTTGCTAGCACCCTCCTGACTAAAATTTTGCTGACTCAGCTAAATTTTTTGCTGACTTTACAAACTTTTTTTTTTAGTGTATGAATTTACGTCCGTACAAGTATGGTCTAAAAAAATTAATACTCCAATGGATTGCTAAAAGTTCTTTTTCGATTATTGTTTTATTTATGTCATGTTTTTGTAAAGATTTACTTGCGTATGAAATAGGTAAGTCTTCACCTATATCACCTTGTGATAATACAGCACCTAACGCGTAGTTTGAAGCATCAGTTGTTAAAATGAATGGTTTTTCCAAATCAGGGTATTGTAGAATTGGAGGATTCATTAACTTGTTTTTTAGCTCTTCAAAAGCGTGTTGGCATTGTTCAGTCCATATGAATTTTGTTGATTTCTTTACTAATGTATTTAGGTCTTTGGCTATATCTGCGAAATTGGGTATAAATTTTCTGTAATAGTTGCAGAATGCAACGAATCGTCTTACTTCGTCAGCGTTAGTTGGTATTGGATAATTTTTTATTGTTTCGTATTTAGATGGGTCTGTCTTTTCACCATCTTTTGTAATCAAGTGTCCTAAGTAAACTACTTCTTTGGATTAAGTTTTAAATTATATTTTTGTAGTCTGTCTAATACCTTTATTAAATTTTGGTTGTGGTGATTTAAACTACATCCATAAACAATTATGTCGTCTACATAGAGAAATGCTTCTGGTTCTAGTCCTGAGAGTGCTATTGTAAGCATTCTTTGAAAGCTGTTTGAAGAAATTTTTAGTCCGAAAGGGAGTCTTTTGAATTGGTAATGACCTTGTGAGGTCGAAAAGGCTGTAAGCGGTCTAGAATTTTTGTTAAGCTCGATTTGATGGAATGAGCTAGTCATGTCAAGTGTAGAAAACCATTTGGCTCTACCAAGTTTGTCTAGAATATCCTCTAATCTAGTAAGGGGAAATTTGTCATTGACAATTTTATCGTTTAGTTTTCTAAAGTCTACTACAAGTCTCCATTTCTTTTTATCTTCCACATTTTTCTTTGGTACTAAAAGAAATGGAGCATTGTATGGACTAACGGATGGTTCTATTATGTCGTCATCCAGCATATCCTGTATCTGTTCGTTTATTATGTTTGTATGTGAGTGCGGTAGTCTGTAGTTTTTTATATACACTGGTGTATTGTCTAAGGTAGTGATTGTTTGGTCATAAAAATTGTTTACTGTTAATTTTTCATTTTCAAGGTGAAAAATATTTTGATATTTACGAAAAATGTTTATTAATTCTGTTTTTGCATAGTCGTCATTATTATTTAATTGTAGTTCATTCAGTATTTGTTCAAAACGTTTGGGGTTATTGTCTTTATTGTAATCTAATATGTCATAGTTTTTTAGTGAGTCAGTTTGGAGTTAAATGCCTTTTAAATTTATTTCCTCGTTCGTCGTGTTTAAAATTTTTATGTGGGTCATGCCGTTACTAGGTGCTATTGAATTACTTAAAAATACTCCTGGTTTAATTTCATTATTAAAAATTATGCTATCTTCGCTAAGGTTTAGTTTTAATGCTTGTATTATTTCTGTTCTTGGTGGTATTTTTATTTGTAATGACGTAAGAGCTTTTGCTTGCAATGGAATAGTTATGGTAGTATTGTTTATGAATAATGATATTGTGAAAGTTTCATAGTCTATTTTACAGAGATATTTTTTTAAAAAGTCTCTTCCTATTATTCCGTCTGTTTCTATTGGAAAGTTGTCATCTACACTCAAAAAAATAAGTTAGTAGAAAAGTTAGTAAAACGTCTTGTAAATCAGGTATACTATTTTTTAGCAAAATTTTTTGCTAAAATCGTGTTTTCAGCTAAAATTTTTGTTATACTTATTCATCACTTAACTGTTTTATACTAATGCTTTACTAATATACTTTTGTTTTACTAATTAATTTTGCTAAAAAAATTGTGCTGATAAGCACATTAATAGTGTGGACGGCAACCAGATTGAAAGATATACGCAGAATGAAGTAGATGTCGCGGCATGTCAAGATGTAGTAGAGAAGAGGAAAATGATACTAAAAAGTACACCTCTAATAAGACATATAAAAAAATCAACAATGGAAGTTTTTGTATCTCTTTTTCATACATAAAACAAAATTGAGGATTAAAACAACTTAAATTTTGCATTGTCACCGGCTTGTGAAAATAATTGTCTATTAATTAAATAAAAGACAAAAGAAAATATTTATTTATTTAAACTTTTATATTATATATAACTTATAGATTAATAATAGTGTGGTCAAATTGCAAACAACCATATACATAAATGTAGACAGAGTAAAGCTAAAGACACACATCTTAGGTAGATTTTTATGGTTCCTTTTTCTTATTGCAAAAAAGGGTTGTTTTTTTCGTTTGGTTTGTTTTTGTTTATTTTTTCGTTTCGTTTCTATAATTATCTTCGGCAGAAGCGTCATTTAAACGATAGCATCATTTAGACAACCATTGATGTAAGTAATTGAAAGAAAATTTTTGTTATGTTATATATATTTATTTCTATATATTTTCAGATATTAAATTAATTCATATCGTCAATGTGGGAAAATGAAAATTGTTATATTTCGTTATTATAGTAAATTATTTTTAAAAGAATCACAAAAATATGTTTTATGATTTTCAGCAAATAAATTAACTAAATTACAATTTTTCTACAAATTTTTTGCGTTTTTTTCAGTCTACTAAAATTCAGCAAAAAATTTATTAATTTTTACCAACGCTTTTTTATTTCTAATCTACTAAGTGTTAGCAAAACTTTTGCTGAATCTACAAAATTTGGTATTACTACTGAAGAAATACACTCACTAATGACAATTGGACTGGAACTTTCATTCACAGATCAGACATGCAAACACAAATTTCATCTTGTACACTCAAAAAAAAAAAAGTTTGTAAAGTCAGGAGGATGCTTGCAAAAAAGTTGCTAATGTCAGCAAAATCTTTTGCTGAAAATCAGCGAGCTGATTTTTAGCATCAAAATTTGTAGATTCAGCAAAAGTTTTGCTAACACTTAGTAGATTAGAAATAAAAAAGCGTTGGTAAAAATTAATAAATTTTTTGCTGAATTTTAGTAAACTGAAAAAACGCAAAAAATTTGTAGAAAAATTGTAATTTAGTTAATTTATTTGCTGAAAATCATAAAACATATTTTTGTGATTCTTTTAAAAATAATTTACTATAATAACGAAATATAACAATTTTCATTTTCCCACATTGACGATATGAATTAATTTAATATCTGAAAATATATAGAAATAAATATATATAACACAACAAAAATTGTCTTTCACTTACTTACATCAATGGTTGTCTACATGATGCTATCGCAACTGCCGAAGATAATTATAGAAACGAAAAAATAAACAAAAACAAACGAAACGAAAAAACAACCCTTTTTGCAATAAGAAAAAGGAACCATACAAATCTACCTAAGATGTGTGTCTTTGTCTTTCACTTTACTCTGTCTACATTTCTGTATATGTTTGTTTGCAATTTGACCACACATATAAACATTTAGTTTAAATAAATAAATATTTTATTTTGTCTTTTATTTAATTAATAGATAATTATTTTCACAAGCCGGTGACAACGCGAAATTTAAGTTATTTTAATCCTCAATTTTGTTTTATGTACACCCAAAAAAATAAGTTAGTAGAAAAGTTAGTAAAACGTCTTGTAAGTCAGGTATACTATTTTTTAGCAAAATTTTTTGCTAAAATCGTGTTTTCAGCTAAAATTGTTGTTATACTTATTCACCACTTAACTGTTTTATACTAAGTCACATAAGAACTAACGAGTCACTAGTGAATCTTTGGTCCAATGTCTGCATATGGTACCATAAGAACTACCTAGTCACTAGTGAATCTATGTTTCTAATGTCTACATATGGTGCCATAAGAACTACCTAGTCACTAGTGAATCTTTGGTTCCAATGTCTACATATGTTCCCATAAGAACTACCTATTCACTACCTAGTCCATAGTTCTAATGTCACTAGTGATTTTCAATGACACGTACATGTTAAATGTCTATAGCAAATAACATTGCCTGGGGAATATTTGGTTAGTAGTACTGGTGACACAGTCACTAGTGAATCAATACTTTTTCACTATTGACATTTCCTGCAGGGAATGTTTAAAATGAAAACATAAGTGCTAATTAAGTAATTAAAAAATTGCTGCTTCTTTAACTGTTGAGCTAAAAAACGATGATATTTACAACGCTTATCGTGTACGAAATAAGTGAAAATAATAGTGGAATTTTCTTATATTAGCAAAAAGAAGGAACTAATGGAAAAAATCAGTGGCCATAGGATTGAGGCAAAGATATTGATTAGTGAAGAAGAAAATAGCAACACCGATATATTTACATCAACAGCCATTTAATAGCTAACAACCGCCGACTGTTATGGTTAGCAAAAACAAAGGCTAGTAAATGTAAATGGAAGTTCGTTTGGGTTCGTCCACATACATAAATTAACAACAACCACACTAACAACAGTACGATCACCAAGTTACCATAAAACAGCAACAGTCAGCAGCAGTCAACAAACAACAGCATTCAACAAGCCTTCTTATAAAAGTGGGTCAGACATATATCAGCATTTTTATTATTTTATTATATTATTGACATACTTAGTTTTAGTTCCTACAATTATTCTTAGAATTAGAGTCATTCTCTATGAAAACACCGAAAAAAAATGAAAAATTGTTGCTGGACCATTTTGGATTTTGTTATAATTTTGTGGAAATGTTCCTAAGTGTTCCAAGAACCAAAATCCAAGAGGATTTAATTTTTGCACACGGCACTACCGGTTCACGCAAAATAAAAAAACTAAAAAGTCTGGTTTTTGTGCGTAGTGGTTTGAGCTGTTAAAATTTTTCTGCTAGAGATATCTACATGACGAATACATTGTTTTAAAGCTGAAGGATTATAGTTTCTATCAAAAATATAAAATTTGACTTAATTCATACACCCGAAAAATAACGTGGTATTGAAAATAAGCATATTTCATTGGTTTTTTGTGTTTTTCAATGAATAATTCTCAGATACAAATTAGACATGTCGGAGAAAAATACAAAATTAAAATTGGCTCAATCTGGTAACTCGTTATGAAAAAATCGTTACTTGAAATTTGGAAAATTTGCATATTTCAGGCTACAATTTGGTCATGTTTGTTAGCAGATACAAACTTGAAAATTACAGAATATTTACTCCCTACTTTTAACTTTATAACACTTCACGACCCGTTTAGTTATTTTCACTCCTCTTGGATTTACAGGGTTTTAAAGAAAAGCCTTTTTGATTTTTTGTATGTATTTTTATACTCCCCCTCAATTGTTATATATTATTATTATGAGGTAACAAAGAATAATTATGGACTAAAAAATATATTTAATAAATTCAGTAGATTTTTGATGTTAAACAATTTTACAGTGGTGGCAAAAAATAGGCAAATGGTATATTTTTATCATTTAAAGTAGAAAACTAAGAATCGTGGAATAAGTTTTATTTTATTTTCATAAAGTATTTGTTCTTATAATATTCGGAGTTTCAAAGTTATCAGAAGCTGAAAACTTTCGTACTTTTAACTGACTGAGAAATCGGAGAGAAACTGTGGTAGTTTCTTGTATTTTTAATTGTGCAAACATCAATAAATCTTTTTGACAAAAAGTTTTCGATAGCATCAACATCAGGAATGGATACAAAAAAAAATTTATACCAGGAATTTGGGTGGAACAAAAATCAAACATTGCTGAAGGTGTTAGGATATGATGATCCGCAGTTCGCTGTAGACTTGCTTTCCTTACAGTCTGCTTAATTGTAAATCCTGCACCGTCACAAGGACTTTTGCCATGAGAAGTGGCAAAAAAGTGCCACTCAGCTTCTAAGCCGAAATCGTCTTTGTGATGACAAATGTTGATAAAAAATTTTTTATTTTTGTAAAATTTTTGTAAACAAAAAAAATCTACTGAATTTATTAAATAAATTTTTTAGTCCATAATTATTCTTTGTTTCTTCATAATACTACTTGTTTTTATTTTAATTTCTCTGTTATAACAATTGAGGGAAGTATAAAAATACATACAAAAAATCAAAAAGGCTTTTCTTTAAAACACTGTAATTCCGAGAGGAGTGAAAATAACTAAACGGGTCTTGAAGTGTTATAAAGTTGAAAGTAGGGAGTAAATACTCTATAATTTTCAAGTTTGTATCTGCTAACAAACATGACTAAATTGTAGCCTGAAATATGCAAATTTTCAAAATTTCCAAATTTCAAGTAACGATTTTTTCATAACGAGTTGCCAGATTGAGCCAATTTTAATTTTGTATTTTTCTCCGACATGTCTAATTTGTATCTGAGAATTATTATGCTTTCATATTCATTAGCGCCGACACTGGAGTTTATTGAAAAACACAAAAAACCAATGAAATATGCTTATTTTCAATACCGTGTTATTTTTCGGGTGTATGAATTAAGTCAAATTTTATATTTTTGATAGAAACTATAATCCTTCAGCTTTAAAACAATGTGTTCATCATGTAGATATCTCTAGCAGAAAAATTTTAACAGCTCAAACCACTACGCACAAAAACCAGACTTTTTAGTTTTTTTATTTTGCGTGAACCGGTAGTGCCGTGTGCAAAAATTAAATCCTCTTGGATTTTGGGGTTTCAGACCCTAAATATCATTTCCAGTTAATTTGAGTAAACTCTAAGATATGCCAGCTTTGCCGATTTGGTGATTTCATACAGAATAACTCATTAGTTAAAATTATTAAAATTGCATTTAAACAATTAATTAGTATAAAATATACTGTAACTATTATTCAGCCAGAAAAGTACTCGTTTCATTCGTAGCTTATAACTGGCGCAGTCGAACGTCGGGCTTTTAGTGGAAAATGTGAAATTGTAAAAAAATTTAAACGTTTTAGAAAGATATTTTTTAATTAAAAAGGAAATTTGGCTATTTATCAAATTTAAGTAAAAAAAAATATATTTTTATATTAAAAAGGAAAAGTGGATATTTATCAATTTTAAGTAAAAAAAGAAAAAAAAAAAATACATAAAAGTTAATAAACAAATTTTTGTGTCACTCAAAAATAAAAAATACATAAAGTTAATAAACAAATTTTTGTATCGCACAAAAATAAAAAATACATTAAGTTAATAAACAAATTTTTTCATCGCACAAAAATAAAAAATACATAAAGTTAATAAACAAATTTTTGTATCGCACAAAAATAAAAAATACATAAAGTTAATAAACAAATTTTTGTATCGCACAAAAATAACTAAAGAAATACATAAATTTAATAAACTTTAACAAAAATAACTAAAAAAATACATAAAATTAATAAACAATTTTTGTATCGCACAAACATACATTAATAACTGGAAAATACATCAGGTTAATAAACAAATACAAAAATGAACAATTAACATTTCTTGTCGACACAGGTGCCGACATATCACTATGTCGTATTCGAACAAATCTTGAAGATGAACCAATTAATAAAGAGAACAAATGTAAATTAACAGGTATTACTACTGAAGAAATACACTCACTAATGACAATTGGACTGGAAATTTCATTCACAGATCAGACATGCAAACACAAATTTCATCTTGTACACTCAAAAAAAAAAAAGTTTGTAAAGTCAGCAAAAAATTTTGCTGAGTCAGCAAAATTTTAGTCAGGAGGATGCTTGCAAAAAAGTTGCTAATGTCAGCAAAATCTTTTGCTGAAAATCAGCGAGCTGATTTTTAGCAACAAAATTTGTAGATTCAGCAAAAGTTTTGCTAACACTTAGTAGATTAGAAATAAAAAAGCGTTGGTAAAAATTAATAAATTTTTTGCTGGATTTTAGTAGACTGAAAAAAACGCAAAAAAATTGTAGAAAAATTGTAATTTAGTTAATTTATTTGCTGAAAATCATAAAACGTATTTTTGTGATTCTTTTAAAAATAATTTACTATAATAACGAAATATAACAATTTTCATTTTCCCACATTGACGATATGAATTAATTTAATATCTGAAAATATATAGAAATAAATATATATAACATAACAAAAATTGTCTTTCAATTACTTACATCAATGGTTGTCTACATGATGCTATCGCAACTGCCGAAGATAATTATAGAAACGAAAAAATAAACAAAAACAAACGAAACGAAAAAAGAACCCTTTTTGCAATAAGAAAAAGGAACCATAAAAATCTACCTAAGATGTGTGTCTTTGTCTTTCACTTTACTCTGTCTACATTTCTGTATATGTTTGTTTGCAATTTGACCACACATATAAACATTTAGTTTAAATAAATAAATATTTTATTTTGTCTCTTATTTAATTAATAGACAATTATTTTCACAAGCCGGTGACAACGCAAAATTTAAGTTATTTTAATCCTCAATTTTGTTTATGTACACCCAAAAAAATAAGTTAGTAGAAAAGTTAGTAAAACGTCTTGTAAGTCAGGTATACTATTTTTTAGCAAAATTTTTTGCTAAAATCGTGTTTTCAGCTAAAATTTTTGTTATACTTATTCAGCACTTAACTGTTTTATACTAAGTCCCATAAGAACTAACGAGTCACTAGTGAATCTTTGGTCCAATGTCTGCATATGGTACCATAAGAACTACGTAGTCACTAGTGAATCTGTGTTTCTAATGTCTACATATGGTGCCATAAGAACTACCTATTCACTAGTGAATCGTTGGTTCCAATGTCTACATATGGTCCCATAAGAACTACCTATTCACTACCTAGTCCATAGTTCTAATGTCACTAGTGATTTTCAATGACACGTACATGTTAAATGTCTATAGCAAATAACATTGCCTGGGGAATATTTGGTTAGTAGTACTGGTGACACAGTCAATAGTGAATCAATACTTTTTCACTATTGACATTTCCTGCAGGGAATGTACAAAATGAAAACATAAGTGCTAATTAAGTAATTAAAAAATTGCTGCTTCTTTAACTGTTGAGCTAAAGAACGATGATATTTACAACGCTTATCGTGTACGAAATAAGTGAAAATAATAGTGGAATTTTCTTATATTAGCAAAAAGAAGGAACTAATGGAAAAAATCAGTGGCCATAGGATTGAGGCAAAGATATTGATTAGTGAAGAAGAAAATAACAACACCGATATATTTACATCAACAGCCATTTAATAGCTAACAACCGCCGACTGTTATGGTTAGCAAAAACAAAGGCTAGTAAATGTAAATGGAAGTTCGTTTGGGTTCGTCAACATACATAAATTAACAACAACCACACTAACAACAGTACGATCACCAAGTTACCATAAAACAACAACAGTCAGCAGCAGTCAACAAACAACAGCATTCAACAAGCCTTCTTATAAAAGTGGGTCAGACATATATCAGCATTTTTATTATTTTATTATTGACATACTTAGTTTTAGTTCCTACAATTATTCTTAGAATTAGTTAAAATTATTAAAATTGCATTTAAACAATTAGTATAAAATATACTGTAACTATTATTCAGCCAGAAAAGTACTCGTTTCATTCGTAGCTTATAACTGGCGCAGTCGAACGTCGGGCTTTTAGTGGAAAATGTGAAATTGTAAAAAAATTTAAACGTTTTAGAAAGATATTTTTTAATTAAAAAGGAAATTTGGCTATTTATCAAATTTAAGTAAAAAAAAATATATTTTTATATTAAAAAGGAAAAGTGGATATTTATCAATTTTAAGTAAAAAAAGAAAAAAAATACATAAAAGTTAATAAACAAATGTTTGTGTCACTCAAAAATAAAAAATACATAAAGTTAATAAACAAATTTTTGTATCGCACAAAAATAAAAAATACATTAAGTTAATAAACAAATTTTTTCATCGCACAAAAATAAAAAATACATAAAGTTAATAAACAAATTTTTGTATCGCACAAAAATAACTAAAGAAATACATAAATTTAATAAACTTTAACAAAAATAACTAAAAAAATACATAAAATTAATAAACAATTTTTGTATCGCACAAACATACATTTATAACTGGAAAATACATCAAGTTAATAAACAATTTTTGTATCGCACATAAATACTTGGAAACATAAAAAGTGAATGAAAACCTAATAAAAATATAATAAGTAAATCAAAGGAAAATTTTTATATAATTTCTCAAGACTTCACATACAAGTCCGAGAACCTACCACGATAAGTACGAGTAACAGTTAGAGTAATAATTCGCCACACTACTGCTATTCATCAAATGAAAACGCTGATTCTATTCATAATATCGTAAGTTGAACATATTTTTTCTACTTATTATTATTACATTAGCGTAACCAATATTTTTATTCCTTTCGGAACATTTGGTCAGTGAGACTAAAGCCAAAATAAGATTTTAATTAATGCCCAAAACAAGGCGTTCACCTTATAATATTCAACAATTATATAAAAATAGAAGTCTAAACTCGATTCCGGAATAAGAAGACTCTCTTGCAATGAATAACTAGGTACGCGATTCAAATCTTTCGGGGGTTCCCCTTAATGATGCATCGGGATCGGCGACAGGACAGATTGATATATTCCAGTCGCTAAGAATTCCCGATGCAATTAAACAGTTGCCCACATTCGATGGTAACCCTACACTCAAAAAAAATAAGTTAGTACAAAAGTTAGTAAAACGTCTTGTAAATCAGGTATACTATTTTTTAGCATTTTTTTTTTGCTAAAATCGTGTTTTCAGCTAAAATTTTTGTTATACTTATTCAGCACTTAACTGTTTTATACTAATGCTTTACTTATATACTAATGTTTTACTAATTAATTTTGCTAAAAAAAATTGTGCTGATAAGCACATTAATAGTGTGGACGACAACCAGATTGGAAGATATACGCAGAATGAAGTAGATGTCGCGGCATGTCAAGATGTAGCAGAGAAGAGGAAAATGATACTAAAAAGTACAACTCTAATAAGACATATAAAAAAATCAACCATGGAAGTTTTTGTATCTCTTTTTCATACATAAAACAAAATTTAGGATTAAAATAACTTAAATTTTGCGTTGTCACCGGCTTGTGAAAATAATTGTCTATTAATTAAATAAAAGACAAAATAAAATATTTATTTATTTAAACTAAATGTTTATATGTGTGGTCAAATTGCAAACAAACATATACAGAAATGTAGACAGAGTAAAGTGAAAGACACACATCTTAGGTAGATTTTTATGGTTCCTTTTTCTTATTGCAAAAAGGGTTGTTTTTTCGTTTCGTTTGTTTTTGTTTATTTTTTCGTTTATATAATTATCTTCGGCAGTTGCGATAGCATCATTTAGACAACCATTGATGTAAGTATAAGTAATTGATAGAAAATTTTTGTTATGTTATATATATTTATTTCTATATATTTTCAGATATTAAATTAATTCATGTCGTCAATGTGGAAAAATGAAAATTTTTATATTTCGTTATTATAGTAAATTATTTTTAAAAGAATCACAAAAATATGTTTTATGATTTTCAGCAAATAAATTAACTAAATTACAATTTTTCTACAAATTTTTTGCGTTTTTTTTCAGTCTACTAAAATTCAGCAAAAAATTTATTAATTTTTAGCAAGGCTTTTGTATTTCTAATCTACTAAGTGTTAGCAAAACTTTTGCTGAATCTACAAATTTTGTTGCTAAAAATCAGCTCGCTGATTTTCAGCAAAAGATTTTGCTGACATTAGCAACTTTTTTGCAAGCATCCTCCTGACTAAAATTTTGCTGACTCAGCAAAATTTTTTGCTGACTTTACAAACTTTTTTTTTTTTTGAGTCTATGAAAAAGAGATACAAAAACTTTCATGGTTGATTTTTTTATGTCTTATTAGAGTTGTACTTTTTAGTATCATTTTCCTCTTCTCTACTACATCTTGACATACCGCGACATCTACTTCATTCTGCGTATATCTTTCAATCTGGTTGTCGTCCACACTATTAATGTGCTTATCAGCACAATTTTTTTTTAGCAAAATTAATTAGTAAAACATTAGTATATTAGTAAAGCATTAGTATAAAACAGTTAAGTGCTGAATAAGTATAACAAAAATTTTAGCTGAAAACACGATTTTAGCAAAAAATTTTGCTAAAAAATAGTATACCTGATTTACAAGACGTTTTACTAACTTTTCTACTAACTTATTTTTTTGGGTGTACCTATCGCTGTCCTTACACCTGAGGTCAATTTGGCGTGGTAGACATATTGCAAGAAATCTGTTTTTGCTGCGTCAGTCAGAGTCTTTTCGATGAGTTCTGCTGTTATTAGGAAACTTTCTAGTTCTTCATAATTTCCAGCAAAAATTGGGAGTGCCTTAGAAGTTAATTCTAAACTGAATGCTGCCATTTTGGTGTCTAAACTTTTAGTATTTGGTATTAAATATTCTCTGATTTTTCTACAAATGGTATTAAATTCTGATTTTAATGCTACTATTTCTTTTTCGTCTTTTTCTTCACTTTGTGCTGTCAAAAATTCTTTTCTTATATTGTATATTATAAACTTTACCTGTACAGTTTTTTCTGAGTATGTCCTTCCTGGACTTTTTTTTAAATTTGCTAGTATGTCTTTTAATTCTGTTAGATGTTCTTCCATTTATACGTCTGTTATTATAATTTTTGGTTTGTTTAAATATATATGTTTTAAAATTTATATACTAGGTATAAGATCAAGGTAATCAGTAATAAGGATATTATTTTTCTAGAAATCATTTAAAATATATATTTTTATAAAACTGTTATTTTTTTTTTAAAAAGATTTTTCATATATTTTTCTTAACAAAAATATGAAGAGTAGAAATTAAGAGGATGAAAATAATATTCATATTTAAAATTTTTGTATTTGATTTCTTAATTTATTTATTAAAGCACTTTAAGGGCAATATATATATATTTTTTTAGCAGGATTTAAGTAGTATTTTTTTTTTTTTTTTCTTAATTTATGTTAGGACATGGGCGAAATCGCCTCCGTACCTGCAGTTGCTCAACTAGGAGCGCACTGTTTTTACTATTGAATTATTGAATTTTATATTCTGGATTAGGGGATGATTCCAATTTTCTCTTACTGGATGATGGTTCTTCCTTGCTTCCTTTTCCTTAAGTAGTGTTGACTTCCTTCCGTCCTGACTCGTTCATTGGCCGAACGGTCCTTCTAATCTCGGCGTGGATTAGGAACTTCCAGGTTTTTTCTTTTCTAGCGCTCTAATCTAGGAGCACTTGAAAATTGCAGGATCGCCATGTAATATATCTGATGTGCCGGTTGGTATGGCAATGAAAATATATAAGCGAGTTGTTGTGTTGTTAATAACTGTTTTTATTTTCTATTTTTTCCCTGCTTATAAAGCTAACATGTGAATAAATCTTAACCTAGACTCTGAGTCACTTTCTAAAGTTACTCAAATAACTTAAAATTATTATACTTGAGTTATCAGTACGATTGAGTGTATTGTGCATGACACATATGTTTCATATGTGCAATATGATGCGTTGCACTCGATCGTACTTTACAATAGTGTTAAGGTAGTGGTAGAATGAGTGGATACACTACACCGTATAAAAAGCCAAATATATAACATAAGTAAACCATTACATCAAAACATGGAAACCAATCACAATGCCGCCGCAGATGTTTTCTCGTGGAACAAACGTTGTAGTTTGATGCTAAAGAGGTTGCGAAAAAGGAAGATGTTCTATCGATTAAAACAGAAATTGATGAATTAAGGGAGGAGAATAAACAACTTAGAAATTAAGTTGCACAAATGTTGTTGTCCGAGGACTTGTAAGCCCTAATCCCGATGTCGCTAAATCGGAATTTAATGATTTATGCACAAAAAAACTTGGGAGTTAATGCAAACGTAGTAACTGTTCGTGCTCTACCAACTCAAAACACTTTTTATTCACACTAAAAACATACTTACAAGCTGTTAATGTAATAGCTACCAAGGAAAAGTTGAAAGGATATCCGATTTTTATTCAAAAAGATTACACAAAGGATGAGCTAAATCTTCGCTACAATTTAAGACATTTAAAGAAAACAATTTCTAAATTTGATACGAACATAAAGGTGAGACTTGGAGAATTTTGTACTATATTAACAAAAAATACACCGGGTTGTTCGGAAAAGTTGTAGCCTATTCAAATGATGATGCCGAATTTTTGAAAAGCTTACTCATGAAAGCCAATTACCCCCGTTGATGTCATTGTAAAGGACAGTAAAGCTGAGAGAAGTCAAATACTTTTAATAATACAATTACCAATTTACAATAACAAAACAATTTATGTCATGGCCTAGCTTATAATGTTGCTAATCTTGCTAGTAGTGTTAATTTTGGAAATTTTATATCTTATATTAATAAATTTTATATCTTTTTCTTATTCGAAACTCATGTGTTGGCAAGTAAGCAAAAATATTTTTATAACTTTTTACAAAATTACAATTTACACTGGATTGATGCTAATAAAAGTAATAATGCTGGTATTGCCAGCGGTGGGTGTTTGTATGGTTACAAAAAAGAGCTGAAAAACTATATAATTTAAATTTTGTGAATCTTGCTGGGCGTAATGTTGTACTAACTACGAAAATAGATAGAAATCTCTTTTACTTTATACCTCGGTATCTAAACTGCACTAACTGGAATGCTGGTTTTAAATCATTTGAAACTTTTTTGAACGAACTTTGTCCTACTTGGCGATTTAAATGCTCGCATCGGCAACGAAGAACAAATATTATATCCAAATTTATTAACTGGCCTGCTACACATTAACAAAGTTAGAACATACAAACACTAATAAATTTAAGTATAATTCATCCAAAATTAAATATTTGAATGTGTGTCGAGCAAGTGAACTTCAATACTACAATTTTAATTTAAAACAATTGAACAAAATAAGTTGCACTAAAGAGTGGTGGATATTATGCAATTATTTCAAATTTCGTTCTCATTCTGCACGTGGCAATTTAAGTACTGATGATTTTTTACAACATTTTAGTGGTATTTTACAAAATTCAAATCCCGTAAATACATTTGACTGGTGCTTGCCTTATAATATAGATGTCTTTCTTGATTCTCCAATTGAATTATTTGAACTTGTTTCTGTTTAAAAGTGCCTAAAGGACAACTGGCCAGGATGGTATAAGCTACGAGTTTTTTAAACATGCTCCAGTTAACTTTGTTAGGGAAATGTTATCTGTCTTGAAAGTAATGTTTCTTAAGGAGAATATACCTGCTTGTTTCAAAACTGCAATTCTGACTCCTTTACTAAAAAAATAAGATCCAAACTGACCATCCAATTATCGCGGACTGTCTCTAATTGATACATTTTGTAAAATTTTTAATAATATCCTTCTAAATCGTATAACTGATTGGATTAACAAGAATAACATTATAAATGAATACCAAGCTGGATTTAGAAAACACTATTCAACTGTAGATAATGTTTTTAATCTCATTAATATTATTCATTTAAACAAGCTGAATCGCAAAAACACTTATGCTTTTTTTGTCATTTTTCTTGCGCTTTTGATATGATTCCCTGGAATTCCTTGTTCTATAAACTGTCGTTACTGGGATTGTCATCAAAAATACTACGAATACTTCAACTCTCTTATGAAAACACTTTCAGTCATATATTTTACAGAAACTCGTACTCCAGCTCATTCAATGTAAATATTGGTGTCAAACAAGGATGCATATTAAGCCCAGTTTTATTTGCCTTATACCTTAACGACTTAGCCGATATTTTGCCTGGTGGAGTAACTGTAGATAATATCACAGTCAAAATTCTTCTCTATGCTGACGACATTGTCTTGCTGTCCGACTCGCCTAGTGGTCTCCAACCCACGATAGATTCTCTTCTTGCGTACAGTAACTTGTGGTATTTAAAAGTCAACCTTACTAAATCTAAAGTTTTAGTTTTTCGTAGCGGAACAAGAATATCTAAACATTTAAAATGGATTTATGGAGAAGATGAAATTGAAATTGTAAACTCATACAAATATCTTGGTACGGATTTGTGTTATAATTCGTCTTTTATCAAACATTTGAAAAACAAGCTAACAACATCAAAAATGATGATTTCTTCCACTTGGTCTAAACATATAAACCATCCTAACATATATAATAAAAATAAACTAAAAATCTTCACTGCTGCTTCCCGCTTAATAAAGTTTTACGGAGCCCAAATATGGTTTTACAAAAAATATGATGTAGTTGAAAAACTATTAAGATTTTTTATTAAAAAGATGTTATCTTTGCCTAGCAACACTCCTAACTACATGCTTCTTCTGGAAACTGATTTAAACTCTCTACATATTGATACGTTAAAACTGCATTTTGATTACATCAATAAGGTCCTTAACATGCCTAATAATAGATTGCCTCGCAAGCTTGCGGAAATAATAATTGCTAAACATACTTTTTGGGATAACCTCTGTGACAAAATAAACTTTGTGCCAGCAAATAGTTCAGATCCACTTTGCAAATACTACAAAACAATTTTGTCCCTGGTTAAAGTTTATGAAAAAGAAAACCTAATAGCCGAAGCAAGAAGTTCTTAATTTCATGATCTATATCCTCATTTAAACCATTCTTTGATACAAATTACAACCTCGAATCTTCCTTCTCGTGCTATAAGTCTATTGATACGAGTAAGAGGATTCCTTCTAGATATAAACGCTAGACCTTTTAGAGCTTCATCAGTCGGGTTGTGCACACTTTGTAATTTAGACGCAACGGAAAACACTTTTCGTTTTATTGGTATCTACCCTATTTATAACGGTTTTAGACTACAATATTTCTATAAAAGTAATCTGAATTTAACCGAAGTGCTAAACATACTCAATTTGGAAATTTGTTTAAAATACAGAAAATTAATATTAAATGAATTTGCATAGCTCCTGTTTTAAACCCTAATTAAAAAAGTTTAATATACATGTAGTAAAGAGTCCGCCATCTAACGTTTTTTTTTCAACTAGTGCTTATTTCGTGAATGGTAACACTTAGCTCATGTCTGATTTGACAGATAATTAGTTTTATCCTTCCGCTGAACGAATATGGTTCTGTATACGCTTGAACAACGCTGGGAAATATTGCGACATTACTTTGAAAATCATGGTAATGTTCGAAAATGAGCAAGGAGTGGCCGTTACAGTCAATGGCGATCGTTATCGGGCCATGTTGAACGAATTTTTGTTCACAAAAATTGAAGAGGAGGATATTGGCAACATTTGGTTTCAACAGGACGGCGCTACGTGCCACACAGCCGAAGCTACACTCGATGTTTTTCGCCCACAATATTCGTGAAGCCATTGGTTAAATACAGCTGCACACAATCGAAAATGTGCTTAAAAATTGGACCGATCGTGTAGGCTACTGCATGGCCAGCCGAGGCAGCCATTTGAATGAAATTATTTTCCATTATTAACCGGAAGGATTGTACTTTCAAATAAAAAAAGAAATTTGAGAAAATATTCAGTAGTTTTTTTTATAGCATTTTCAAAAAAAAAAAAGTTATTTGGCGGACCCTTTATATATACAAATCTTTGTACATATGTTAAAAAAAAAAAAAATGTTTCATGAATTTTATAACAGCTTTTATTTTGCCAATCTGGCTAACAACTAATAAGTTATGCCACTTATACATAATTAATTATATTTATTTTAGAATTTAATGAATTTCTTGTAAATATATTTTTATATCTATTAAATAAATAAAAAAATAAAATAATAAATTGTTTATCTGTGTACAATATGTAATGCACCACCAGCTCGATAATGCTGTACGATGGTGTCACGATCATGGTTTAATAATCAATGCATCAAAAACCAAACTAATGCATATTTAGCCGTCAAATATACTATATAGAGAAATCAATGTAAGGTTCCACTTAACAGAATGTCTGCATAGTAAAAAAATGGAAGATTTTGACTACAGTAATGACCTTTGTTCTACCACAATCGATATAGTAAACACATACAAATACCTAGGCGTTTATGTAGATAAGAATTTTAAATGGATGGTATATGTAGATGAACTCCGCAAAAAATAAGAAAGCATCATTTATGCTTCATCATTTAAGTTACAGCTCCAACAATATAGTGCTAAGACAAGCATATTTTTCATTAGTGGAATCACACCTAAGCCATGGTATTACAGCCTGGGGAAGCTCAACTTTTTGTAATAAGCTACAACAAACTCAAAACCAACTGCTTAAAATTTAACAAAAAAAATCGCTCTATAAACAATACTCAAAACCCCACTACAAGTAATAGCCATTGTCAACAATAATAACAACACAACATCAACTAAACACATGACATCACAACCAACCTTCAAACAACTAATTCCAACGTTTATGATCAACACAACCAACACGAATAGAACAACATTTAATGATAACAACTCTAGAACTACCAACAGCAACGCCACATCTTCCAACAAATATGTAAATAATAACAACAACGCATAAAATAACAACATTGCTAAAGATCTGACATATTAAACGTCAACAGCATCTTTGTTACTACAATAGCAACAGAATTTTATAATGATTCCAGGTTTCTCGTATGAATGTTGAAGGTAGATACCGTGTACAAAGACACAAAATCAACTATGGGAAAAGCACTTTATCCGTAGTACTACCGACAATATTAGACACACTGCCCCGGGAAATAATTAATACAGTCAATAACAATACTAAAAATAAAATATTTAAAAACTTTTTTATTAATCAGCAATGAATGCTGTTATACTTCAAATTAAACTTAAAAAAAAAAATTAACTTAATTTTAATTAATCAGCAATGAATGCTGTTATACTTCAAATTAAACTTAAAAAAAAAAAATAACTTAATTTTAATTAATCAGCAATGAATGCTCTAACACTTTACATTTAACTTTTAAAACTTACCTGCAGACATGCTTTACTAGCTTTGCAAGGTTATTAATATATGTAAATAAATTGTAATTTTATTTATTGTAAATTAAAGAAAAATAAATAAATAGAAAAAAAAACTACGTAAGCCAACGCGGACAATCACCGTGTTTTAAAAAATTTAAGATTACAATAAATTTGGAGAAGTGAGGCGTTCTGATTTAAAAAATTACACAAAAAAACGTAATTTTTTATAAAAAAAAAAATTAAAATGTCTACGATAGGGACTTAATTTTTTGTACTCTACAAGACAAAAAAAAAACCTCTTGAAAATCGGTCGCTCCGTTAAGGATCCACAGTGGCAACCGATTTTCAATATGTTGTTTATGCTGAGTAAACCCCTGGAATTTACAAAACAATGTTTGGGACACATTTTTTTTATACTTTTTGTGAAAGAAAATTCATAAAAATAACATATTTTTGCGATGAAATAAATCGAATTACATCCAATGGCTCATAAAAAAAATTAAGTTTTATGGTAAACCATAATTTTTTGTCACTTTTTGTATGGAAGCATGTCTCAAATTTCCAGAACGAATATAAAAATGTACATAATTTTAAAATACGCATACAAAATATGAAGTTTGAGTTAAAACTGGAAGAACGCGAAAAAAGGCAAAGTAGCCCGAATATCAAAAAATAAGAAAAAAATACGTGTCCACTTAAACGGAATAAGGATTTACATATATAAATGTGGTCTTGCTACTACTATAGCTCATAGCTCTCATTTAGAAGGTGAGTGAACCTGTTCACCGCACCTTCCAAATCAGTCGGCAGCAAATCGCCAAGGGCCTCTTGCTCCAACCCAATACGCACTCCTTCTTTGAAGGAGTCCCATTTCGTACCCCTGGGGTTCCTAAACGGAACTCCCCTGGATGAGTCAATGTTCACTGTGAAGGTAATACGACTATGGTCTGAAAAAGTACAGTCCGATGCCACCCTCCAGTCCGCAACAAGTTGCTCATCGCGGTTCACTAATGTTAAATCTATCACTGCCTGCCTATCTCTGTTTCTGAATGTCGGCATATTGCCCCTATTACAAATAATAAGATTGTTGGTAGTTATAAAATCAAACATTAACTCACCCCTTTTATTGATATCTGCGCTCCCCCATTGGTTGTGATGTGCATTGGCATCGCATCCCAAAATAAGGATAGCACCCATCCTTCTTGCACGTGCCGTCAGTTCTCTCACCTCTGTTCCAGGCGGATCTACTGCTTCGTACGGCATGTACACCGAAGCAAGTGTAAGAGTTCTCTTACCTTTGGCTTCTCCATTTACGACGGTCAAGTCACCGCATATGAAAGAATGAGACATGATTAGATTCAATTCATTCTTCGCTAATATACACGTTCTTACCTTGTCCTCTGTAGACGGAACAAATAATGTGTATCCCGTGACCCTTAGTCCACAAACCTTATTTTTATTAATCCAAGGTTCCTGGATAAGGGCCACGTCCGCCTGATTTTTGATGAGGAAGATTGCTAGTTCGGCTGACGCTGCTTCACAATGGTGCAGGTTTATTTGCACCACTAGCAACCTCTTTGGACCTGTCATGTTTATGGTATCTAAACCTGACATTTCCAAGACCGAACTTAACAACCCCCCCCCCCCCCCCCACCTCATCCAAGAATTCCTTCGACTTACGGTCCACGGCGAACCGAAAGTCCTTACCAGCATTCTCCTTGCAAGCCATTGAGGCCACAAGCCTCCATTGGTCGGTAAGGAGCCTGCCGTTCTGGTTGCCCAATACCGCCAGTATGGTTTCCACCGTGCGTACGGGTGGTGGAATCCACACTGTCACTATGGACCTGAGTGGCAGCTCGGAGGCCTGTATCACTTCAAGCCTTGCTTCTGGGTTAATGTCGCTGCACTTGCCGATTGTGGTTCTTAAGAATTCCAAGGAATTCTTGTTACCACAATTGACAATTTTCACTCCCTTAGCCCAGTCTGCACCATTGAAGGATACATCCTCCTCGCCCTTGAATACGGCCAGTTCATCGATCAGCCTACCCTCAACTAGCTGCCATAGATCAGTACTGATCCTCCCGTCTGGATCATTTAGATCGACGACAGCCACCTGAAGATGCTTTTCTAGGCTCACCGATTTCTTCACCCTCTTGCTCGATAAAGAAGGCTGGTCATCTCCAGATCTGACCCTCTTAATGATCTCTTTATTGGATCCCTTAAGAGCTTCAGCCGAGGATGAGCAATCCCTCTTAATTGAGCTCAGGGACCTTGGCAACGCCGGTTTGGAAGGTCTGTCACTGCCCGTTCCCTTTCCTGTACTGGCCTCCTTACGGAAGCCACTAGAGGAAACGGTCAGAGAGTTTCCAGTCTTCCTCCCCGTGCCCATTGCCTTAGCAACCTTACCTCCAACCTTCGGTGTCGTCCCTTTTCCCTCCGCAACTCGTTCCGTAGACGTGAGCGCATTGGTCATAGGGACAGCACCACTCTCCTTACGGCAGGTTGATGCAACCTCCAACCCTTTACTCTTTTGAGCAGTGCAAGGGTTGACAGTTACATCCTCCTGCTTTTTCCAGGGAGAGGACCAACCCAGAACGGTATGTTCAGATCTTTAGCAATGTTGTTATTTTATGCGTTGTTGTTATTATTTACATATTTGTTGGAAGATGTGGCGTTGCTGTTGGTAGTTCTAGAGTTGTTATCATTAAATGTTGTTCTATTCGTGTTGGTTGTGTTGATCATAAACGTTGGAATTAGTTGTTTGAAGGTTGGTTGTGAAGTCATGTGTTTAGTTGATGTTGTTTGTTGTGTTGTATTGTTTATAGAGCGATTTTTTTTTAAATTTTAAGCAGTTGGTTTTGAGTTTGTTGTAGCTTATTACAAAAAGTTGAGCTTCCCCAGGCTGTAATACCATGGCTTAGGTGTGATTCCACTAATGAAAAATATGCTTGTCTTAGCACTATATTGTTGGAGCTGTAACTTAAATGATGAAGCATAAATGATGCTTTCTTATTTTGTTCGGAGTTCATCTACATGTACCATCCATTTAAAATTCTTATCTACATAAACGCCTAGGTATTTGTATGTGTTTACTATATCGATTGTGGTGGAACAAAGGTCATTACTGTAGTCAAAATCTGCCATTTTTTTACTATGCAGACGTTCTGTTAAGTGGAACCTTACATTGATTTCTCTATATAGTATATTTGACGGCTAAATATGCATTAGTTTGGTTTTTGATGCATTGATTATTAAACCATGATCGTGACACCATCGTACAGCATTATCGAGCTGGTGGTGCATTACATATTGTACACAGATAAACAATTTATTATTTTATTTTTTATTTATTTAATATTTACAAGAAATTCATTAAATTCTAAAATAAATATAATTAATTATGTATAAATGGCATAACTTATTAGTTGTTAGCCAGATTGGCAAAATAGCTGTTATAAAATTCATGAAACATTTTTTTTTTTTTTTAACATATGTACAAAGATTTGTATATATAAAGGGTCCGCCAAATAACTTATTTTTTTTTTTAAATGCTATAAAAAAAACTACTGAATATTTTCTCAAATTTCTTTTTTTATTTGAAAGTACAATCCTTCCGGTTAATAATGGAAAATAATTTCATTCAAATGGCTGCCTCGGCTGGCCATGCAGTAGCCTACACGATCGGTCCAATTTTTAAGCACATTTTCGATTGTGTGCAGCTGTATTTAACCAATGGCTTCACGAATATTGTGGGCGAAAAACATCGAGTGTAGCTTCGGCTGTGTGGCACGTAGCGCCGTCCTGTTGAAACCAAATGTTGCCAATATCCTCCTCTTCAATTTTTGTGAACAAAAATTCGTTCAACATGGCCCGATAACGATCGCCATTGACTGTAACGGCCACTCCTTGCTCATTTTCGAACATTACCATGATTTTCAAAGTAATGTCGCAATATTTCCCAGCGTTGTTCAAGCGTATACAGAACCATATTCGTTCAGCGGAAGGATAAAACTAATTATCTGTCAAATCAGACATGAGCTAAGTGTTACCATTCACGAAATAAGCACTAGTTGAAAAAAAACGTTAGATGGCGGACTCTTTACTACATGTATATTAAACTTTTTTAATTAGGGTTTAAAACATTAGCTATGCAAATTCATTTAATATTAATTTTCTGTATTTTAAACAAATTTCCAAATTGAGTATGTTTAGCACTTCGGTTAAATTCAGATTACTTTTATAGAAATATTGTAGTCTAAAACCGTTATAAATAGGGTAGATACCAATAAAACGAAAAGTGTTTTCCGTTGCGTCTAAATTACAAAGTGTGCACAACCCGACTGATGAAGCTCTAAAAGGTCTAGCGTTTATATCTAGAAGGCCTCCTCTTACTCGTATCAATAGACTTATAGCACGAGAAGGAAGATTCGAGGTTGTAATTTGTATCAAAGAATGGTTTAATCGATCATGAAATTAAGAACTTCTTGCTTCGGCTATTAGGTTTTCTTTTTCATAAACTTTAACCAGGGACAAAATTGTTTTGTAGTATTTGCAAAGTGGATCTGAACTATTTGCTGGCACAAAGTTTATTTTGTCACAGAGGTTATCCCAAAAAGTATGTTTAGCAATTATTATTTCCGCAAGCTTGCGAGGCAATCTATTATTAGGCATGTTAAGGACCTTATTGATGTAATCAAAATGCAGTTTTAACGTATCAATATGTAGAGAGTTTAAATCAGTTTCCAGAAGAAGCATGTAGTTAGGAGTGTTGCTAGGCAAAGATAACATCTTTTTAATAAAAAATCTTAATAGTTTTTCAACTACATCATATTTTTTGTAAAACCATATTTGGGCTCCGTAAAACTTTATTAAGCGGGAAGCAGCAGTGAAGATTTTTAGTTTATTTTTATTATATATGTTAGGATGGTTTATATGTTTAGACCAAGTGGAAGAAATCGCCATTTTTGATGTTGTTAGCTTGTTTTTCAAATGTTTGTTAAAAGACGAATTATAACACAAATCCGTACCAAGATATTTGTATGAGTTTACAATTTCAATTTCATCTTCTCCATAAATCCATTTTAAATGTTTAGATATTCTTGTTCCGCTACGAAAAACTAAAACTTTAGATTTAGTAAGGTTGACTTTTAAATGCCACAAGTTACTGTACGCAAGAAGAGAATCTATCGTGGGTTGGAGACCACTAGGCGAGTCGGACAGCAAGACAATGTCGTCAGCATAGAGAAGAATTTTGACTGTGATATTATCTACAGTTACTCCATCAGGCAAAATATCGGCTAAGTCGTTAAGGTATAAGGCAAATAAAACTGGGCTTAATATGCATCCTTCTTTGACACCAATATTTACATTAAATGAGCTGGAGTACGAGTTTCTGTAAAATATATTACTGAAAGTGTTTTCATAAGAGAGTTGAAGTATTCGTATTATTTTTGATGACAATCCCAGTAACGACAGTTTATAGAACAAGGAATTCCAGGGAATCATATCAAAAGCGCAAGAAAAATCGACAAAGAAAGCATAAGTGTTTTTGCCATTCAGCTTGTTTAAATGAATAATATTAATGAGATTAAAAACATTATCTACAGTTGAATAGTGTTTCCTAAATCCAGCTTGGTATTCATTTATAATGCTATTCTTGTTAATCCAATCAGTTATACGATTCAGAAGGATATTATTAAAAATTTTACAAAATGTATCAATTAGAGACAGTCCGCGATAATTGGATGGTCAGTTTGAATCAGAATTGCAGTTTTGAAACAAGCAGGTATATTCTCCTTAAGAAACATTACTTTCAAGACAGATAACATTTCCCTAACAAAGTTAACTGGAGCATGTTTAAAAAACTCGTAGCTTATACCATCCTGGCCAGTTGTCCTTTAGGCACTTTTAAACAGAAACAAGTTCAAATAATTCAATTGGAAAAGACATCTATATTATAAGGCGAGCACCAGTCAAATGTATTTATGGGATTTGAATTTTGTAAAATACCACTAAAATGTTGTAAAAAAATCATCAGTACTTAAATTGCCACGTGCAGAATGAGAACGAAATTTGAAATAATTGCATAATTTCCACCACTCTTTACTGCAACTTATTTTGTTCAATTGTTTTAAATTAAAATTGTAGTATTGAAGTTCACTTGCTCCACACACATTCAAATATTTAATTTTAGATGAATTATACTTAAATTTATTAGTGTTTGTATGTTCTATCTAACTTTGTTAATGTGTGGCAGGCCAGTTAATAAATTTGGATATAATATTTGTTCTTCGTTGCCGATGCGAGCATTTAAATCGCCAAGTAGGACAAAGTTCGTTCAAAAAAGTTTCAAATGATTTAAAACCAGCATTCCAGTTAGTGCAGTTTAGATACCGAGGTATAAAGTAAAAGAGATTTCTATCTATTTTCGTAGTTAGTACAACATTACGCCCAGCAAGATTCACAAAATTTAAATTATATAGTTTTTCAGCTCTTTTTTGTAACCATACAAACACCCACCGCTGGCAATACCAGCATTATTACTTTTATTAGCATCAATCCAGTGTAAATTGTAATTTTGTAAAAAATTATAAAAATATTTTTGCTTACTTGCCAACACATGAGTTTCGAATAAGAAAAAGATATAAAATTTATTAATATAAGATATAAAATTTCCAAAATTAACACTACTAGCAAGATTAGCAACATTATAAGCTAGGACATGACATAAATTGTTTTGTTATTGTAAATTGGTAATTGTATTATTAAAAGTATTTGACTTCTCTCAGCTTTACTGTCCTTTACAATGACATCAACGGGGTAATTGGCTTTCATGAGTAAGCTTTTCAAAAATTCGGCATCATCATTTGAATAGGCTACAACTTTTCCGAACAACCCGGTGTATTTTTTGTTAATATAGTACAAAATTCTCCAAGTCTCACCTTTATGTTCGTATCAAATTTAGAAATTGTTTTCTTTAAATGTCTTAAATTGTAGCGAATATTTAGCTCATCCTTTGTGTAATCTTTTTGAATAAAATCGGATATCCTTTCAACTTTTCCTTGGCAGCTATTACATTAACAGCTTGTAAGTATGTTTCTAGTGTGAACAAAAAAGTGTTTTGAGTTGGTAGAGCACGAACAGTTACTACGTTTGCATTAACTCCCAAGTTTTTTTGTGCATAAATCATTAAATTCCGATTTAGCGACATCAGAATTAGGGCTTACAAGTCCTCGGACAACAACATTTGTGCAACTTAATTTCTAAGTTGTTTATTCTCCTCCCTTTATTCATTAATTTCTGTTTTAATCGATAGAACATCTTCCTTTTTCGCAACCTCTTTTAGCTCGTCATCAAGCAAACTACAACGTTTGTTCCACGAGGAAACATCTGCGGCTGCATTTTGATTGGTTTCCATATTTTGATGTAATGGTTTACTTATGTTATATTCAGCTGATCTGTTGTTATTCAGCTGATCTGGTGGCAATAGTCGTTTATTGTTCATAGGTTTTTAAAGCATACGTTTAAGCGGAACCGAAGATAAGGCTAGATTGGAGACTTTGTAAACAACTGACTGAAGTAACTATCAAATGGCACAAAGAGAAAAAGAAAAACAAAAGGAGCCTTGAAAACACCAAAATAATACGCAGCAGACACTTTTCCAAATAAGGGTTGATAGCCAGTAAATGTGATGTACTCCAACAACTCAAAAATAAATATTTTAATAGTTTAAACCATATTTATTTAGTATATTTATAAAAATGAATTAAATAAAATCACTAAAATTAAATAAAATCTGCTAAAACCTTTTTGTTAAATATTTTCTTATTTTTTATTATTTATTTATCTTTTTTTTACTTTTTCACTTCACAGATTTGTTTTAACTTGTTGTTTTCTCTTTTTTACATGTATAAAGAATGGCAGCGTGTGTTGCGTATTATATTAGTTCTTAAAAGAAAATTACGCCGCGAAAACCGCTCAACTACATTTATGCGTTTGTGGATTTTTTTTATTTAAACTCGTTTTTATTAGTCATACAAAAAGATTATATTTCTTTATAAATAAGTAAAAAATAACATTTTTATTTTTAACATAAGTTAAATATATAAAGTAAAGTAAAGTCTTAATAATTTCAAGCGTATTCGAAGGCAAACAAAGTAGTTGACATCATTGCTATTGTTAAAATGCTTGGGTTTTAACAAACGTGTGACACGTTGTAAAAAAAACTTGAACATTTGCCATATCAAGAACAAATTTATTGATTATAATAAAATTGTTCTTGTAATAAAAATTTAATTTTAACAATAAACTTAAATTGTTGTGATATTTTTATCTGTGTATAGAAAACGGAATTATCTAAATCGGCTGAGGATTATTTCAATCACTCGAACTGTCAAATCAATTACTTGCATTTTTTTAGGTGTTAAATGAATAAAAATACATTTAAACACAACAATTTTTAATAAAAACACTACAAATTAATAACTTAACGATAATTATAACCACCCTACAGGCAAAGGGACATGTCCCTGACGACATGCAGGATATGTCCCAAGGTGGCGGTGACACGTCCGGGATCGGACTTTTTATATGAAAGGGACATATCACTTTAACATAGCGTTGTATTTCGATCCCACATTCTCCTGCTTACAAAGCAAGCGCGCTACCGCCTAAACCAATTCTGCTTAGTTGCTGGGCGAATAAGCAAGTAATCGATTTAATACAAACGAAAAACAAAAAGAGAACAAAACAACACCAAAAAATACGTAAATACAAAACTTAAACAACGAAGAAGTGAAAAACAGTTCTACAATAGGTCCTGAATTAAACAGTATACCCGGGGTATATATTACTAACGTACTATAATTAAAAACTAGTAGTCTTTGTAATCTTTTAGTTTTTTATTAAAAAATTGTTTGGAATTTGGAAAGTTTTCAAAAAATACTAGTTTTAGCTGTGGTATAAAATTATATTAAAACCGTTTTTAAAAACATTGCAAAGATAATATAAGGCTGACAGTGCTTTTTAAAATAAAATTGACCTCATTTAACCCACATCAATGGAAAATTTTACTAGTTCCATAATATGTCCTACTTTAACCAGTCGCGGGGTATGCCCTTTAAGGGCAATTGACTTCTCATTGCCCGTAGGACAATTAAGCAAGAGTATCATCTCCGGCAGAATAAAAACTGATAACAATACTTTATTTTTGTACACAGTTTTATTTTTATAGTTAAAAATAACATAAATACACGATAAAGCACATTTTCAATAAAATTAGATAGTTAAAATTTCAATCATTTCCATTTCGAATAAACTTATTTTATTTCTTTTTTTTTGTTTACATTTTTAAGAATTGCAAATACTAAATTATATAAATCAATGCAAATAATATTTTTGTATTTTTTAATTAAGATGGCAACTCTAAAATGTAAATAATTGTTAATTCAAGTGATAACGTAAATCTCAATCACAAAAACGTAGGGATTTATAAAATATAAATTTTTAATCCCCGCGTTAGGTGAGTGATGTGAAGTGTAGGTGATGTGAAGAACACAGGTGATTAAAAAAATTAGGACATTAATTTTTGAGTTTACCCTCGCTCAACTTTAATGCAAATCAAAAAATTTAAAATTCGGCTACATTAGGGACTAAACAATTTATTCGTGTTCAAAAAAAATTAAAAACGTTTTTCTCAGATGAGTTTCCAAAGCTTCACAATTTCCCACGATATTGCTTTTAAAAAGGGGTCTATAATGAAATGGTCACTAGGGTTGCCATGGGTCTTCTAATTTAATATTGTATCTTTCTATTGCAAAAATATTTTTTTAACCCTTTGAGAACCAGGCTCTAAATAATATTTCATAAAATATGTATAACTATATTGACAGTAAAATAATTTTCTTTAAACTTGAAAATTCAAGAACTTTTTGCATGCGGCTTGGGTCTCAAAGGGTTTAAACGCTGTGGTTTATATTGATTTCTAAAGAGAGTAAACCACTGAAGACATATACCCATACATACGAGGACGAATCAATAGGCATTTGTTTGATCAATAATTTCATCGTTGGAGCTAAATCTCTTTCCATCGAGCCATTTCTTTAGGTTTGGAAATAGGAAATAGTCACTGGGGGCTAAATACGGAGAATATGGAGGATGAGGTACCAATTCGTAGACCAGTTCATGAATTCTGCCATTGAGACTACACACGTGTGCACCTGTGCATTACCTTGATGAAAAAGATCTTTTTTCTTGGCCATATGGGGCTTTTTTTAAATCCTCGTTAAATCGGTCCAATAAATTGGCATAATATTCGCCGTTTATTGTTTTTTCCCTTTTGTACGTAATCGATGTGGATTATCCCGCGTGCATCCCAAAAAAACTGTTGCCATCACCTTATTGACCGACAAATATGGGCCAATTATAGTTTCTGACGAAACACCGCACCAAACAGTACATTTAAGTCTGTATAATTGTCGCCGTTGAATTACTCTTGGATTTTCCGTAGCCCATATCCTGCAGTTTTGTGCCTACTAACGAACCTCTTTAATTGAAAATATGCTTCGTCGCTCATAATTATATTATGACTAAAATGGCTATTTTCATCTGCTTTTTGGGGGGAAATAAATTGCATAATCAAGTCGTTGCTGGTAATCTGCTACAGGGAGATAAACTACAAAGAGAACAACCACAGAGAGAGAAACTACAAAGAGAGTAAACCAAACAACAAACACGGCTACAGAGAGATAAACTACAAAGAGAACCAAAGAGAGAGAGAGAGTAAAAAGAGAATACCACAACCAACAAACATCACAGACAACTTACAACACAATCGACAACAACAGCCAGTACACATCAAACAGGTTTCAACAACCGCCAAATAGCTCGTAAACAACTACCAAACTAGTTCGAAAACAAAGTTAACCTACCGTTATGAATACAAGCAATTGGGAGAATGTGGTAGTGACACAGCAATACAAATGCAGCACAACTGCAGTATAGCTGAGCAGGGAAGATTTTCCAAAAATATACCGATCCAAGGTAAACGACCACAGAAGAAGGCAAAACAAAGTAATCAACAAAGTGATCAATGAAGAAAACAACACGAAGAAACCACAGGAAGAAAAAGAAATAGTACGTAGCAACTGGGTTTTTTCTCTCCGCCGAGAGACCTTAATCCAAATTTCTACGGAGTTTGGGTTAGAGGTGAGCGGCACTGAGGATGAACTGCTTAATAGGCTGGCATCATGCATCAACCGAGAATAGAGACCGTGATCGCCGGGCTAGAAGAGTTAGAGCAGCGTATAGCAGAGCAGCGTATAGCAGAGCAGCGTCCCCGAGTCTGCAGACCACAACCGGGAGGTCACCACCGGGAAACAATACAACAGAGGGAACAATATTGACGGTCCTAACTTTATCGATCGTCACCAACAACACAACGATGCCTTCAGGGTATGTTCCATCAGCCGCAAGTCCGCTGAGGCCCCACGAAATATCATATGCCACGGTGACAGACAATGTACGCAAGTGGACGACACAATTTAGCTGCGGCCCAGAACCAACCGCCTTGCCACCGTGTTTTTTTTTCGACAAACCGAAAACCGGCTGCTGGCCACAGTACATCATAGTGAGCAACAGCGATAATTTACAATCGATACCGGTGGATCAAAAAGCTACGTATGCGAACATAACATGTTCCGTAAATACGCCCTACCAGAAAAACCGATGGAAAGAGTTAACCGAACTGTAAAAATGATGATCGTTCAGTACGCTGGAGCTACCCAGAAGACTTGGGATGAGGTGCTGCCAGAAATCCAGTTGGAAATGAACACTGACAAGTCAGATTCCACCCTATACAGCGCTGCCTTTCTTGTACAAGGCCGAGAACCCAGACTACCAGCAGCATTGTACGATGAGGTGACAAAGTGGACAATGGTACTGGTGCCACAAAGCGAAGTCCTGACGAGAAGGCCAAACTGATGCAGGAAATTTATGGCATATTACGAAGAAATCTCCAGAGGGCTGCTAAAGATCAGGCCCGGTATTATAACCTCAGGCGAAGATAATGGAAACCTAAAGAAGGCGAACTTGTTTTAGTGAAAAAGCAAGATTTATCAAAGGCCGCCGACTACTTTGCTGCAAAAGCGGCTCCGAAATTTGATGGTCCATACTGGGTCCATAAATTTGAGTCATAAGTGATCTGAGATGATATAGAGGAACGGTAGACTCCTACGAATCGAGTGTCAGCAGTTAACCCTGTGAACTAAAACTTTGAAATAAAAATATATAATAATTAATAAAAAAAACAAAAAAAATCGAAAAAATAAAATGTGAAGTGGGAAAAAATGTGACAGAAAAAACAAAAAAAAAAATACAATAAAAAATACAAAAAAAAAACAAATATAAACCTTGTGTGAACTTTGGACTCCACAAGAATAGTAGTGAGATGGATTCCCATATATCTACCTGGGGACGGATTTCCATCTATCACACTAGGGATGGATTCCCATTGCGAAATGGGATGGATTCCCATCGCAAAATGGGATGGATTCCCATCGCGATGGGGACGGATTTCCATCCATTACAACTGGGGACGGATTTCCATCCATCACACTGCGGATAGATTCCCATCTATCAAAATGGGGACAGATTTCCATCCATCACACCTGGGGACCGATTTCCATCCATCGCACTGGGGATAGATTCCCATCTATCAAACTGGGGACGGATTTCCATCCATTACAATCTGGACTGGATTTTCATTCATCATACCGCAAGGAGAAAACTACCTAGCGAACAACCACAGAGAGAGAAACTACAAAGAGAATAACACAAACACTGCTACAGAGAGATAAACTACAAAGAGAACAACCACAGAGAGGGAAACTACAATGAAAGTAAACCAAACAACAAACACGGCTACAGAGAGATAAACTATAAAAAGAACAACCTCAGAGAGACTACAAAAAGAATAATGGAATAATACAAACAACAAACATCACAGACAACTTACAACACAATCGACAACAATAACCAGTACACATCAAACAGGTTTCACCAACCACCAAATAGCTCGTAAACAACTACCAAAATGATTCGTTAACGTAAGTGGACCGTACCGTTATGAATACAAGCAATAGAAAAAATGTGGTAGTGTCACAGCAATGTAAATGCAGCATGACGGCAGTATATAAACGAGCGCTTCGATTGAATTTTCTCTTAATTCGACAGCCGGCAAGCGTATAACACCTGGTGAGCATCAGAAGTAATCGTGATATCGTACTAAAATACAAATAAAAACCATTGTGAACGAAATGCTAAATAAATAATCGTATAACAAAGTGGAAAAGGGTGCAGCGCTCTGCTTGCATTGGGGTTACGGGCGCGATAAGAACTTGTCCCTCGGAGGCTCTCAATGCAATGCTTCACATTATTCCTGTTGATTTGCATATAATGGCGGTTTCTTCTAGCATCGCAGCGCGGCTTGCTGCAACAGGTTCCTGGAAGTCCAGGACCTATGGACATGCTAGGCTTCGTGATGGACTTCACCCACGTGTGGGATTTGAGTCCGACTATGTTACTCCTAGATTGGATTTCTGCCGACCTTTTCGGGTTAGCTTTCCCTCCAGGCGGGAGTGGGATATGGGGGATCCAACATGTGGTTTTGACATCAGGGTATACACCGACGGCTCAAAGATGAGTTGTGGTGTAGGTTCCGGGGTCTTCTCCGGTGAGTGTAACTTGCGGTGTTCTTTCAGGCTACCTGATCATGCTACTGTTTTCCAGTCGGAAATTTTGGCTATGCAGACTCCTGTCTGAAAGGGGGGCTCGAGCGACAGTGGGCATCTTCGCCGATAGCCAATCGGCTTTAATGTCCCTGAGCTCGTACGTCACATCCTCTGCTCTCGTTGGTCAGTGCAGGGAGGAACTGTCCAGGCTAAGCTGTCTATCCCAAGTTACTCTAGTTTGGGTCCCAGGCCACAGAGACCTCTACGGTAATGAAAGGGCAGACGAATTGGCAATGGCAGGATCAGCCTTAAACGTCTCCACATCGGTGTCAGTCGCTGCACCGCTGGGGACTGTTAAGGTGGAAATTTTCCGGCACTATTTTCGCAGGGCGGGGGACAGGTGGCATAATTTGGATACCTGTAGGACCGCGAGACTTACGTGGCCCAACTACGACCTAGGGCGTACAAACTCTCTCCTGAGCAGGAGGGATGTCTCGAGGCTGACGGCTGTTCTGACCGGTCACTGGCTGATTGGTAGGCATGGCATTTCTCTTTTTATTAACGATTTACCATCGGAAAAAAAGTTTTCAAACGTTCTTATGTATGCTAATGACGTTAAAATTGTTCGTGGCTTTAATAAAAATTCCGATCAGATTTATCTACAGCAGGATTTAAATAGTTTTTACGAATGGTGCTGCTCTAATTTTATGGAACTAAATTTGAAAAAATGTAAACATATGCGCTTCTCTAGAAGGACAGAATCTTTTGGTCTTTACTCTTTGGGTGGTTTTCAGTTGGAATTAGTAGATAATATTCTAGATTTGGGTATTCTCTTAGACCCAAAATTGGATTTTAAACGGCATATTTTATTGACGATTAATAAAGCTCGTGGCACCTTAGCTTTTATAAAACGATGGGCTAAGGAATTTACAGATTCCAATGTAACAAAACAATTATATACATCGCTCGTGAGACCAATTTTGGAATATGGATCTGTGATTTGGGATCCATTATCCATTGTTCAAATTGGAAAAATTGGATCAGTGCAAAAACAATTTTTGCTGTTCTGCTTACGAAGCACCTACCCTAATACCATTAATAATCTACCTTCATATACAACCAGACTAAACCTCGTTAAGCTTCCCACTCTGAAAAGTAGATGTTGCTAAAAATGTTGATAAACGTTACATTTTTATTAAATTTGATTAATGGTGATATATGCTCCGATTTCCTGTTAGAAAATGTTGTACTTTTCGTTCCTCCAAGATCAACACGTAATTATACTCCATTCTATCGTCAAATGTATGCTGATGCTGATCCGTTTATAAGAATAGGTCCATTCGTTTACACCAAAATTTGCACAGATTTGTACTGGATTTTACTGAAATGCGTTCGCGTACACATAAATTTGCAAAAGAGAGCATCTACTAAGAGAGTAAAGTGACAGTTGTCAGCAAAAAACCTGCAAATTTTTACTGGACAAATTTTTGCCAGTAAAATCCAGTAGAAAACAAAAACATATGATTAAATTAAGTAAACAAACAAAAATAAGCATACATTTAGTAATAAAAACATTTAAAAGATTAAAAGCTGAATAAAAAGTGCGGCAAAAACTAAAAATAATTATTTTCAACCTGAAACAAATTAAAGTAGTCAGTTACAATTATTATAGTAACAATTTATCAGTTTTCTAATATCTGTGTTAATTTTGGTTTTTATTTACATGAATATATTAGAGATGTAAAGCTAATGAATATATGAATACTTCTTACTGCATATTATTCAGGGTACCGAATATCAAAAATCAAGTATTCATGTATTTTTCTATGTTGTTTAACTAGAAACAAAATTAAAAGTCATGTACAAACTAAACAAGTCTAAAAGCTTCCACAAAAGTTTATTTAATAAATACAATTGCTACGAATTTATAATTATTAAAATGCAATGCATCAAGTACCAAAAACAATATATACTGGGTAGTCTAAATAACACATATTTTACAACACTAAGCTTTTTAGCGCTCATATGTTTGAATTAACCTGCAAGTTTTTGCAATTTTTCCGTTCGTTTACTTTTTTGTGCAAGAGCCAGTTCTGAGAGTAAAATTTTCATTTTGCCCAAAATTTACTCATCTACTGGATTTTACTGGAAAAGTAAACGAATGGACCTAATGTGTAATGATTTTAATAATCTTTATAATTTAGTAGTGGGGGAATGCGGTATTTGTAACGAAAAAGCAGCGCAGTCGGCAGAGGCTGAAAAGGGCATGGGGTATTTGTAATGAAAAAGCAGCGCAGTCGGCACAGGCAGAAAACGGCATGGGGTATTTGTAACAAGGGAAAAGGCATGATGTTTTTGTAACAAGGTGAAATTTTTGTGATATAAAATTTGAAAATTAAAAATTGAAAATTAAAATTAAAAATTGAAAATTAAAAATTGAAAAATAAAAATGGAAAATTAAAATTGAAAAATAAAAATTAAAACTCGAAAATTGGAAATTGAAAAAATAAAAATTGAAAATTGAAAAATAAATATTGAAAATTGAAAAAATAAAAGTTAAAAATTGAAAATTGAAAATTAAAAAATAAAAATAAAAAATTGAAAAATAAAAATTGAAAATAAAAATTGAAAAATAAAAATTAAAAATTGAAAAATAAAAATTGAAAATTGAAAATTGCAAAATAAAAACTAAAAATTAAAAAATGAAAAATTAAAAATTGAAAAATAAAAATTGAAAAAATAAAAGTTAAAAATTGAAAATTAAAAATTGAAAAATAAAAATTAAAAATTGAAAAATAAAAATTGAAAAATAAAATTAAAAATTGAAAATAAAAATTAAAAATTGAAAAATAAAAATTGAAAATTGAAAATTAAAAAATAAAAATTAAAAATTGAAAATAAAAATTAAATTTGGTTCTTCTTATTTTTTGATTGTTGTTTTTTTTGGAATGTGATAAATTTTTATTTTTAAAAATTGTTTAAATAATTTAGAAATTAAGATGGTCCTTGTTTTGCAGTACGAAACAAAAATATTAATGATGGGTGTGAAAATATAAAGGAAAAATTTTAAATTTCTGTGTGTGAAAAAATGTTATTCTCTAAATATTGTTTTCATAAGATGGTTTTATTATTTTAGGTGTGGAGGATATTTTTTGGCTAGAAGCGTCAAACAAGGGGCGGTCATATGTGTAGAACTCTTTAATCTACAATGTAAAATTTGTGTTGAATTTGTATAGGAAGCAAAACTCTGCTTGCCAACATAGTGTTCGCAACTAAAATGTGTTTACATCAATAAAATTCTTTGACTAGTTTTATGCCATCACTAAGGAGGGTTGTAATGAATAATAAAATAGGAATCAAAACTTTGTTTGACACCATATTGCTTAAAACTATTTAAAATTTGTTTAGGGTCTAAGTAAAAGACAATTTGTATTTACACATGTTTTAATATTAATTTGTTTATTAAACACTTAGATGTTTATGATACATTTCAATTAGATTAATTACAGCTTGACTTGTATGTCTATAGATGAAGCAGTTGCAAGTATCTGGTCCCTATATGCAACTATCAATAGACCATGGACAATCGATAAAATGCTCCCCATGCATCGACTCTAAGCACTCCTTATTTTCAAATTCATCCATTATATTCATAAAGTTTAATATGAAATGGAGATCCTCAAAGGAAATGTATCCATCATACTCAAAAAGAAATGCGTTAATTCTTTCGCGTAGTGTCGGAAATTCCATCATTATTTCAAGATTGATGTTTCTCCTTATCTGTATTTTTTAATACTAATTAAAAAATTTATTTTTCTTAATGTGAGAAGAGAATACTTGACAAATATATCCCCAAACTACTACTTATATAAGAGTGAGGGAATCCAATGATTTATCATGCACTTTCCTTCACTCTGGATCGATCAATTGGAGGGTGGAGTTAAGGCATAAGAAATTTTTCAATTATTTTCCTTAATTTTAATTATAGGAATGTAAGAACAATCATTCAATAAAAAGCCGTCCAATAGTAAAGTCAAAAATGGATATTTCATCATCTCTAATTAATAAGTTTAATAATTTCAACAGTAAACCAATTCTCTATATTAAAGACATGGAGAATTTAAAATCCTATACTGTGTTGAAAGCCATACGAATTAAAACTAAATTTGGCGAATGCGTAAGACTTGAAGTCGAAAATAACATTATATTTCTACCAACTAGATATAACGCCATGACTGAAGAAGAACTAGTGGAATTATCCTCTGGTAATTACTGCATCAAAAAAGAAGCTGGAGTAGACGAGAAATCATATCAATTGCAGCTGGAGCAATTCAATTTAAATAATGAATATATTATTCTTCAAAATAGTACCTATCCAGTATGAATTAAAATGTAAATAAATATTATTAAATAAAACAAAATTATATAGTTTATTTAAATAAGTTTTCTTTTTATTTATTATAAATTTCATACAAAAATTGTAGGCATAAATGTCCACAATTATACGAATTATATTTTTGATGTTGATTGTAGTTATATTCTAAATTTCTACCCAAGTATTTTACTACTTCCAACGGTGGATGCAAATTTCGTAAACTATCAAAATATTCATTTTGCTGATTATTTTTATAGTATGCTAAGCAATGTGTTCCAGAGCCAATTGATGAATCTAAATTAATAATTCCACATTCTTTGAGTCTAGGACGTTTGGGGAGTGAGTCTCGCATAAAAATACCTCTAAAATAGGGAATATGTGTGGCAAACATCCTTAAATCAACATCAGTGAGTGGTCTTTTGGGTAGCATCTTTAACAGTTTTTTGATGATTTATTACATACAAGACCATATCCTTTTTTATATGGCTTAAGAAATAATCCTTTTCCCATTGCAATAGACTCCATTGTTTTATTATGTTTAATGGCCTCATCAAGATTTTGCTTAGCATTTTTAGCAGTGTTAATTGCTTAAGCAATAGCTGTTCCACCAGAAGATAGACTACCTAAGGCTCACAGTGCTGTAAGAATTGGTACTAAAGGCAAGAAACCTCCAATTTTGGGAACATTTATTATGCGAGGTATAACAACTTTAGATTTTTTTCCTTTTAGAGATTTATTGATAACTCTACGTGCAATTTTAATAGCGTCGCTAATATCTCTGGGTTTTTCCTTCTTTAAACTTTTTGTAGCCATTCTTACCGCATCGTTAAAAATTTTCTTTCCACTTTTGTATTGACCCTTTACTCCCATTCCAAATTTAACTTTTGCTTTCATTGCGTTGCTTACAAAATATGCATTTGTTTTCTCGCCAATACTACTATCCTCGGCTAAAACTCTTTCCCAAGCACGATTTTCAAGTATTTTATCAGCTTGATGTCGTTTATTAATATCCTTATTTTGGGAATATGCTATATCGTGTTCTTTGCAAGCTGCATCCAAAGGATTTATACCCTTATCACCTCTATTAATTCGATTTTCTAATTTAGTGCCTGGTCCACAATATTGATAGCCTGGTAAATGTAATTCAATTGGTAAGGAATTGATAATTTTATCAAACACTCCACTCCCATAGATAGTTGAGGTACGATTAATTGATTTATTATAATGGAAAACCATTTTATATCTAGAAAATTAATAAAATATTATATTTTTAGAGTTTTTATTTTATTCACAAAAATGCGCTTGATCAAACAACATAATAATATTATTGTAAGGAATGTAGATTCCTCAACTAGTATCCCCAAGAAAGTAAGACATAATATCTTATTACCCAATTCTATTAGATGTCTTATATTTGGACCATCCAACTGTGGAAAGGCTAATGTGATGATTAGCCTTATTGAAAGTCCAAATGGTCTTATATTTGAAAATATATATTTATACTCGAAATCACTTTATCAACCTAAATATGAATATTTAAAGAAACTTATATCACCGATAAAAGGAATGGGTTATTTCACATTTTCTGATAATGAGAGTGTTATGCCGCCAGATGAAGCCAAAAATAACTCAATTTTTATATTTGATGATGTTGCTTGTGAAAAGCAAAATAATATTCGTAAATACTTTTGTATGGGTCGTCATAAAAATGTTGACTCCTTTTATTTATGTCAGACTTATATCCGAATTCCAAAACATTTGGTACGAGATAATGCAAATATGATTATCATGTTTAGGCAGGATGAAATGAATATTAAACACATATATAATGATCACGTTGGTATGGATATGAGCTATAAAAAGTTTTGTGATATATGTCAAGAATGTTGGAAGGAAAAATATGGATTTTTAATAATAAGTAAAGATGATGATCTAGATGCTGGTCGATACAGAAAGTCGTTTAATTTTTTCATTGAAATATAAAAAAGGTAAATTCATAAATTCTACTTAGTCAAGAATAGATCATTGAATCAATTACATCTAAATTGAATAATTTGAATAATTAATAATTAATTTGAATAATAAACGACATCAAGCTGATAAAATACTTGAAAATCGTGCTTGGGAAAGAGTTTTAGCCGAGGATAGTAGTATTGGCGAGAAAACAAATGCATATTTTGTAAGCAACGCAATGAAAGCAAAAGTTAAATTTGGATGGGGTAAAGGGTCAATACAAAAGTGGAAAGAAAATTTTTAACGATGCGGTAAGAATGGCTACAAAAAGTTTAAAGAAGGAAAAACCCAGAGATATTAATGACGCTATTAAAATTGCACGTAGAGTTATCAATAAATCTCTACAAGGAAAAAAATCTAAAGATTGTTATACCTCGCATAATAAATGTTCCCAAAATTGGAGGTTTCTTGCCTTTAGTACCAATTCTTACAGCACTCTGAGCCTTAGGTAGTCTATCTTCTGGTGGAACAGCTATTGCTAAAGCAATTAACACTGCTAAAAATGCTAAGCAAAATCTTGATGAGGCCATTAAACATAATAAAACAATGGAGGCTATTGCAATGGGAAAAGGATTATTTCTTAAGCCATATAAAAAAGGATATGGTCTTGTATGTAATAAATCATCAAAAAACTGTTAAAGATGCTACCCAAAAGACCACTCACTGATGTTGATTTAAGGATGTTTGCCACACATATTCCCTATTTTAGAGGTATTTTTATGCGAGACTCACTCCCCAAACGTCCTAGACTCAAAGAATGTGGAATTATTAATTTAGATTCATCAATTGGCTCTGGAACACATTGCTTAGCATACTATAAAAATAATCAGCAAAATGAATATTTTGATAGTTTAGGAAATTTGCATCCACCGTTGGAAGTAGTAAAATACTTGGGTAGAAATTTAGAATATAACTACAATCAACATCAAAAATATAATTCGTATAATTGTGGACATTTATGCCTACAAATTTTGTATGAAATTTATAATAAATAAAAAGAAAACTTTTTTAAATAAACTATATAATTTTGTTTTATTTAATAATATTTATTTACATTTTAATTCCATACTGGATATGTACTATTTTGAAGAATAATATATTCATTATTTAAATTGAATTGCTCCAGCTGCAATTGATATGATATCTCGTCTACTCCAGCTTCTTTTTTGATGCAGTAATTACCAGAGGATAATTCCACTAGTTCTTCTTCAGTCATGGCGTTATATCTAGTTGGTAGAAATATAATGTTATTTTCGACTTCAAGTCTTATGCATTCGCCAAATTTAGTTTTAATTCGTATGGCTTTCAACACAGTATAGGATTTTAAATTCTCCATGTCTTTAATATAGAGAATTGGTTTACTGTTGAAATTATTAAACCTATTAATTAGAGATGATGAAATATCCATTTTTGACTTTACTATTGGACGGCTTTTTATTGAATGATTGTTCTTACATTCCTATAATTAAAATTAAGGAAAATAATTGAAAAATATCTTATGCCTTAACTCCACCCTCCAATTGATCGATCCAGAGTGAAGGAAAGTTCATGATAAATCATTGTATTCCCTCACTCTTATATAAGTAGTAGTTTGGGGATATATTTGTCAAGTATCCTCTTCTCACATTAAGAAAAATAAATTTTTTAATTAGTATTAATAAATACAGATAAGGAGAAACATCAATGATGATGGTATTTCCGACACTACGCGAAAGAATTAACGCATTTCTTTTTGAGTATGATGGATACATTTCCTTTGAGGATCTCCATTTCATATTAAACTTTATGAATATAATGGATGAATTTGAAAATAAGGAGTGCTTAGACTCGATGCATGGGGAGCATTTTATCGATTGTCCATGGTCTATTGATAGTTGTATAGAGGGACCAGATACTTGCAACTGCTTCATCTATAGACATAGAAGTCAAGCTGTAATTAATCTAATTGAAATGTATCATAAACATCTAAAGGTGTTATGATACTTGCTATTTTTTGTATTGGATTTTTTTAGGATTGACTGAAAGAAACAACAAATGCGAAAAAGAACAAGAAATACTTTTTTGTTATTTCAAAATAAAATGTAAAGAAAACAAACAATAAGCTAAAAATCGCAAAAAAAAAAAGTTAAAACCCGCTACTTTCGATCAAAAACTAAAAAAGTTGGCAGCAGTGCTAACATTTAATCTGGAAATGTCAATTTTAAGTTAAAAATTTTTATATTTTTTTTGACAGTCTAAGATTATTTAACGATAACACACGTATATTCGTTTGACATTTCAAGATTTTTTATGGTATAATCATACTCTTTACGCTTAGTCAGTTTTCCTATGCAAATATATTTGCACTGTTCTCCAATATAGAAAAAAAACAAAAAATAGCAAGTATCATAACACCTTAAGTGTTTAATAAACAAATTAATATTAAAACATGTGTAAATACAAATTGTCTTTTACTTTGACCCTAAACAAATTTAAATAGTTTTAAGCAATATGGTGTCAAACAAAGTTTTGATTCCTATTTTATTATTCATTACAACCCTCTTTAGTGATGGCATAAAACTAGTCAAAGAATTTTATTGATGTAAACACATTTTAGTTGCGAACACTATGTTGGCAAGCAGAGTTTTGCTTCCTATACAAATTCAACACAAATTTTACATTGTAGATTAAAGAGTTCTAAACATATGACCGCCCCTTGTTTCACGCTTCTAGAAAAAAAATATCCTCCACACCTAAAATAATAAAACCATCTTATTAAAACAATATTTAGAGAATAACATTTTTTCACACACAGAAATTTAAAATTTTTCCTTTATATTTTCACACCCATCATTAATATTTTTGTTTCTTACTGCAAAACAGCCATCGATATTTTTTCTTCCCATCAATAAGGACCATCTTAATTTCTAAATTATTTAAACAATTTTTAAAAATAAAAATTTATCACATTCCAAAAAACAACAATCAAAAAATAAGAAGAACCAAATTTAATTTTATTTTCAATTTTAATTTTATTTTTTAATTTTCAATTTTTAATTTTTATTTTATTTTTAAATTTTTAATTTTTATTTTTCAATTTTCAATTTTTAATTCTTATTTTTCAATTTTTATTTTTCAATTTTATTTTTTAATTTTCAATTTTTAACTTTTATTTTTTCAATTTTCAATTTTAATTTTCAATTTTTCAATTTTAATTTTTATTTTTCAATTTTTATTTTTCAATTTTCAATTTTATTTTCAATTTTTAATTTTCAATTTTTTATTTTTCAATTTTTATTTTTCAATTTTTAATTTTTATTTTTCAATTTTTATTTTTCAATTTTTAATTTTTATTTTTCAATTTTTAACTTTTATTTTTTCAATTTTTAATTTTTATTTTTTAATTTTCAATTTTTAACTTTTATTTTTTCAATTTTCAATTTTTATTTTTTCAATTTCCAATTTTCAAGTTTTAATTTTTATTTTTCAATTTTAATTTTCAATTTTTATTTTTCAATTTTTAATTTTCAATTTTTTAATTTTAATTTTCAATTTTTATTTTTCAATTTTCAAATTTTATATCACAAAAATTTCACCTTGTTACAAAAACCCCATGCCTTTTCCCTTGTTACAAATACCCCATGCCTTTTTCTGCCTGTGCCGACTGCGCTGCCTTTTCATTACAAATACCCCATGCCTTTTTCAGCCTCTGCCGACTGCGCTGCTTTTTCGTTACAAATACCCCATTCCCCCACTACTTAATTTGTTAGATTTTTCTTCAAATGTTAATATTATTAAACGCAACATAATTTTGTTTTTAAATTCTACTATTTGAAAAAAAAAATAAATATTGTACTTATATTAATTTATAATTTTGTAATTATTATGTTAATAGTCTGTAAGGATTTATTCCGTAGACTTAAATAAATAAATAAATGGCATTAGATTGTACGCGGTTCGCATTGTCGCAGCTGCGGCATACCGCGCGAGGAGGAGACTGTGGAGCATCTTCTCTGCGATTGTCCGGCGCTGCAGAATATTCGACTCCGGATCTTAGGTGACCCTATACTGGACGACCTCTCGGTAATATCACGTGTGGGATGCGGTGATCTCATACGTTATCTTAACCGAACGGGGTGGGCCTAGTACTCCGGATACTAGTTCCTTACGGGTAGTGTGGTCTCTTCAAAACGGAGTCGCTTTTTGACTCTACTTGATGCTCACGAGTAGCGTGAGCTGCCACTTAAACCAACCAACCAAGTGGAAAATAGCGTTTCATTTATAAATTTAACCTTAGAACCGTGAGTTGGGAACTCAGTGCCCATATCGATTTTTGATGTTGAATTACCAGGAATCGGGAAGTCCAATTTAATTTTTTTTCGGCAGGCTGATAGACTGTAACTTTGTTTAGAAGTTGACAAAATTCCAGGTGTATAACTTTTATAACAAGAAAGTAACGGAATTGTATATAGTGAGTACCCTGTACGTGACTTGGGGCACTCAGTGCCCATAATATTTCTTCATATATTTTGTATGGAGAAGTATAATTTTCTAACGGATTTTGATGGATATTCTGCATTTATATTCAGTTTTGCGTAAAAATTTCAAGTGAACGGTTCAATTGTAGTTCTGATAATTATATTTTTTGATATGAGTGAGCAATTAGCGGTTTATTTGGCTAACCTACGCCGTGAAGAAGAGGAAAACCTTGGAAATTATTTCAATGCCCATAAAATCGACGATGATGGTGAAGAAGATCCTACATTTGGCGGAGACCACGAAGCGATACCCAGTGACCAGTCTGACTTCGGAGATGATGATGCACCGCCCCTTCCAGATCCACGTTTCGAAGAATACGACCACGAGGAAGAAGCAGCAGCAGACATTGATCCGGATGAAAACAGACCTGATTTGTCAAGCTCAGCCATTGAGAGCAACCGTGGAGAAAAATATTTTGGCCAGGGAAGGAGGGACCAAACTGTATGGTGGTCAATGCCAAGTCAAAATGAAAAGAGGCGAACAGAACTGGCATTGGAAATACGCAGACAATCAACATCCATATGCACGGAAAGTTTGGAGTCGAAAAAAGATGCCTTTATACGTGTTTTTTCCCGTGTCTATTGTTGAAGGCATTGTTCTTGAGACGAATAGGAAAGCTAAAAGAGTAATAGAGGATAATATGCGTCGACCAGTTCCAAAAAAAATAGATATTGGCAAGACACAAATGTTGATGAAATATATGGTTTTATTGCAATTATTTTATACGCCGGCGCTGAAAAAGCAAACTTAGTTCAATCTAAGGATCTTTTTCACAAAATGAAAATGCCATTTTACAGAGCAGTGATGTCATTGTATCGGTTTGAGCAATTGTACCGCTTTGACGATTCCAGGACTCGCACTGAGAGATTACGGCACGATAAATTGGCGCCTATTCGTCATGTATGGACTTTATTCTTGGCGAATTTGACGACGCCATTTATCCCATCTAAGGAATTGACAGTTAATGAGCAGTTACTTTCAACAAGAAACTGATGCAATTTTCGCCAATACATTCCCTCTAAGCCTGGAAAATATGGAATAAAAATATTTTGGCTTGTTGACTGAAAAACCAATTATCCTTTTTCAGGCGAGCTATATTTGGGTTCACAGCCTAATGAACAGAGGTCTACTGGTATCGCGCGAGTTACATATAACTACTGCATATATGTATGTATATATTTGAATTTACATACATACATATATAAAATATGTTTTTGTACTTCACTGCAATCTGATGGTTTTGTTTTTGTGAAAAACCACAAACCCATGACTACCAGACTGCTGACTCTTAATTTTAATTTTAGCTCTAAGTTAGACTGAATTGAAGAATAGCGACAATTCATATCTTTAAGTTTAAAAATAAAGTTTCAGTTTGAAAATAAACACAAACAACTAAATTGTTATATTTCTGTAAATATCGCAGTCGTGGTGATTTTATCTAAAGATAAAATTAAATCGAACCATAAATATAAAAAGTTTTCCAAAGAACATAAAAACTGAATAAACTCTTTTACTTAAAAGAAAAATTATAATTAGGTGAAAATATATTTCCCAGTTAACAAATAATAATTAAAATAATAAAAGAAAAACAAAAAATTAAAATGAATCCTGAAGTGATACAACAAAGGATCGAACAATTAGAATGTCTCATCCTAAAACAGGATACCACAATAAAAGAGCAGCAACAACAAAATGTTGCCCTCCAAAACCAAATAGAAACTCACTTGCAAATTATGCAACAACAGAAAACGGAGTATGACATAAGAATCCAACAAGCCGAAGATATTTTACAAAAGCATCGACAACAATATCAGTCACAACACAACACAATATTTGGCTTGGATACCAATCAAATAATAAATCAATTTAACCAAATAAATCAATTTAACCATTTGGTCCAAAAGACAACCTATCATCTTTTATAAAAACCGTCGAAAATCTGATTACATTATGTGGCAATAACCATGAACTTCAAAATTTTGGAATAAAAATTATAAAAACCCAAAAATTCTTTGGAAAAGTGGCAGATTCAATTAACCTTTTAGCAGACGACACCAGCTGGGAAGATATCAAAACTCAACTAATAAAGGATTTAGGACCAAAAACATCTTACTCTTCGGTAATTAATTATTGTAGAAGTATAAAGATAAGTAATTTAAATGAATTATTTAAGGTATTTATAGAATCTAAGTATAAACTTAATGACACTTATCTGTACGACGAATCAAAACCTGACTTATACTCTCCAAAACGTTGACAGAGACTTAACGGAAATATTAATAGATAAAATAGACGGACAATTTAGATCTTGCATTATAGACGAAAAACCAACACTGGACTCACTTTATAAACGATTTTCTCAATTAAAATTGCTATATGATAAAAGGGCTATAGATTTTAAATAAAAAAAAATAACTAATGCACAAAACAACACAAACAGATTTTAAATAAAAAAAAAATAACTAATGCACAAAATAACACAAACAGCCATAACGAAAAGAAAGAAACTGGTAGGAACTTTAATAATAAACAACATTTTAATAAGAAATCTTCAAATAATTTTCAAACTTACAACGTTCAAAACAAATATGCCAGTAACCCTCAGTCTCAACAACATAGAAATAGTCCCATACCTATGGATATAGGAAATTTACAAGACAATGCAGAAAATGAAGTAAATTTTCTTTCAAGCCCACAAAACCATTGCTACCCTAATAACGGTCACAATAGGTAATAAAAGAGTTATTTGCTTAATTGATACCGGCGCAGAAACTAGTATTATAAAACCAAATTTGTTCCCAAATAAATTTTTTGAAACACAACTAAATCGACTTTCACGTTCCGAACATTAAATGGTATCAACTCAACATTAAAAGGCATAATAACTACAATGCCTAAAGAGTTTAATATTCCTGGTACACTTTCGTGGAAAATAATTAACTTTACGGGCAGAAAATATGATGCCATTATTGGCCAAAATTTTCTTACTCCATTGAAAGCCAAAATAGATTTAGGAAAAAATATATTGACATATTCGGAAAAAAAATCCTATTAACTTGTCTGATTCTAATACTATAATTTATAAGATATTGTGTCTTGTTGTATTAGAAAATCAATTTAATAAATACAAATACAAATAAATACAAATACAAATTTGATGAAGAATCTCCATATCATATAAACAATATCCAAACTATTAACGATACTAAATACTTAAAAATAACAAAATTATTAAACGAATACAACGACTTATTCCACAAAGATGGCGATGTTTTAACTTCAACATGTAATCCCAACGACTATTAATACAACTCTTTATTCGAAAATATATAGATACCCCCAAATTCACGAAAAGGAAATCCAAAATCAAATACAGGAGATGCCCTCTCAAAATCTCATTCAGGAAAGTAGTTCTCCTTACAACAGACCTCTATGGATAGTTCCAAAGAAAATCGACAATTCTGGTATCAAAAAGTGGAGACTCGTTGTGGATTATAGAAAACTCAACGAGTTTACAAAAACAGACAAATTCCCTATCCCTCATATGGAAGCTATACTTAATAAATTGGGTAGAGCATAGTATTTTTCAACCCTCGACCTCGCAAAATGCTTCCACCAAATTTTGGTAAAACCGGAGTAGAAAAGGGAAAAAACCGCCTTTTCTACACTATTTGGTCACTATAAATTCATAAGAATGCCAGTTTGGGTTGAAAAATGCACCATCGACCTTTTAAAGGCTGATGAATTCCGTGTTGAAGGACTATATGGATAAAATTTGCGTCGTATATTTAGACGACATTCTAATATTTAGCACATCTTTAGATGAGCATTTACTTAACTTGAAAAAAATTTTCAATCGGCTCCGAGAAACTAAATTAAAAATGCAAATTGATAAATGTAGTTTTCTACAACGCTAAACTGAGTTTTTAGGTCATATTCTCACCCCTCAAGGTGTAAAACCTAATCCAAGAAAAGTTAAAATTATCCAAAATTTGGAAATTCCAAATACTCAGAAGAAAATTAAGTCTTTCCTAGGGATGACAGGGTTTTATCGGAAATTTATATGGGAGTATGCCAAAATTGCTTTCCCGATGACAAAATTTTTAAAGAAAAATGAAAAGGTCAATGTCAATGATCCCAATTTCATTGTAGCTTTTCAAAAATTAAAAGACATTCTTATAAACCCTCCTATATTAAGGTACCCAAATTTCACTACAAAATTTAAATTAATAACAGATGCTAGCAATTATGCACTGGGGGCTGTTTTAACACAAGATGGCCATCCAGTCTGTTATGCATCCAGAATACTTACTCAACCATCGAAAAAGAGCTATTGGCTATAGTCTGGGGCACTCAGTATTTTAGACCTTATTTATACGGAGTAGAATTTGATCTCAGTACAGATCATCAACCACTTAAGTGGCTACCGGCCAAAAATAATGGCAAAAATATTAACCCCAGATTACAAAGATGGCTTGTCCTCCTTATGGACTATAATGCCAAGATTGAGTACATTAAGGGAAAAGAAAATCATATTGCAGATTTTCTTAGTCGTATCGAAGAGAGAGATTCAGCGGAAAATATAAATGTAGCTGAAAATTTGATGGAAAACACATCCACATCATCATTAGAAGTGGAAACAATGCATTCTCAAGAGGACAATGTAAACGACAATTTCATAATTTTAACCACAGTTGTTAATCGCTTTAAATTTCAAATAGTAATAACTGAAAGAAAAAGTATGGACTCCATGTGTATATTTGACAAAATCAGAATCTTTCTAGATAACGATGACCTAAATTCCCCGGAAATCTCAAACAATTCCCACTTAAGGGACAGGTTGCAGTTTTTTTTAAATTTCAATGAAAGAAAATATTATCAATTTCAAAAAGTTATAGAAAATTTATACCAGAATAGAACCGATGTAAAATTCTTTAAATGTTCATATTTTGCTAAAGATATTGAAGATATTGATGAACTGAAAAACCAAATATCGTTGTATCATAAAAATGAAACAGGTCACTCCGGAATCAACCCAACATACGAAGGAATAAAACACAAAATATATAACCCCAAGTTAAAATTAACGATTCATGAAGTAATAAATAACTGCGATTATTGCACATCCGCAAAATATGATAGAAACCCAATAAAACCGAAATTGCACCTTACCGAAAGTCCCCCACCACTAATGAAATAGTACATGTCGATACATACGTAAATACGAAACAATCATTCATTATTTTCATAGATAAATTCTCAAAGTTCGCAATTCATTTTCACCTTCCATACAGAAACAATCAAACCATAATTCAAAAACTAAGAGAATTTCTAGCTATTAAGGGCAATGTAAGAAATTTCGTATCCGACAACGAGTTCAACACAGTCAATGTTTGAAAATTCCTAGATGATAACAATATATTATATCATGCAACAAAACCAAATAGCCACACAGGAAATTCGGACATAGAACGACTTAATAATACCATAACCGAAAATATTTGAGTATTAAACCTAGAAGACAATATACCAATTATATCACAAATGGCAAAAGCAATTAGATTCTATAATAATACTTACCATTCATCAATTAAATGTACTCCCTTTGAAGTGGAACAACATTAAATAGATTACAATATAATAAAAGAAAGAATTGATGCAAACAAAAAAAAAGAGTACTAAAAAAAGAAAACGAAAAAAGAGAGGAATATATCGAAAACAGAAGAGAGGGCTATATAGAAAACTATAGAAGCTTAAGACATAAGGAAGTACCAAAGTATAGAAAACGAACACTAGATAATATACATCCTACTAATATCAAACGTCATTTTAAATTTTCAGAAATTCATATGGATAATAATTGCCCTGACAATCATCCCAACGACTAAAGGTACATAATTAGAATTAGACCAGTGGAAATAATTAATCAAACCATTACTGTACTTCACTTAATAGACACTAATCAATATTATAAAATAATAGAATATATAGAATTAAAAATAACAAATTTACATATACCCCCAAATGGTCTTATCGAAAGTCAAATACAAAGACTAAAAATTAAAATTGAATCAATTAGCCCCCGAAACTCCACTCACAGGAAAAAGAGAGCATTACTAAATATTATTGGTTCAACACAGAAATTTTTGTTTGGTACTATGGATAACGAAGATAGAAATGACATTTTAGCCCATTTAATTTTGGTATCCGAAAAAAATCACTATGTTATAGAAAAAATCAACAAACAAATCATAATAAATGATCACTTTCAGAAAAGTATCAATTTGCTTCAGTCTACTATGCAATCAGATCGCAACACAATCAATACTGCCTTCGGAGATTTAAAAGCGAAAAATAATCATATAGCAGTTCAAGTACTATATGCGGACATTATACTAAAACTGAATTGCATTGAAGATAAAGTTAATCAAATAAAAACCACATATTACACCCAAATATACTTACATCTGACGAAATCATGACATACAACATTGACTTTTACAAACTTCAACTTATAAAATTAGACGTTATGTACTACAAAGACGATTTATTAGTGATTGCCCTAAAAATACCTTTAAATTCTTATACCACTGATTTAAAGGCAATATTCCCAATGCCAAATTCAAACTTTTATGAAATAGATGATAATATAGAATATTTTGTAAATGAGAAAATACCCCATTCAAATACATGGACATAAGTTCAAACTGTAAACTCATAGGAAACTGCAAGTTAAGGCAAAACAAAAAATTTCAAATAATAAATGTCGATGATGAAACAATAAAAATAAAAAATGCCATAAGCAAAAAAAAAATTGATTCAAAATTGTGACGATGGGGAATTTATTTTGAATGGAAATTATTTAGTATCCTATTATAATTGTGAAATCCAAATTGATGATTATGTATATCTTAACAAAAATGAAGTGACATTTTACAAATTTGACTATGAAACTAATATAAATGCCTTCAAAGAAGATTTCAATATATCGTTTCAGAATATACCATATGAAAACAATTATCAAAATATAAAAGAAATAAAGGAATTGAAGTTACATAGAAATATAAGCTATGGAATAAGTTTTTCAATGATAATCACAATTATTATTATCATTATTGTACTAATTTATTTTCGAAAGAAAAATCAAGTAAAAATTAATATAAATGAACCCTCTCCTAAAATAAAAGAAATTAAAGAAAAATATGAAATTAAGGAATAAACAATTAAATTCAGGAGAATTTTTTAACAAAGGGTAGAGGAGTTACATATTTAACTATATATATAACTGTATATATAACTACTGCATATATGTATGTATTTATTTGAAATTACATACATACATATATAAAATATGTTTTTGTACTTCACTGCAATCTGATAGTTTTGTTTTTGAGTAAAACCACAAACCCATGACTACCAGACTGCTGGCTCTTAATATTAATTTTAGCTCTAAGTTAGACTGAATTGAATAATAGCGACAATTCATATCTTTAAGTTTAAAAACAAAGTTTCAGTTTGAAAATAAACACAAACAACTAAAGTTGTTTTATTTCTGTAAATCGCGCTATCTCGTTATGAGACTCAGTAATAGCTATTTGGATAGGGGTGTGAATTTCACAATGGACAACTTTTTCACAAGCTATGACTTGGCAGAGGAATTACTTGTACGGAATACTACCTTGGTGGGCACAATAAGAGGTAATAAGCCACAATTGCCAAAACTTTTTACATCTTCTGAAGAAGCAAAAAAAAGGGGTGTGATTGAGTCAGCATTTTGCTGTTCAAAATCAATGCAGTTGGTAAGCTTTACAACTCATTCAAAGAAAAACGTGCTACTGCTTTCAACTGTCCATGCCAGCGAAGAAGTGAATTCTGTAACAAAAAAACCACAAGTCATACATGACTATAATGAGCATAAAGGTGGTGTCGATACTTTTGACAAAATGCTACGTGGATTCACTGGCAAAAGAAAGACAAACCGCTGGCGCATGGCATTATTTTGTAATATTCTGGATGTTGATGGACTTGCAGCGTTCAGGCTTTTTGAGCATTATCCCCCACGTGGAACGCTCATAAATCTGAAAAGCGCAAAATATTTTTGAAAGACCTGGCTATGGAGCTAGCACAGAAACAATTGCGCAACCGATGCAAGACAAAAATTAATTGTATAACAAAAATTGCAATGGACCTGATAGATTTCAAACGGGCTCCTGTAATATCGAGATCGTGTCTTGCAGTACAGGTAAGCTTTCATAAATTATTTTATTTCAAAACATAATTTAAAATATTATATTCCTTTTCCAGATCAGCACTTTGAAACGACGGTGTGAAACCCGCAAAACTTCAAAAGTCGACAACAAAACAACAGCAGTTTGTGACCATTGCCTTACTCCTACATGCACCAAACACTATATAAGGACATGTGAGAAGTGCTATTTCGTAAAATACAATGCAGATGCTGATACGGACTCAGATATTGATGAAGATGCGGACAATATGCCAACAACGTCAACAGCATATTATAACGCATCAAAAAGACAGCGGAGAACTTCACCCAAAACTAAAACTTTATATGATTTTTACTTATATCTATCAAAAAAACAGTTGTTCCTAACAATAAAAACATATTTCATCAAAATTCATGAATAAATAAACGAAATATTGGCTTTTTTGTAAAAGTAACTTCATAAAAAGCTTAAATTTCCATATAAAATACATTACTGGGCACTGAGTGCCCAAGTCACGAGATTAAGTTGTATAGCTATGTTACGGTTCTAAGGTTAATGAAAGGATCCTGGACTAGCTGAGCTATCCCAGCTTCAAACCCTGAACAACCGGAGGTTCCTTACAAATTACCGAGACGAATTTCCCCCAACCCCTATCTGCACACAAAAATGTCTTCACAAAAAATTTGGGTTTCTATCGAAATATCATAATTTTTTACTGAATGTGGGCTAACAGCTTTGAGGGTTAAAGCGTCTGTCGTTTATGGCTAATTTTGTTTTCTTTCCTTTTGAATTTTTTAAAAAAAATCTAGTACAAGTGGAAAAACCGTTGATGTAGCAAACATTAAACCATAAAACTAGGTCTTTACTTGTACCTGAAAACACTACTTTTACACTTTTTTCAGTTTTTGAATTTTTAACATAACTTATTTCCTTACGAAAATATTGTAAATTGAAATTAATCTAGTGTCAAATATTTTTCGGCCTGAATCTTTAGGTGTAAAAAGTACTTACATGTTCCTCACTGTATATATTTAAAATGTTCTTCATATATATATTTTTTTTATTTCTAAAGGGATCTTACAGAAAAAGGTGTTAAAAAACTTCAAAACTCAGTTGATCTAAGCTATTCAACCATACAAAGTTTAGTAGCGAAACCCTTGCAAATGGCTTCAATAAATATGTTTTATTTTCTCAACACAATCAAAGGATTGGCTAGAATCAGTTATTATTATGAAGTATGTATAATGTAAATAGTGTTTTGTAAATATTTTATCTAAATTGAATTTTCTCCCTATAACAACAGTCGTTAATTGTTTGTGAATCCACCGAGCGGGCATTACGCGAATGTGGTGCATTTTTAATGAAAGTTTTAGAAATGCAACATGTAATTGATCAATCTGTCAACGATATGAAGTTATTTTTCTGCTGGCTATGTGTGGTTATTGTACGTTTACACCAGCAAGATGTTACTGAGGATATGACACAATTATCGATGGAAGATACTATTTATTTGGCTGAATATTTAAATAGTTTCGAAGATAGTGTTTTAGAGAATGGTAAGCTATTGAAACACATTATGGTTGATAAAAAATATAAGTAAATTTACCTATTATTTTCAGAGGATGGCACTGTGACAAAAAGAAAATTTAATTTAGAAAAAGTTGGTCAATATTTAGAAGATAAACCTTTACAACAAGTATTAAAAACCGATATGCATCATCTTTGGCATACGCTTTTAGAAGAAAATGAATGTCTGCGGAATTCACCACTGTTGTATCCTCATGAAAAGCGTTTATCGCTTACCCAACAAAGAGATAAACTGTTTTCGTCAATTGAAAAAGTATTTGAAAAATCCAATGAAAGCATAAGTACTGGCTTTGAACTGGATGCAAGTTTTATATGTTGTTCCTTCAATGAAAATGCTGAAACTAATAACTATGATTTTATTAAAACTTCTTACTTTGTGAGTGAATCGAAAAAACGTGATCAAATGGTTGTTACAATCAGTTGGCAGGATTGCTTAGTATTGGAATTTGATGATCGTTTTACACAATTGAAATGTTTTCGATTACGAACAATGCCTGGTCCTTTTACAAAAAATCTAACAAATGGTTTAGAAAATTTGAAATTTATTGATTTACACTTTTACAACGATGAGGTCATATCATTGCTGCTTAGAAATGAAAGTAAAGAAAAACAACAAAGTTGTTTTATACAATTTCCAATAGATCACACTAAAGGTAAAAATTATTTACATGTATTGCCCCAAAACTTGAATCTAAGTGATGTAGCAGTGGCTCATAGTATTTTCGATACAATTGATTTCAATAGTGTTAAAGCAATGGAAAATGTTTGTACAAATTTAGCTGTGTCTGGATGTAGAAAGGCAAGTTTTATTTAAGTATTAAGTTTTATCAGCCGATTTAAAAAACTCACATAGTCAAATGCATTTACTTCAATATGTTACTTCTAGGTTGCTTCAACACTCTCTGACAAACGCAAGAAAATGATTATATTTGAAATGGAAATTGAAGATGATGAAGATGAAACTGAAATGTCTCAAAATTCAATGTTGGATATTAGTAAAGAGTCTGCAGTTTCTTAATGGAAATTAATTACAAAATTTCAATCTTATTTATTTTTATTATATTAAAGATAATTTCTATGACTATTGACACAAAAATATAGCAAACTAAAGAGGAGTTCAATGGTAGTTAAAAATAAAAAGAAAAAATTGTTGGTAAAAAAACTAAAATCTTAGACACCTGTTGAAACTGAATTTAGATGCCTCATATTTCTCAAGTTTTTACGAATTGAGAGAAACGATGGACAGGGTTAGGTTGACTATACTTTAAAGCTATGACGTTCATGTTGAAACGTATTCACCAGAAGAATTAATGGCCATTCAAAAGTCGAACAATTTACTTGAAACTTACAAGTTTTTTTTTGTTAAGTTTTGCTCGATAGGTGGACTTTAACCTTTAATTTGTGCTTTAAAACGTAATAATCGACTGATAGAAACAAAATTTATGGAGAGTTAAAAATGCATTTTTATTTTTTTTAGTTTCAGTGTAGCTTAATATCACTAAATGGATATAAAACTTTTAGAGCGGATAGAAAAACTCATGGAGGAGGAGTTGCTATTTTTGTGAAAAACAGTATATCCTGCAGATTTTATTGCAAATCAGGTGAAAAGCCTGTTACTGATTTTGGTGAGGAGGAAGGTCGTACCGAGGAAAATGATGAGGATAATAAAAAGAAGAATAAAAAGAGAAAAAATATAAAAACTAGGAAGAGAAAGGAAAGAAAAGACTTAACAGAATTCTTATTTGTTGAAGTATTATCACCGGGGAAAAAAATGCTTGTTGGGTGTGTATACAGGCCAAACCGTAATATAGATATTGCCCCCTTTACCAAAAAATTGGAAAAAATACTAGTACAGTTTTCCGACATAATTATATCTGGAGATTTTAACTCGGATATACTAACGCAGACGTCATTGACTGATTGCATGACACCTCTTGGTCTAGCACTTATCAATAACAGCTTACCAACTCACTTTACGTCTTCAAACAGCACTCTTTTGGATTTGTTTTTCGTTGCTAATAGCTCAGCTGTCCTGCTCTATGATCAGATTGCAGCTCCGTGTTTCTCCAAACACGACTTAATCTTTACATCATATGATTTTACTCTTAGGCGAGTAGATCAAACATACACATTCCGTGACTTTAATAATGTAAACATAGATTCTTTATTAACCCATTTTATGTCCATTGACTGGAATGCGATGTACACTATGCCATCTGTTGACAATCAGCTCTCGTTTATTGATTCCAATATTCTTTATTTATATGATTTGTTTGTGCCGATGAAAACGAAGAACATGTTAGATAATTCTCGTCCTTGGTTTAATTCAGCTATTAAAAGTTTGATTGAACAAAGGGATGTGGCATATAAACGTTGGAAACAGTTTAAAACTACCGGTTTGCATAATGAATACCGTCAATTGAGAAGAGATGTCACTAGTCTTATTAGACGAACCAAGTCTGAATATTATTCACGCGTTTTTCTAACGCACTGAACACAAAACAAACGTGGCAAATTATAAAGGAAATTGGTATTGGCAAGGGTAGCGTAAATAGTAATCCTGTTGTTGACGTTACTGTCATTAATAACTCTTTTACAAATATACCTATGGTTAACTCTAACCTGGATTTCTATAATTTTACCAATCTTTCCGTAAATAGTAACTCCAGTTCAGTCAACAATACGCCATTAAACGTCTCTTTTTCCAACAACACTAATCAGATGATAAACACAGTGGACAATGAACAAACTAATTTGTTTGAGTTTAATTGTGTTACCCAACTTGATGTCTTTTTGTGCTGTTCTAACATCAAATCAAATGCAGTTGGCTTCGATAATATTCATCCGAAGCTGCCACTATTGATTCCGCATATTACATATCTTTTTAATAATATCATAACAACAAGTTCGTACCCACTTAAATGGAGACATGCAAAAATTATACCTGTCCCCAAATCGAAAACAGATTTCAGGCCAATGGCAATTCTCCCGTTTCTTTCAAAAGTTTTGGAAAAACTGTTGTCTTCTCAGATGAGCGCCTTTGTGAAGCGATACAATTTTCTAACTGAACATCAATCTGGTTTTCGTCCAAAACATTGTTGTCTCACTGCACTCCTGAAAGTTACTGAAGATGTCAGACAGGAAATTGATAATGGAAACGTAGTTTTCTTAGTGCTACTTGACCATTCAAAGGCCTTTGATACTGTTGATCATCAAATCCTATGCGAAAAACTTAAACATTTATTTAAATTTTCTGACACCTCAACAAAATTACTGAAATCGTATCTTACTGGTCGGACGCAGTCCGTTTTCTTGAATAATTGCACTTCAAACGTAGTTAAAGTTTCAAGAGGTGTGCCCCAGGGATCCATTTTGGGCCCTCTTTTATTTTCCCTCTATGCCAATGATTTGCCTTCTCAAGTTAAGAACACAAAAACACTTATGTATGCAGATGATGTTCAGGTTTATCTGAGTAGCTCAAGACTATCGTTAGATGTTGCAGTAAAAAGACTTAATGAAGATTTAAATAGAATTTATAAATGGGCAACTGCTAATGGCCTGTGTCTTAATCCTACTAAATCTAAATATATGGTAATACAAAAGCGGTCAGTTAACATTAATCGTGATTTTGATATTAGGCTAAACAATATGAAAATAGATAAAGTCTCATCGGCAAAAAATCTTGGTATGTATAATATTTAATAACACCTTAACTTGGTTTACCCATATAAACAGCTTAATCGGAAGGGCTTACGGAATGTTACGTACTATATGGGCTACACAGTATTTTACGCCTCTAAATACAAGAATTCTTCTCGTTAAGGCCTACTTAATGCCAACTGTGCTTTATGGCTGTGAAGTCTTTTCAAACTGCGACTCAGAAAGCAAACGTAAATTGAATGTGTTATATAAACACATTATAAGATATGCTTTTGGATTAAAAAGATTTGATAGCACATCATCTTTTGCAACAAAGCTGTATGGAATGTCTTTCGACAACCTTCTAGTACAGAGAATTCTTCTGTGCTTACACAAGATTGTTTTTGAGAAAACACCAAATTATCTCTATGAACAACTCGTTTTTGCTAGATCGAATAGGGGAAAGAAGATTATTCCTATTAGGTACAAAACACTGATATCTGAATGGCAGTTTTTTGTTAATGCTATACGTCTTTGGAACGGACTACCAAACAATATTCAGCGCAATAGTAACGCTTTGAAATTTAAAAATGAAATTAACAACTTTTTGTCATGATAAATTGTTTGATCTTGCTTTTGTTTTATATAATTTTGTTTTGTATAATTTTTAACTTTACATTTTTTTTTTATTTTTCACGTAAATATTAAAAATAATTCAAATTTTGTTTTCCCGTTTTTTATATTATTATTTTTATTATGATTCTAATATTTTATCCATTAAACTTATGTTTGAGATTTTAATAATATTTTATATCCAATTATTATTCATAATGTCAATAATTTATAATTTATTTTTTTTTTTCATTTCTTTTTGTTTTTATGAATTTTTTGTATTAAATATATGTAACAGATTAACTTTGTTTGCGCCTTAATTTCTGTGCTGTAATTATAAGATTTTATCTTGTTGCACAGAAATTCCAATGAAATAAATAAATAAAAATAAAAAAAAAACTTAATGTTTTAACAAGTCAAATATTCACAGAGGCCAAAGGTTGACTTTTTTCGAACAAGGCGAGTTGTTATAAGGATAAAACTAAAAAATTACATTTTGAAACTTCTAACAATGCCCAAATAGTATTCTTGGAGATATCGGAACAGAACATCGATAAAATTTTAAGTAATTCAACTTTTATTATTTGTTTAAAGTATATATTTTATTTCTATGTATTAATACAAATATATACTTAAATCGGAAACAAATTATAATCTATAAACTACTATAAATTAGACAATATTAGAAGCTTTGATTTTCATATTCCAGAAGTTCTTCAGCTTTTTCTTCTAATTCGATTGAGGTTGATTTCCATTTTTGTGGAATACTGGACATACATGGGTCTGATGTGCACAACAAAATAGTGATAAGAACTTCATTAGTACATCATCTGGAGATTTTTCTTGTATTGTGCTCGCTAAAGTATCTGTAGTCTTTGTTCCTTTTTTCTTGCGCTTCTTCAGATGAATCTCCAATTGGCAGCATATTGTGTTGAATTATTTGTTCCCCATGGTACAAAATTTTATGAACTGTGGTTGGCATATGTCTCCAAGAGTATTTTTGTTTTAAAGAATTTCTGTTTCATTTGCATACTGTCCACATTTTTTTGCATTTCTCTTTCTGCTACATCATGTAACTTCTAATACGATTTGGAATCGTCTTATTAATTCATAATGTACTCCTGTGATACACGCTGCAGTTTCTGGATCCTAAAAACATCTCATTGCAGTGTTTCCATCATTTGAATTTCCTTCTCCTTGTTTTGGCTGGTCAATTATAAGGCCTACCTGATGATATTTATCTTGAATTTGTGTTTTTATTGCCTAATTTTTTCTACATTTTCCTTGTTTCGCCTAACGGGTCAAATTACAAATCATAACCTATTTTAAGAATATGCTCCATAAAACAAATGGAGGGGACATTCCAAAGAAGAGACCATTCAAAATTCGTTTGCGTAATTGAAAATATTGTCTTGCGATGGTGGTTCGCTTAATTCACTTGATGTCTTTTGGCATATGGTGCAGCTTGGAGAAGACTTTGTTTCGGTTAAAGCTTGTGCAACTTCTCCATCGGTCATTGTAAGGAACATTTTAAAATTAAGTTCGATGCATTGGTCATGTTGAGGAGAGAATTTAATTTTTTCATACATCCATTTCTGTAGGTCTTTTAGGTGACGGCTCTAAACCAATATAAGTTTCTATTAAACGTAATGGAACGAAAGATACCATAAATAAATTAGCATCTGATAAATTTTCTGCATTACGTTGCTTGTATTGTTTCTGATCAGAGGATCCATCACATCCCCATTTATAAAATAAAGTTATGCTGAAATGTTTATGTTTTTTTAAATAGTCAGCATCAAGTGTATTTAATAATCGTTCTGCAGTGTGTTCATGAAGATCCTGCAATTTTATTTCTTCTGAACTTGAAGTTACACTAATATAAGTTTGTAAAGGTAAGCATTATATTTTGACAGAAACTAAATCTCGATATGCTGGAAAAATTATACAATTTTGTACCTTGGTTCGCTTCCGCAATTCTGTGTACTGATTTTTAGTCAGTTTTAAATAAAAAAATAGTGGAATTGCTTCTTCTGAAGTAAATTTCTTTTCTGAATGAATGAATATATGATTTATGAAAAATAACAATAACTGATTATAAAAAGTAATATTAAATGACTTTTTAAAAAATAAATCATAGTAAGAAATAACATGAAATGTTGTGTGTCCAATGGGCAATATATAATAAATATAATAAAAACTTCTTTAGAATAACAATTGAAGTACATTTAATGAAATTCAGATATAATTAGATCCCTGTATTTTAAACAATTTAATAAAAATTTGTAAAGACGCATGTAGTCCTTGCCGTTTAATACTTCACATACTTCTTTAGGTGATAGAAATCTTTTACCAAGAAAGTTTAAACGGACACTAACAAAAATAGGGCATCTGTCTATCAAATGATGAGTGTTTTCCTGTTCATTACAATTACAGAGTGTACAAATATTATCATTGTTTCCACTAAATGCACGAGCGTTTAAATTAAGAAGGCCGCATCTAGCTTTTAGTATCAAGCTAACGACATGTGCTGAATTACTATCGCAAAAGTATGGGCAAATATCATACTCTAATGTGGGGTACAAATCATGAAATCTAGAGTCTCTGGCCCTTACAACGAATTTCTCATATTCAAGAATACGACTGTGAAAGAATCGAATATTTCTTCTCCAAACTTAAATATCACTGCATAATGATCTCCAATGAGGTAGCCAAAAAGTGTTATGTCGAAGGGTCTCATCAACAAGCAGTTTATTGATAGGTAGATTTAAAACCTTTCTTACATATCTGAAATGAAAATTCAGTGTCTCTAAAAAAAGAGAGGGAATATGTAACATATAATTAGGTGTATTTTTGGGGAGATATAATTTTTTTTTCAAAAAATAGCGCAACAATTTCTCAACTTCATCAAAGCTAAGATATCCCAAAACCTGTGCACCATAAAACAATAGATTTGGCTGCAGAATGGAAAATTTTAAGTTTGTTAGAAAAATGGGGTGGTGAATATAGCTTAACCAAGTGGAATTTATCGCAGTTGTAGACAAGGCAAGTTTAGATTCGATGTGTTTTCTAAAAAAATAAATTGTAAGTTAATTTGATACCAAGGTACTTGTATTCGTTTACTATATCAATCAGATTATCTCCAAATTTCCAATAAGACCCTGTCAGACTCTTGTTCTAGTTCTGAATATCATTATCTTTGATTTGTCGAGATTAATTCTTAAACACCAAAGTACAATAAACATACAATGGATCAATCATATTCTGCAAAACCTTTGGAGAGTCAGAAAGAAGAACAATGTCATCGGCGTATAGTAAAACTTTTACAACAGTCCCATATAGTATAGTAAAACTTTTACAACATCAATGCCACCCGGTAGGTAGTCATGAAGGTCGTCTAGGTAGAGGAAGAACAAAACTGGGCTAAGTAAGCACCCCTGTTTTACACATTGGGTGACTGTGAAAGGGTCAGAAAGAGTGTTGCCATTCCAAACCTGGCTAGCGATATTATTGTACAATTTCTATAAATTCGTACTATTTTACTATAAAAAATGCGTATGTGTTCTTTTTTTGACTAAAGTTTAAATTTACAATGCTGATTAAATTGAACAAATTGTCTATAGTAGAATAATTCTTGCGGAATCCGGCTTGATACTCATTCATGATATTATGACAGTCAATTCAGCTGTTAATACGATTAAGTAATATGCCTGTAAAAAGTTTGTAAATAGTATCGAGAAGAGACAGTCCTCTATAATTTGAAACAACATTAATCTCTCCTTTTTTAAATAAGGGAATTATAACTGAATTACGAAGAGTTTGGGATATCGTCCTTTAGGAAAATAACGTTAAAAAGCGATAAGACCTCATTTAAAAAATATAAAGGGGTGTTTTTATAGAATTCATAACTAATTCTGGCCAGGATCCTTATTTAATTTTGCTGCTTTTATGACTAAATCAAGTTCTCTCATCTTGAAAGGTGAATCAAGAAAAGGGTCAATAATATTGACGTAGGATAATAAAACATCACAATCAAAATCTTTATGAGATAAAAGAGAGCTGAAGTATTCACAGAAATGAGATATGCTCAAATTGTTTCCGACCTTTGGTTTACAATTTCTTAACGAATTAGCAAGCTTCCACCATTCACTACTGTTCCTTACCCCATTCAGCTTTAATATGTTATTCATTTTAAACCCTAACTTTTTCTCATCACATAACCGTGAATATCTGGCTCTAATGTCTATATAGCATCTTCGTCTGATTTCCGTATTTGATTTACGATATTGATTAAGTTTATCCAGCATACTCTTACGAGCATTTTCACATTGAGAATTAAACCATTTGTTCTTGGGGTCAAAACGTGCCATTAGCTGTACGAATTTTGTTAGTGCATATAAAAACTTTTCCCGTTCAGGGAATCAGTATACCTCTCCAGATATTTGCGTAACCATGGAAGCTTTTGGGGGAGTGACAGGTCTTTCGTAAGTGGATTGTTTTTCGAACACAGTGAAACAGTACATGGCATGTGATCATAAAAGTGTTTACTAGGAATATGGAAGTCAAATAGCAATTTCAAAACATCCAGTGAACATATACAATAAACAATTAATGAACTTCCCATAACCCCACAACATGTATATTCCATTTAACATTACCTGCCGTCCGGCCATTTACAATAATACCACTCACGTTCTCCACAAGCTCTAACAATTTCTTCCCTTTGCTATCTAAAATTGTGTCCTTGGATATACGACACTGGGAAGAATTTGAGCATCAGACACCCTAGCGTTCAGGTCGCCAACAATACAGAATGATGCGTCATTAAAACTATATATAAAATCTTCAAATTTATCAAAGTCACTAGACCAGCTAGTGCAATTAATATATTTCGGAATGAAGTGAAAACAAACATCATTAAATTTAGCCGATAGAGAAACACCATTAGGGAACTCACAAAATTATAAAAAGTATTTTTTTAAAACCATACAACAATAGCACGACCCGATGAGTGATTTTTTGTAGCGTCCACACAGCAAACAACATAATTTTTAAAGAAACTTGAAAAATTTATTCGATTATCAGCAAGAACATTCGTCTCAAAAAGAAAAAAAATATCAAAATTGTTAATATATGTAAAGAATATTCCAAATTCTAAAAGTTTACTATTAAGGTTTGCAACATTATACGATACCAATCGACACACTTCTGATTGCTAGTTGATGGTTGTTGAACTTGTAGAGGCAGCGACATTTGAAGTAGCAGCAGTAGGCACGGGGTTGTTATTTTGCGGTTTTTTAACATCAATGGTGCATACGAAGTTAGCTTTGGACATCAATTCGCGTAAAATGATCCTGTCATCTGCATAATAAAAAGGTTTGTCGTCTATAAAGATGCGCAGGTCACCATATCGGACTTTCAAATGTTTGTTTATATTTTTTGCGTTATTGCCCATCTGTCTTAGGTATTATCTTTTGTTGCGTCCATCAGCTATCAATAAATATGTTTGTACCAGCAAGAAAACGTCTACCAGCAATAATTGCATTTACTACCGATGCAGAATTGAGCGTTAGCAAGAAAGATTTTCCCCCAGCAATTTTGTGGGCCTCAGTGACATTCACGGTAGATCTGAGTGTGGTTTTGCACAATATTTTGAATTCATCAAGAGCCTTAGGCACAGTTTCGCTTACAAGCCCTGCTTGCCTTATCCACTTGTTTCAGTCTGTTTTTCATCATTTTCAGTTCATTCTGTAAGCGGGTGTTATCACTACGTAGTTGCTGTATCTCTGTAGAAATGTACGTTAAATCATCCTTCTTTACTACACTTTCCAGCTTTGCGTCCAGCGCATTATTGAGTTTTTGGTCAAAAACAGCCCAAGAAAAACAATCTGCAGTAGAAGGCGGTCCACTGTTGATGTAGTAATGTCACTTCGGTCAGCCACAGGAACATTATTAATAACGGCAGGATTAGCTGAATCCACGGGATTAGGCACCATCATGTTGATTGCAGTATTTTTCTTTAGTGTATTGTCCGAAGAAATGTCAGGCGACGTCTGCTGCAAATTTCTTTTTAGGTGCATTCATAAAATGTAAGGTTGGAAAACACTGTAGTTGTGTGATGTTCCACTGTAAATTTCAGTGAACAATCTGGCAACGCCAGTGTCACAGGAATGTATTTCGCTTAGAGTTGTATTTTTATGCAGGCTGAAGTGAGCTGCAGTCAAATTGAGGATCGCTATTGTGAATTGTCAAACATGGCCGAAATGAATTTTTCTTTCCGGTTTGGCAGCCAACAAGGCGTGACGTGTTTTTTTTATCACTAAGATTTAATCGGGTTTGTACGAAGCCCACAAATTTTTACCACAATTTTTGCAGCGTGAACAATAGCAACCGGGATATATAGAAATATCGTAAGGCCAGGAGGCCCAACTCATGCATCGGTCGGGAAAACAACGTCAAAGTGAGGATATCGGGCAGATTATGCCCACAAAAAAACTTGCGACTGCAACGAAAGAAAAACCCGCCGATGTCATAGAAGTCTCTCACCGTTTTGTCCGCAAAAGACTGCCAATTTGGTAAAAATTACCTGAGTATACCGGTCCCACAACATCTGCGGGTATATAAACGTTTTGTGTTTAGGCAAACACCCAAAAAAGCCTTATTCAACAACAAATTTTTATATTTTTTCATCGGCCAACTTTTGTTGGAGTCGGAATCCTTGGCTATTGATTATCGGCACCACCGTTGTGGTAGAAAAATTCCACTAACACCGGCCGAAACAAAACATCCACCCGGAAGGCAGCGTATAAACAATTTTTATACAAATCCGGGTAAACAACAAATTTTTATTATTGGTTGCACCAAATTATTGGTGAAAGCATCGTGTCGACGTTACAGAGTTGGTCGTGCCAGCATATCTCGAATGGTGTGTGGGAAACACACAAAATCATCCCATTCAAATGGTCATCTATTATCACCAAAAACAATTGTACCTGGCTATCGGCGTTTCAGTTGCAAGGGTTCTGCAACTTATCGTATCGTAAAATCATCAATATTTAAAGTTGGCCGGACAAACGTTTTTTTTTGTGTTTAGTGACACACGAGAAGAAAACCCATCTCCAGCCGAAACAACAAAATCACCGTCTTCAAAATTTTTCGCCATCAAACTCAGCAAAACAACAAAAGAAAACATCAAATTATAGTGCATACCAAAGGGACATTGGCTGTCAACATTTTTCAGTGCTGGTATACAGGGTACTCTTCTTGGACGTGTGAGTACAAATTTAGTACCTTTTTTTTTAAAGGGGTGCCAACGTGAACATAATCAAATGAAGTGTTGGCGACGGCGAAAGGCTAAGGACAACAAGTACAACACGGCGTTAAAGGCAGATAAGTACAAAATTTAAAAGATTGGTATTTATTCTATACACTGAAACACTGGCAGACCTTAATTTTCAATTTCATTCAGACATATCAGTTGTTTTAAGATTTTCAATCACTTTAAATATTGTTTTTTTTATAATTTATATCCCATTTTTTTTATTTTGAATTTTTGATTTTTCCTCCCCTAAAAGAAAAAAAAAAAGAAAACCTTTGTGTAAATCGAAATTTTACGTCCGATATTAAAGAAAAATTAGTGTTTCAAAACGAAAGTATTTTCGGGAAAAACCTTGCGTTTAATAATAAAATAGTTCTCGTCGAGTACGAGAGTGAGATATTTTGTCAATAAAAATTTAAACACCGCGTAACAATCAACGTATACTTTCCGTATCAAAGAGTTCGTTTAGAAAAATCTTACACTACGTAACAAACGACGTATCGTTTGGTGTAAAATATTTGGCCAAGAAAATTTTAATATTTTGCAATAACTACCGTCTCCACGTAAATGTTTGTACGAAATATTTTTTGAATAACGTTTACGCCACGTAACAAACTACGTATTGTTTGGTGTACAGTATTGGGCTAATAAAGATTTTACTGCTTTGCAATTCTCAACGTACATTTTTGTACAAAATATTTAATTTTTTTTAAATATTTGGCTAAGAAAGATTTTTCATTTTGCAGTTCTCCACGTAAATGTTTGTACGAAATATTTTTGAGAAACTTTTACACCACATAACAGACAACGTATTTTTTTTAGTACAAATAATTTCGTTATTGAACGTTTACACCGCGTAACACACGGCGTATCCTTTTTCATAGCAATTTCTTGGAAAATTCGACACTGCGTGACAAACCTCGTATTGGTAGTTTCGTATAGTTTTACACCGTACACCTAAAGGCACCAAGAGTGTATAAAATATTTTGTTATGATTTAGAAATTTATACACTAATCTTTTTGAAACAATAAATTTTCCACCGGGACATTCATAACCACCGTTCAAAATTGGTGACGGTATACATGTTTAAGGGTCAATGCATTTAGATGCACCGATAAATTTGGTCCCCACAATAGCGCTATTGATCTGGTCTAGGTTTTTCGTCGCAATGTAGAGCCCCTTTAAGTAAACAAAATAAAAATCGTCGTACCTAACGGTTTTAACAGCCGTAATACAATTTGATTAAATGACAAAACTTTTTGACTGAAATTTCGATCATACTAACATTTTTGATCTCTTTAATTTTTGATTTTTTTATTGTATTTTATTATTTCTTTTTTTCCGAGAACTAACCATTAGCAATTATAATATTGTAATCATTTAAGGCAAATTATAGCGGCGTAATTAGATTTAATTACAAATAAGTTTATTTCTTGAGCGTTTAGCATAAATTTATTAGCCCGCGTTTTAAAGTAAAATTCTGAATCAATTCAACTCATAAACTATTTTAGATATTTTTTTTTAAGTTTGGTATAATTTTTATTAAAAATAAAAATTATGTTTTTTTCGACCTTTAATTGTGCAATGAAAATGGCCTCGAACTTGAATAATAATTTTCATTTTCATTTTTTTTTTATATATAACTTAAAATTAAATTTAATATTTAAAATACTTTAAGTATATCTAAGCTATATTACTTGAAGTGATTTGAATTTTTCGGTAATTCTCGATTAACTAGATTCATTATTCTAAGATTAGTCGTAATGACTTAGATTTAATTTAAGTTTTGAATTCATGTTTTATAAACATCATAATAACTCATTACATCTAATCAGTAATATTTTTGAATTGGTAAAGGCCCAATTGGGCAGAATAAATGTATCTTCAAGATAATTTTGTAAAATTATGAAAAATTATTATCTTTTAATTATGTTTGAATAGACTCTAGGGACGAAAAGGTGGGTATTCATTGGTGAAGCGAAGGTTTGGGGTAATCTTAAAGAATAGGGCCTAGTATTACCAGGTTGTCTTAGGACTGAGGGAGGGAGCCCGATAGACCTTACCACCCGAGTCTATCCTGAACCCAAGTGTATTGAAATCTGACGAATCGTTTTTCTCTAGTTTTTGTATTTGGTATGGTTTAACTAGCACTGGTACATCTTTATTTACGTCATTGGTCAGCTTACTATTTCTTGCGCCGAACACCCGCCCATGCCAGTGTGCAAGAATAGTAGAGCGTATAAATTTGATTTGGTGAATACCGCCTTGAAACATGACAGTAAGTATTTGGCGCCCAACGAAGCTTTGAGTAGGAAAACTTAAGGGTTTTGCATGCCATTTGGGAATTTAGACTGAATATAGTTGTAAGGGTAGCGTAAGTCCTATCGGAGGTTTTTAGAGTCTAGATACGTGCGACGATACTGGCATAGCTATTGGGATTACACGGAAAGTGCTTAGTGGATTCTGACGGGTCAGCGTTAGGCTTATTTGTTTAGGATTAAGCGGATAATAGCAACGCAGTCTTTGTCAGGTTGGTAGATAAGATACAACGGAGACTTTTCAGTGTACACTCATTTCAGATTATAGGAATTTCTTTATCTCACATTTAATACATTTGTAATTTTGTAAAATTAAAAAAAAAAAAAAAAAAACTTTTGTTTCACCAAACGAATACCTACTAGAGTCTGAATGCATACAAATATCATAATTTTTATTGATACTTAAGACTGAAATCATCGATAAAGTTTAAAGAGAACCTAAGGTAAATAATTTGCTATATTTTGGCAGTTTGCTTTTGTTTTTGATTCCAATTAAAAAAAATTTTTCTGGAAAATAATCCACGTTTCAAGATTTTTCTTGCCATATAATATCCCTTGGTTAGCTTGAATTATTATCATTTATTTTATAAATTTTTTTTAACCCTATTTTGACTATATTTAGTTCTTATTTAATTACAAGTTGAAAATTTTATACTAACCGTAATCCTATAGTAAGAAAAGTATTTTATTGGCCTCGGATTTGTGAAGTTTAGTATTGGTAACACGGAATAAAGGTAATCAAACACCCAAAAATTTTGGATATTTGAGAGTCTTGTTTCTGGCAGACGCTGACGCAGATTTCAGAGATTCGAGGGTGATAGAGTTCTTATACCAATATATTTTTATATTTAACTATTTTTGTTTTGGGTTTTGAAACTTTGCGGTTAGTCAAGTTTGAGTTTGAATGTTTCGGTAGAGATCCAATATTGGAATATTGGGTAAATATTTGTGATATTCAGATCTCAAGTAAGTGTACAAAGAAAAAAATACCATCTTTTGAGAATCTGAACTTTTCGTTGAAACGCCTGCCGAGACTATAGTTAATTCGACAAGTGTACGATTGCTATTTGAGATTTCGATTGGCTAATTTCCTATAGCCGATGTATTTGAATTTTGAGGATTGAAAATTTTTATACGCAAAGGAAAATTTTATATGCTTCTGAAAACTTTATAAACGCTTTTTAAATTTTGAAAAAAATCCGTATAAGTCGGTAGAGGAATTAAACCCTTTGTGTAGAGGTCCTCTTTACGTTTTTGGGGAAACTTTTTTTTTACGTGAAAATAAGAGACGTTTTACTACGTACGTTTTGGGCGTACACAGCCTGTTTATCTCACTCCTACGAGCTGGGGGACAGATCCAGTCTCGAGGCTAAATCTGACCCTCTACAAAGGTTCGGAAGAGGTGATTAACGGGGATTGCCTTCGCTGGCTCGTGCCCTTTGGTGCTTCTACCGCGGGACAGTGTGAGTTCAGCGTGTCGATTTCCCTTTATACCTTTAGATTTGCAGTCTTATTCTTAACTAAGGGTATACTGAAACGGACCCGAGATCTGTTTTGAGGAAATTCCATCAGAACTCAGACTCTCCTTCGTTCCGGGTTTACCTGAGTAGGACTAAGAGGTAAACTATCAACCCGTAGGGGTTCGTTAATTTTTTTTTTTTTTTTTTTTATGATTGGTTTTCACTTATATTCGGAATTTAACAGCTTCCACATTTCAATAGAATTGAAATTCGGTCGGTCAAACTGGTTTGGGTTTGAATTATTAAAGTTTCTGTTGAGATTATCTAGTTCAACGATTTATTCGTGGTTTTCCTTCAGCTAGTTGTAATTTTCATTCGGTTTATCTGAGGACAACAAAATGAGTCCACCAACTACTACGGCAGCAGCCCCGACTACAACGGCTAGTACAACAACCGCCACCGCAGGAACCTCAACAGTTGCAACAGTCACCACAACTGCGGCTGGTCAGAGTGGGTTGAACCTTTCACCAGAGGGGTCAGATTTTCACGGTTTTGAGCAAATATTGAACAGGGAAAACGGAGCATCGGATAACTCAACAGTATATTATCCGGAGATTAATAATGTGACAACTGGAAATGTGGGAACCGTTAGTGTTGAAAATCAGCGACAGCGTGAAGTAGCGTTGAGGGGACTAGGTCAAATGGAGGTTATGCGTTCAGTGGAAGAAAGAATAGAGGCATCAATTCCGAGACTCGTTAGGGCAACCATAAATGTTTTATCACAGGAAAACAATGTTGGGTCAACCCTTGGTCAAAACAACCAACCTAGTAACGATCAAGTTCCGGATTTAAGTGTACCTCCTCCCAACGTGAGTCCACATCGTCCTGGTTTTTATACTTCTCAACAACCCTTGCCTCAGCTACGTACGCCCGAATATAGCAATACACCTACAGGAACAACTCAACAACAGTCAATTCCAAATCGAAGTATACCACCTCCACTAACGAATCAGCAAATTCCAACTTTTAATACTCAGTCAGCGCCCTCAGCTCAACACCATCAATATATTCACACACACCACTGGAATTATCAAAGTCAAAATGAAAATCCAAGTAATTTTTCAAACACATCTAGAAGAATCGATAAATGGGGCTTAGAATTTGATGGCACAACTAAAACACTCAGTGTAGAAGATTTTGTCTTTAGGGTAGAAACACTTCAGTCATATTTTCGAGTTTCTTGGCCTGACGTTCTTAAGAATATGCACCACTTTCTAAAAAAAGCAGCTTTAGATTGGTTATGGGATTATAGGAGAATGAATCCAAATGTTTATGATTGGACGGTTTTTAAGACAGCATTAGTGAAATATTTTCATCGTTTCGAAAGTGATTTCGATATACAGAGAAAGATTTTGGATAGGCGTCAACAGCCGAACGAATCTTTCGATGAGTTTTGCAACGCTGTTCTCCATTTAAGAAATCAACAAAGCAATCCAATTAGGGAACAAGACTTAGTCGACATAATGAAAAATAATCTCAAGCAAAGTATGATGCAACTTCTTTTTGCCGTAAGAAATTTTGGTTTAGATCATTTTAGGGCAGAGGCTAGGAGAGCCGAAAATATGCTAAATAACCAGCGGAATTTTAATACAAGATATCCTAATAGACAAATAAATGAGCTTTCGTTTGAACCTGAAGTAGATGAAGAATTATTTGAGTTAAATGCGTTGACAAAAGATCGTAAACTAGTTTGTTGGAATTGTAAGGAAGATGGCCATATGTTTATGGATTGTCCATCCGAAAGGAGAAGATTATTTTGTTTTAAATGTGGTTATGACAATACGGTTACACCTAACTGTCCAGTTTGTCAGGGAAACAGGAGTACGAACGGTCCTCGTACAGGGTTGGAGGCCCGTTCCAGAAACTCAACGACCCAAACTCAACAGACAACTCAATAATTCCAGATTTTCGCAAAGTTATTTCACCTGATGTTCAAATTTCAGCCGATGTTCAAATTTCACCTGATGTTCAAATTTCAGCCGATGTTCAAATTCCACCTGATGTTCAAATTTTACCGGATGTTCCAACAGATAATCGATTAAATGAGAAAAAATTATTCGACAAGAAAATTAGCATTTTGAAAAATAATCAACCGTCACCAACAGCGATTGAAACCCAAGTTGAAATTCCAATCAGAAAACCCTGGCTTATTCGCATGAAAGAATACACAGAAGTTAGAAACCGTATCTTTGGAGAAGTTCCGGACAAAATAAAGAAAGCAAGGCAGCGATACGAAAAAAGGAAACAAATTCGGAAAGACATAGCATCTTCGGAAATCTACGATGGAGAAGACGGCCGAATATATACAACGATTAAAATCAACGGTTTACCAATTGAAGGAATGCTAGACAGCGGAGCGGTGGTGACGTGCCTGGGAAAAGATTGTTTAGACTTTGTTGAAAAAGCTAAATTGCCAATTCACCCATATAGGTCAATCATTAGTGTAGCAGATGGTCATCCGAATAGAATAATAGGTCGTGTTAGATCCACTATAACATTTAATGGGATGTCACATCCGATAGATTTTTTCTTCGTACCGACGCACAGTGGCGCCTTTTGACCTTTTTCGTTGCAAAAATCATAACTTTTAAAGTAATAAAGATATTTTAAAAATTTAAAAAGCATTTGAAAGAAGACTCCCCTAGCTTCAAAATACATGACCCGCAAGGTGATAGGCCATCCGCGGCACTGTGCACAGTGTTGTCTTTTGACGTTTTTCGTTGTAATCATTATAACTTTTAAAGTAATAAAGATATTATTAAAATTTATAAAGTATTTGAAAGATAATCCCTTTAGCTTAAGAATAATTAACCGGCATGGCCGACACAGTGTATCGTTTTGACTTTTTTCGTTGCAAAAATCATAACTGTAGAAATTATCAGGACATATTTAATGTTTAAAACGCACTTGAATGTTATCTCGTTTAGCTTCAAGAAAACCGCACCCGCATTGTAAAAGGCCCACTGCGGCACCGTTGTACGGCTGGAGGCTTTCCATTTTGCTTTAAGAAACATATAAGTGCTGTGAAGTTTGGATTTAATACCATCGCTTTCTTCATATTCTGATAAAACTTTTAATTCTTTTATAACAGCCAAATTAAATGCACTTTAATCTTCCGAGCTTCTAAATAACTCAAACAATTTTAAACTTTGTAAAGACATTGTGCTTATTTATGGATAAATAATTTAGAATTTATATATTAATAATGTTAAACTTTTCACAATATTTTATTGTTTTTGCTTTGTTCTCTTTATTAAATGTATTTTATTTTAATTTATTTCCTTTTACATGAATTTTTTTTATTTGATTTTAATTTTATCACTAGTTTTTTGTTTAAAATTTTTTAATGTTTTTTTCCACACACTTTTTTCACTTTGATTGTCACTGGCTAGATATTGAGACTAGATAACATTATTAGCACAGAATATGTGGAAATAAAGCTTTAAAAAATGTGTGTGCTTGCCGATGCCTACTACAATATTTTTTATTTTTGTTTTTTTTTTTTGCAATGTTCAGTTAAGTGCAAGATGAAATACTCATTGCTTTAATTTCATTTCTTTATAATTAGCTGTAGGTTCAATTTTAACAGCTCATTCACTATGGTTCAAAAAGTTAATACTTTTTAAATTAAAAACTTACTAAAAATAAATTTAGATAATTTTTTATGTACAAAAACCTTTGTCCGTTTAAAAAATTCTTAAAAATCCCAACATGACACATATACTTGTACTGAAAAAGCATAAAAAAACTAAATAATAAATTAAAGACCAATACATCTACTAAGTTTGGTATAAAATTAGAGTGGATCTCAGTGCTGCCCAAAATCTGTTTGAATATTTTTTTGTAGTAAAAGTTGTTACAGTTTTATTGTTTTTTCATGTACACGGGCAAGTACGGGCACCCAATTTCAAGAAAATAAGTTAGAGTATTAAATACTTAACAACCTCTGTTTAATAGTTCCCGTCACAAACCGTCACTTTTTTTGTTCTATTCTATTAAGTGTGAAAAAAGACCCAAATATCATGTGTTTGGGTCTTTTTGCGCCTGAAAAAAAAGTATTGGACCGAATAACCCTTTTTTTACATCGTCTCATTGGAATTAACATACCTTTCATCCGACACCAAAAAATTAATGATCGGTTGCATAGTTTGCCTGAAATTCAATTGAAAAGATGATATTTATTTTTTTTATTTAAACATTGTTTGTAAGTCCGAAAAATTGTCAACTTTGATTGACTCTAGAATTCATAATTTTTATCCGATTTCAAAAAATTTTTTGGATTCTTAATCAGTGAGAAGTTCTCTATCAGATGTAATTATTCATTTTATCAAATTCTTCTGTCAAATTTTTGATTTTTGCAACGCTTTTAGGGAAAAGGCGCCACAGTGCGACGTTGAAATATAAACTCTATTTAGGAGCTGGATTCATGAAGATTTTCAATCTAATAAGGTAAGAAGTTAATGGTTTATCTACTAATGAAACTAAATTAGATGATGAGTTGGAAAATGTCTTTCCGCGAAAACATCTACTTGAGCCGAAACAGCAGCGAATTCTCGAAAATGTAATTAGTAAATTTCCTTGTTTTAATCATAAGGGACTAGGCAAGACTATTTTGGAAACCCACGTTATCGATACAGGAACAGCAGTTCCCGTGAAAGAACGACACATATAGAAGGACTTCTGAGTCGTCTGGGAGACACCCACTTCATTTCAAGTATAGACTTAAAGGACGCATTTTGGCAGATACCCTTAGCAGAGTCAAGTCGTGAAAAAACTGCCTTCACTGTGCCTGGAAGACCCTTGTACCATTTCACGGTCATGCCTTTTGGGTTGTGCAATGCGGCCCAAAGGTTATGTCGTTTAATGGACAAGGTGATTCCAGGGCGATTGCGGGAAAAGGTGTTTGTTTACCTCGAAGACTTGCTAGTGGTATCCTCCAACTTTGCCGATCATGTCGACTACTTGAGTGAAGTGGCTTCCTGTCTCGAGAACGCGGGGTTAACCATCAATGTCGCCAAGTCAAAATTTTGCTGTAGAGAATTAAAGTATTTAGGATATATCTTGGGAGAAGGTTCGGTCAGACCTGATCCGGCGAGAATTCAGGCAATCGTGGACATGTCGTATCCGACTACTCCTAAGCAGGTGCGTAGCTTCATGGGTACAACCGGCTGGTATAGACGGTTTATCCAGGATTACGCGACCATTACTGCACCTATTTGTGAGTCTTTAAACAAGGGGAAGAAATTTGAATTTTCGGAACATGCTAAAGTAGCGTTCGATCACTTGAAAAATTGTTTAATTTCGACTCCGGTTTTAACACATCCCAATTTCGATAAATGCTTTTATATCCAATGTGACGCGTCTGACGTAGGAATTGGGGCGGTTTTGTTCCAGGAGGAAGATGAGGGAGTAGAACATCCCATAGCTTATTTCTCGAAAAAATTAACGCCAGCCCAGAGAAACTATTCGGTCACCGAGAGGGAGTGTTTGGCGGTAGTTGCCGCGATACAACGCTTTAGACCATATATCGAACTAATGAAGTTTGTCGTGATTACGGACGGTTGATGCACCAACGTGATCTCAGTGGACGTTTAGCGCGATGGAGCTTGCAGCTTCAGAAATTTGGTTGCCCAGAGACGTTAGTATCTGACAACGGTCAGCAGTTTGTTTGCAAGGATTTTAAGGATTTAATGAAAAATTATGGTATTGACCACTTGAGAACAGCGATTTACGCGCCTAAGGCGAACGCTTCCGAGCGAGTTAATCAATCTATACTAGCAGCTATACGTTCGTACTTGAACACTAACCAACAAGAATGGGATTTGCATTTATGCGAAATCGAGTGTGCGCTTAGATCGTCTGTTCACACGGCGATTAGCATGACGCCATATTTCGCACTTTTTGGTGTTAATATGGTAACGCATGCATCTGCATACAAACTTGCGAGGCGGTTAGATCTAATGGAAGATCCGGAGAACCGATTTGAAAACAGACACGAATTTTTGGAGATCGTTAGAGAAAATGTTCGAGAAAAGCTACATAAATGTTATGAAACCAACGCGAAGCGATATAATCAACGATGCCGATCAACGAAATTTCGAGTAGGACAAGAGATATTTAGAAGAAATTTCCAGTTATCAGACTTTGCCAAGCAAATATCAGCAAAACTGTGCAAAAAGTTCATAAAGTGCCGGGTATCTCGAGTCGTGGGAAATTGCTTATATGAGGTGGAAAATCTACAGGGAAAGCCTGTGGGTGTATTTGCCAAAGATTTAAGGGCATGACCTGAGTTCGGAATTCCACTTTATCATATTAGCAAATTTTGCTAATATGATAAAGAAATTCACCCCACGAAAGGAGGTGTGTGATGTTCCACTGTAAATTTCATTGAACAATCTGGCAACGCCAGTGTCACAGGAATGTATTTCGATTAGAGTTGTATTTTTATGCAGGCACAAGTGAGCTGCAGTCAAATTAAGGATAGCTATTGTGAATTGTCAAACATGGCCGAAATGAATTTTTCTTTCCGGTTTGGCAGTCAACAAGGCGTGACGTGTTTTTTTATCACTAAGATTTAATCGGGTTTGTACGAGGTAATCCTCATTGTTTGGCTAAATTCACATAGGTAAGTGGTAGAATAATATTAAAATAAAATTTATTTTAATATTTGTGCCCACAAATTTTTACCACAATTTTTGCAGCGTGAACAAGAGCAGCGGGTGGCAGAGTTGGACAAATCTGGCCAGAACTACTCCACCGAGCGACATCCAACCGGGATATATAGAAATATCGTAAGGCCAGGAGGCCCAACTCGTGCATCGGTCGGGAAAACAACGTCAAAGTGAGGATATCGGGCAGATTATGCCCACAAAAAAACTTGCGACTGCAACGAAAGAAAAACCCGCCGATGTCATAGAAGTCTCTCACCGTTTTGTCCGCAAAAGACTGCCAATTTGGTAAAAATTACCTGAATATACCGGTCCCACAACATCTGCGGGTATATAAACGTTTTGTGTTTAGGCAAACACCCAAAAAAGCCTTATTCAACAACAAATTTTTATATTTTTTCATCGGCCAACTTTTGTTGGAGTCGGAATCCTTGGCTATTGATTATCGGCACCACCGTTGTGGTAGAAAAATTCCACTAACACCGGCCGAAACAAAACATCCACCCGGAAGGCAGCGTATAAACAATTTTTATACAAATCCGGGTAAACAACAAATTTTTATTATTGGTTGCACCAAATTATTGGTGAAAGCATCGTGTCGACGTTACAGAGTTGGTCGTGCCAGCATATCTCGAATGGTGTGTGGGAAACACACAAAATCATCCCATTCAAATGGTCATCTATTATCACCAAAAACAATTGTACCTGGCTATCGGCGTTTCAGTTGCAAGGGTTCTGCAACTTATCGTATCGTAAAATCATCAATATTTAAAGTTGGCCGGACAAACGTTTTTTTTTGTATTTAGTGACACACGAGAAGAAACCCCATCTCCAGCCGAAACAACAAAATCACCGTCTTCAAAATTTTTCGCCATCAAACTCAGCAAAACAACAAAAGAAAACATCAAATTATAGTGCATACCAAAGGGACATTGGCTGTCAACATTTTTCAGTGCTGGTATACAGGGTACTCTTCTTGGACGTGTGAGTACAAATTTAGTACCTTTTTTTTTAAAGGGGTACCAACGTGAACATAATCAAATGAAGTGTTGGCGACGGCGAAAGGCTAAGGACAACAAGTACAACACGGCGTTAAAGACAGATAAGTACAAAATTTAAAAGATTGGTATTTATTCTATACACTGAAACACAGGCAGACCTTAATTTTCAATTTCATTCAGACATATCAGTTGTTTTAAGATTTTCAATCACTTTAAATATTGTTTTTTTTTTATAATTTGTTTCCCATTTTTTTTTATTTTGAATTTTTGATTTTTCCTCCCCTAAAAGAAAAAAAAATAAAACCTTTGTGTAAATCGAAATTTTACGTCCGATATTAAAGAAAAATTAGTGTTTCAAAACGAAAGTATTTTCGGGAAAAACCTTGCGTTTAACAATAGTTCTCGTCGAGTACGAGAGTGAGATATTTTGTCAATAAAAATTTAAACACCGCGTAACAATCAACGTATACTTTCCGTATCAAAGAGTTCGTTTAGAAAAATCTTACACTACGAAACAAACGACGTATCGTTTGGTGTAAAATATTTGGCCAAGAAAATTTTTATATTTTGCAATAACTACCGTCTCCACGTAAATGTTTGTACGAAATATTTTTTGAATAACGTTTACGCCACGTAACAAACTACGTATTGTTTGGTGTACAGTATTGGGCTAATAAAGATGTTACTGCTTTGCAATTCTCGACGTACATTTTAATACAAAATATTTATTTTTTTTTAAATATTTGGCTAAGAAAGATTTTTCATTTTGAAGTTCTCCACGTAAATGTTTGTACGAAATATTTTTGAGAAACTTTTACACCACATAAAACATAAAATTAAATATAAAACTTAAAATTAAATTTAATATTTAAAATACTTTAAGTATATCTAAGCTATATTACTTGAAGTGATTTGAATTTTTCGGTAATTCTCGATAAACTAGATTCATTATTCTAAGATTAGTCGTAATGACTTAGATTTAATTTAAGTTTTGAATTCATGTTTTATAAACATCATAATAACTCATTACATCTAATCAGTAATATTTTTGAATTGGTAAAGGCCCAATTGGGCAGAATAAATGTATCTTCAAGATAATCGGCCTTATTATGAGTGTCGTTCTCGTATTTCGACAGTTGTCGTAGTCGTTGTCGTTTTCAATATTTTTTGGTATCATGTAAAATTTTCGACAACGACATTTTTGTAATTGATTTTTAAAAAAGGTTGGTTCATAATTATCACCATTTTAAATGTTTATGAGCATTAAACACGTAAATTTAAATACAAATTATTGTTTGTCAAATACATTTTAAAAAAGAAAAAAAAAATATGTTAAGTGTTGCTGCATTTTCATCTTCTAAAGATGAAGAGGAATAGACTACGGCTGAGTTAAATGCCATTCAAAGACAATTACGCCAACAGTCGAACATATTAGCCATGCCGAACTCCACTTAAGTAAATATAAAATAAATGTATTGGTTATTTTCTTTCATTTGTTAGTAGATAGGAAATGGGGACTTTGTAACGAAAAAGCAGCGCAGTCGGCAGAGGCTGAAAAATGCATTGGGGACTTTGTAATGAAAAAGCAGCGCAGTCGGCATGATGATTTTGCCTTGGTGAAAAAAATAAATTTTCTGGCGCAGTGAAAAAAATAAATTTTCAAAAAATTTGCGCAGTGAAAAAAATAAATTTAAAAAATAAATTTTCAAAAAAATTTGCGCAGTGAAAAAAAATAAATTTAAAAAAATTTGTGCAGTGAAAAAAATAAATTTTCAAAAAATTTGTGCAGTGCAAAAAATAAATTTTCAAAAAATTTGTGCAGTGAAAAAAATAAATTTTCAAAAAATTTGTGCAGTGAAAAAAATAAATTTAAAAAAATAAATTTTCAAAAAATTTGTGCAGTGAAAAAAATAAATTTTCAAAAAATTTGTGCAGTGAAAAAAATAAATTTAAAAATTTGGGCAGTGAAAAAAATAAATTTTCAAAAAATTTGTGCAGTGAAAAAAAAAAATTTAAAAATTTGCGCGTGAAAAAAATAAATTTAAAAAAATAAATTTTCAAAAAATTTGTGGAGTGAAAAAATAAATTTAAAAAAATAAATTTTCAAAAAATTTGCGCAGTGAAAAAAATAAATTTAAATGAAAAAAGTGGAATTTCTGACTCAGTGAAAAAAGATAAATTTTCATAAACATCTGGCCCAGTAAAAATTCTGTGTGTGGAAAATTTACATAGAGATGTGAAAATATAGCTTATTTTAAAATATGTGTGTGTGTGTGTGTGTGTGTGTGGAGAATATTTTTATTACACAATTATGTTTTACCGACGGCTTTTCACAATTTTACATCTATGAAAAAAAGAAGAATTTTCTGCCCCAGTGAAAAAAGAAGAATTTTCTGCCCCAGTTTTTTCACTGGGATGATGGGATTATGTGCATAGAAAATTCTTTGTGTTTACATTATGAAAATATTTTTGAGAAGAATTTGTACACAATATAATCAAATTAGTGTAATATTTAAAATATGTGGATGACAGTATTATGTCAAGTTTTTAGGCGACATGATAAAAATTTGTCTAATATTTAAATTGTGTTTACATTATGAGAATATTTTTGAGTGAACAGATCAAATCATGATCAAACACATCTTGTACGTCGCGTTGATATACATGTAAAATTTTTTATAGGGATCAGCCTACAGACATAATGTGTCAAGTGTTTTAGGTGACATAGTAAAATTTGTCTAATATTTAAATTGTGTTTACATTATGAGAATATTTTTGAGTGAACAGATCAAATCATGATCAAACACATCTTGTACGTCGCGTTGATATACATGTAAAATTTTTTATAGGGATCAGCCTACAGACATAATGTGTCAAGTGTTTTAGGTGACATAGTAAAATTTGTCTAATATTTAAATTGTGTTTACATTATGAGAATATTTTTGAGTGAACAGATCAAATCATGATCAAACACATCTTGTACGTCACGTTGATATACATGTAAAATTTTTTATAGATATCAAAAACTCAGCCTACAGACATAATGTGTCAAGTGTTTTAGGTGACATAGTAAAATTTGGATACTATTTAAAATAATATACAAGACAGTGTATTTTGTATATTTTTCATTTTATTCATTTATTAAACGCTTAGATGTTTATAATACATTTAGATGATGGAATTGAAAATTTTTTTCAAATTTTTTCCTATATAAATTCGAAATTTAATTAATATCAATCACTAGTTCTCTTGATTTTAAAGTGAATACATAATCGTCCTCTAAAATTAAAAATTAATTAAAATATTCATCATATTTATATAAAAGTTGAAGTTAATTCTAAAATAAAATAACTACTTAAATCAAAATGACTCAATTTATGTGTAATGTCTGCAACTTGAGCTTTGACGAAAAAAAGATGATGGATAATCATCAAAAATTGCATTGTGTGGAATGTGGGAAGCTATTTTTAAGTCTTTCATCACTGCGGGAGCATGAGAAGACCCACGCAGGACCATCATCTAAATTTTGTGTTGAATGCAATGAATTGGTAAATATATCTTCCTATGCACATCATTTAAAGACGATAAAACATCGCACGAATTGTGGTACAATATTAGTAAGCGATAAGTTTGCTGTTAGCAGCAGCAACTTTAGCGAAAGAACGGAAGTTTATAAGCATACAAATGATCTGGAGGGAATACTTGCTCCACAACAACTGTTTGAATCATTAAAACCCTGTGCAATATTAATCCTACAAGACTCTAGATATAAACACATCTCCTATAAATTCAATATGGAGTTAAAATGTGATTACATAAAAATGACTCATGATGATATAAGTGCTGCAACAATTCATCATGTATCAAAAATGGTTTTGGTGACCAGAGCTGATGACATCTCCAAAATATATGATTTAAGGGTTGATGAAATCTGTGCCAAAATGTCAGAGTTCCAAGAACGGGATAGTGGATGGACTCTCGTCACAATTAAAAGTCTTGAAATTAATGTGAATCAAGCCAAAATTGTTAGAGGTTCTCCGTACATTCCCTCACCAAAAATTGTTGCAAATCGTGGTGGATGCACTACTATAAGGAATAAGGATGTATTCTGCTTCAAATGGTGTTTAATAGCATCACTCTTTTCTGAACGGGAGCTACGAAGAGATGAAAAAGTAAAATGTTATTCTTACAATATACAAAATATTGCTGCTGAGAAAATAACAGTGGGTGATGTAGAGCTAAATTTCAGCCATTTAGATTTCCCTCTTAAGCTCAAAGATATAAGGAAATTTGAGAAACAAAATTTAATTAGCATCAATGTTTTTGGGTTTGAAGATAATACAATCGTTGGACCATACTACATCACCCAGGAAGAGAAATCAAGACATATAAATCTCCTTTTACTAACAAAGGATGATTTATCTCACTACGTCTTAATTAATGACGTGTCAAGGTAAAAACAATACTTCTATAACTTAATAATGATATATATATATTTATACAAATATTATTTTTTATTTAATTTTTCTTAGATTTTTGGGATACAGTATAACTTCTCATAGAGGGGGTCTTTTTATATGCAACACATGCTTATACCATACAGATAGTGAAGCCAGATTAAAAAATCACAAGGATTTATTAATCAACTTCAAAAATGGGCATAGGGAATTGGATATGCCATTCGTCATTTATGCTGACTTCGAGTCGATTTTAAAACCAGTCAACGAACAAGTTAGTATAAAAACTAGAAATGTACAGAAGCACGTAGCCTGTGCATATAGCTATTTTATAAAATGTAGCTATAATGATAATATGTCAAAACATCGCATCCAATTCGGTGAAGATTCACCTGCGAATTTTGTAAAAAATATAGTAAAGGATGCAAGATATATTTCTGACAATTATCTCAGTAAAATTGTAGAAATGCCATTATCATCCTTAGAAATAATTTCACATGATTCTGCTATAAATTGTCACATTTGTGGTAAAGAATTAATTAATGATCCAAAAAATCATACAGTAAGAGATCACTGTCATCTTACTGGAAAATATAGAGGTGCTGCACACAATAACTGCAATATTAAATATAGAACACCAAAATTTATTACAGTATTTTTCCATAATTTATCGGCATACGATTCGCATCTTTTTTTCAAAGAATTGAATAACGTAGAAGGTGCGAATATAAGTGTCATTCCTCTAAACAAGGAAGTATACATCTCAATATCCCTAACCATTGATGTTGGGGATAAACAACATCTACAAATTCGATTTTTAGATTCATACAGATTTATGGCATCAAGTATAGAAAGTCTTGCAAGTAATTTAAGTACCGATGATTTTAAAACAGTTCGAGAACATTTTAGCGAGGAAAACAAATTTAATTTAATTAAAAGAAAGGGAGTTTTTCCATATTCATATATGGATTCAATGAATAAATTTAATGAGACTCAACTTCCCAGTCGTGAAGATTTCTTCAACATTTTAAATAATTCCGAGTGCTCATTAGAAGATTATGATCATGCCCAGAAAGTTTGGAAAGAATTTAATTGTGAAACTCTTCAAGATTTCACCAAAATATATCTTAAAAGTGATGTACTCCTCCTCACAGACATTTTTGAAAACTTTAGAAAAGTATGTAAAAATGTTTATAGGCTTGATCCATGTCATTATTATACTGCTCCAGGACTCTCGTGGGATGCAATGTTAAAAATAACTGGAATTGAGCTTGAATTATTAACTGATGAAGAAATGTATAATTTCATACATGAGGGAATAAGAGGTGGGCTTGTACAATGTTCACAAAGATATTCTAAGGCTAACAACAAATACTTAGAAGATTATGATGCAAGCAAACCTTCAGTGTTTTTAACATATTTAGATGCCAATAATTTGTATGGTTGGGCAATGTCACAATATCTCCCAACTGGAGGCTTTGAGTGGTTAGATGAGGAGAAAGTAGAGAGTTTTGATGTGAATAAAATATCAGATAATTCACCACTGGGCTATATTTTAGAAGTAGATTTAATATACCCCCACTCTATTCACGATGATCATAATGATTTACCTTTTGCCCCCAAAAATAAGGTAGTTGGCATTTCAAAGCATAAAAAGCTTATCGCAGATTTAGAAGACAAAATAAAATATTCTATTGATTATAGACATCTGAAGCAATGCCTTAAGTATGGACTTAAACTAGGAAAAACTCATAGAATTCTTCAATATCGTCAAGAACCATGGTTGAATACATATATAGATTTAAATACTAAAAAGAGATCAGAATCTACTACTGACTTTGAGAAAAATTTTTATAAACTTATGAATAATGCCGTATATGGTAAAACTATGGAGAATGTTGAAAAACGTCGAGATGTTAAGATTGCTCATGGGTGGGAAACTACAAATAAAAAACAATTAGGTCTTCGAGCGCTAATTTCAAAACCAAACTTTGTTAGCACTTCTCATACAAGAGATGAAAAAGTCCAAAGGTGTGAAAAAGTGTGTTATAGACAAAATTAGTATAAATGATTACAAAAGGGTCTTATTTGAACAAGAAAATATATCTGATAATATGATTGTAATTAGATCTGATAAACATCAATTACATACACGATCAATACATAAAATCGTTTTAAGTTATGCTGATGACAAACGAATTATTATGAATGATCAAATTCATACATTTGCTAGGGGTCATTTTAGGTGTGATGAGTCTAGAATAGAATCTCTTGGGGGTGTTAACAATAAATGTGGAAATGAAAGATGTTCTAAGTGTGGTGAAAATAATTTTGATAGCTATGTTAATTCTAACCATCAAATAATTGACAATTTTAATAGAGATAGCGATGGTGATGATTTAATGTTGCTAATTGATAATAGTAATTAAAATCTTCATAGTAATATTGACAATCAATCGTTTATGCAGATTTATAGTGATGATGATGATGATGACATATTTAGAAATTTAAAATTTTAAGATGTAAATAAAACAATGTATTATTTTTTAATTGTATTTTAATTTTATTATTTCATTTTATTTATATATATAATATCCACAAATTTAAGAAATTAAATTTTATATTTAATGATTATTGTACTATTGTTTAAATATATTATTAGAAAAATATTTAATAAAGATTTTGAAAAAATATCAAATATAAAAAATGTGTTTCTCTTAAAAAATGTTGGTGAAAATTAATTATTTCAGGATGAGTATAAAAATTTTTCTTTTTTAAAATTGATGTATTTTTTTAAACAACTTTGCGTACTTGAGCAGTTAAAGGATTATATTCAATTAATCGATCATGGATGAGAATACAATAGGCAGACGTGTTTTCTGGAATATTACTGCTTGTCTTAAACTCAATTTTTATATCAATTGGACCGTTTGTAGTAGATTCATTTTGATGGCTCACATCAATGACAATAATAGGAGCAGTATGTTTAAATTCTTGACAATTCAGGATGGGTTGAGGATCTCTCATATAATAGTTTTGTTGAAATCTCACATACATATCGTAGAGAATAGCGAATCGTTCATTAGCAAATTTAATATTAAGATCATCATAAGGATACGATTCTGAATTCAAGTGAACTTTGAGATTAGTTATATTACAATGAACAAATTTTTTATCGTTTTGAAAGGCTATTAATGCAAAACGTGGACGTTCTCTGTTGGTAGCTAACTTTACATTCCAAATGTGACTATTTCCAGTTGTTAGTTGGGGATTATAATGACAGTCCCAACTGCGGAATGCTATTGGTAAGTTTTCTCCGTTTTTTATCACTTTCATCATATTTAATTTACTAAAATCCGATAAGTGTACATGAGGAATTCTCCATGAAATATTTGTAATTTTTATTTTGGGTTTTTCAGTAGCTACTGTTGAATATACCATGCCTTCATCACTTTTACTACGCAGTAAAATTAATTCATGTTTAGATTTTAAAATGACTTTATTAAAATCTTCAGCAAATCCCATTAAAAGTTTCAGTGGAATATAAAAATTAAAGTGTCCATTTAGTACATCCAAATCTTCAGTTTTATTCCAACCAGCATTTTTCATAATAATACTTTCCGCAGCGGACAAGGAGACATAATTTTTGATTGTAGTTGAAACACCTAGATGACGAGTGCGATCAATTTCTATACCATTGAGCTCATATCGTATTTCATCAAACAAGTAAGCGACAAAATTATATTTTAAACGGCAATTTCTGGTAGATGCTACTAATTTTGCATCGTTAGTGTCTTCAACAGAACCTTCAACGTAAATAAAACTCTCACTAGGTAAAACATACAAGTCCTGATTTTGTATGGATATCCGTATTTCATCATTATTGTTAAATGATTGCAAGTATGGTGTATATGTGTGATAATCCTTTTATTTAATAACATGAAAATAGATGAAACGTTTGCTACAAGTGTTATTTTTCCCATATTAAAAAAGGGAGATCCAAACCAGCCGAGCAATTATAGAGGTATATCCTTTATAAATTGTATTGCAAAAATTTTAATGGGTGCTATAACGGAAAGGATGTATAACTGGGTATATCAACACAACATACTCTCTGAATATCAAGCAGGGTTTAGAAAGGACTATTCCACCATTGATAACATCTATAATTTGACAGCAATAGTTCATTTGAAGCTTAAAGAAAAACGAAAAGTATACGCTTTCTTTGTTGATTTCAAAGCTGCTTTTGACAAGGTAGCAAGAAAGTCATTAATATTTAAATTACATCTCTATCGGAGTATCTACAAAAATGGTTTGCTTTATTGAGAGTATATACCAAAATACTTCCTCTACAGTCTGGAATGGATCTGAGCTCTCAGATACATTTGAAACAATGTCTGGAGTCAAGCAGGGGTGCCTATTATCCCCTTTGCTTTTTTCCTTATACATAAATGACTTACATGATGAACTCGGTGGGGGCTGTATATAGGAAATTTGAACATCAGATTACTTCTATATGCCGATGATATTGTTGTTATATCGGATGAAGTCAAAACGTTACAGAAGATGATAGATAATCTAGAAACTTACTGTGGTTTATGGAATCTTGAGGTTAATCTTTTAAAATCAAAGATTATGGTCTTCAGAAATGGTGGTCGTCTGGCCGGAAATGAAAAATGGAAATATAATGGCAGAGAAATAGAAATAGTTTCTGATTATTGTTATCTTGGTATGGTTATAACCCCGCAATGCGTGTTTACCAAACATGTGCAGAAAAGAAACTCTTCTGCTAAAAGCTGTATCAATTCAACTTGGAGTACCTTTTTAAGCAAGAAAGATATATCTTTCGAAAGCAAGACTCACCTTTTTAATGCTGTGTGCAGGTCAATTCAGTCGTATGGGGCACAAGTATGGGGCCATTCCCATTTTAAAGAAGTGGATATTTTGCACAAGTATTTTATAAAAAGAATTCTTAAACTTCCTATGTTTACACCAACTTATGCCCTTATGCTTGAGTCGCGAAAGGAGGAGGGTCATCTCTTCACACATATGAGGTATATTAAACGTACCCTTTTTCAAAACTCAGAAATCCGTCTTCCCTATCAACTAAGTTTGTTGTGTTTAGAACATAATGCATCATGGGTGAGAAAATTAAATGATATCGGACAAGAATTCAACATACAATGGTCACCAAATATTACTGCTGAAGAATGGGATGAAAAACAAACGGCTCTTAATAATTGCTTAAAAATAAAATATTTTCAAGAACGACTGGATAGAGCTGGTCAAACTGATTCTTTTTATAGTAAAGTAGATCCAAGAGTGGCACATTTCTATTTTAATGCAAACAATAACCCAATGACTATTATGTGGATATTTAAAGCTAGATGTGATCTTATTGAACTAAATGGTTCACATTTCTCGAGAAGATTAGCTAAAAATTGCTCTCTTTGTAACTTAAAAGAGATTGAAAATATTCAACACTTCATAGGAAGATGCCCAATACTGAAAACTTTTAGATTATATTGGTTTCACAAAACTACAATATCAGAAGTAGAACTGATACGAATTTTAGATGGTGAAGGGGGCTGGAAGAGTCTTGTAAACTATATTATCAATGCTTTGGCTTATCGTAAAACGCTAATACTTGAATATAATTATTAAAAATAATACTACACTGAAATATAAAAAAAAAAAAAAATTATAGAGTTAAACTCTCTTTTACCGGCTAACGACATAGTCACAGCCGTATATTCTTAAGATTTTATAATGTAAATTTGAAAAAAGAAACATTATCAAATAAAGAATTATTACTACTACTACTACTACTAATCCTTTTTTATAATATTATCATCCGGCAAGGGTTTATCCAATACATTTATTATTGAACTCATTATATTTTCAATTGCAGATTTAATGATTTGAGAAAATTTATATTTGTTTGTGTTAAGCTTCTTTGAGAAAAATTTGTTTTTTTATCTGATAATAAAGTTGATTTAACTGTTGATTGTGTTGTGAATGAGGATGTATTTTTATTAGAATCCTTATTATTATAAATTATCATTATATTTTTGGTCTTAAATGAAGACGAATTGTTATTTCTTCTCCTCGAAAATTAATTAAATCCCCGTATTGATCAACTATCCGTACAGATATAGAACTTATCTCTCTGGAGATCACTGGTAAATAAATTAGATTCCTCGGTATCTCATTGATTTTATATCCAGGTGGAACTTTAATTGCAAACTCATGCAATGTATGTGCATGAGAATTGTTTATGTAGGTGTTGACTACAATATTACATTCTATACGCAAGAGATTTACTTTAAAAATATTCACTGACAAATCAGATAGGTGATACTCCTTAGGTTTTAAGATTTTTTTATTAAAACCTAACAATCGTCCTATTGAATTTTCTCCATTGAAAAATATTGGATCATCGGAAGTAAATATTTGAACTTGCATTGTATTATTATTCGCCTCCATATTAATAACTTTTCCTACATTACGTTTCTCATATTCCTCTTTTATAAAATTAACAATATCTTTCAATTCATATGATCCAATGGGCACTTTAATAACATCATTACCAATTTGAAATAAATTGTTATAGTCATCAACATTTGGTATGCTGTTGTATGAATAAAAATCAATCAATGCACATTCATAGTCTTCATTTAAATTTATGCGAGGAAAATAATTTGCTGATAAATCAGATGATCTTCCGCTCAATGTTATTGACATTTTGCTGGTCAAATAGTAAGTGATATAAATGAAATAAAAATGTGTATTTCTTACAGCCATACCTAAACAAGAGCGGCAAGCGGAACGTTTTTTAACGCCTAGCGTTAACGCTGAAATGTCATCCCTAAACAAGAGCGGCAACGCTACGTCAAATCTATAAAAACAGGTATAACAACCCTGATTATTTTAACAACACAGCACATTACAATATTGGTGTTTCTGATTTATGTTTTGTGTTTTGTATAATAACAAATATATATAAATAATAATATAAATAATAATATAAATAATAATATAAATAATAATATAATATATATACATAAATAACAAATATATTTTTTTCTGTCTTATTTTTTTGTTTACATCAGGGATGAGAATTTCGTTTCGGTACCAATAAAATTTTCAAATAGTACTTTTTCGACTCTCAGAGTACTAAAATTATTTTTTATTTTATTTTTCTTAAAATTCATACAAAATGCATTAAAATAACATTAAATGTTATTGAACATAAATTTATGTTTAAATGAATTTATAAAAAAATAAAGTTTTACTTTAAAAAAAGTATATTTTTTAAATTAATGTACAGGAACAAAGAACTCCAAATGAGATCCAAATTAAATTAATCAATACAGCTAAAAAAGAATTTTATAAATTGGTTGATAATAACTTGTTAGAGATTTTAAAATTGTAACAACAAGAATTTGTTGCATTTAATAAATCTTTTGTTTGTATTAGATTTGATACTGTTGGAACATGAAGTCTGTTTCTGCCTTTGGTTTTAATCAGATTTTGGTATGGAAAAATTCTCTCAACGTTTGCAGAAGAATGTGGTATGGATAAAATACCTGCAGCAATTCTTAAAATATCGGGAAATAAATATTTGTTTAACTCATTTTTAATTTTAGATACTTTCGACCAGAAACTACATATATTTTCCTTTCTAGAAAGTTTTAGTTCTTGCCAATCTGCCAACGCTCTGTATTGGATATTAATGGCGTCAAAATTATTTTCTTCGTTTGGAAAATTTTTTATCCAAAATTTCACGATACTATTGGTTCTTCCGCAAACAACGTTTTCAGGTGAAAGCTTACTGAACCAAATTAAAATTTCATTATAAAAATTTACTCTGGTCTTCAAATCCTCACAAAATTTAATATAACATTTTTTGGAATTTTCTTTTATATGATTTACAGTGCCGGATTCAATCTGATTTGTATTTATATTATTCCGTACCACAAAAAACGTCGTTTAGCGGAATATGGTTATCGTGGATATTTAATTGTAACGGTGTGCAATTATCTAACACATCTTTATTTATGAAGTTGCGAGCAATATATTAATAAAATTTATAAATTAATAAAAATTAAAAAAATAAAATGAATTAAAAACTTTAAATCGTCCAATAGTATCAAATAAGTCGCGGGAGTACTTTGGATCATCGAATAGTATCAAAAAAGTACTATAGTATCCACTTTGCCATCCCTGGTTTACATTTGTTGTCTTTTGCAACTAACTTCACTATAAAACGCTCTGTCAAAATCGGATTTTCCAATTGCAAAGAGTTGCCGCCGCGTTGCCGCCGCGTTATTTCGGGATGCTACATACAAATTGTATGGGCATGAGAATTTTTGACAGCTAGAAAACGCTTGCCGCTCTTGTTTAGGTATGGCTGTTAAGCAATATAAATCTTTTTTATTTAATATTAAATATAATCAGTACATTTATATATAACTCTTAAAATTAAAATTGTAAATTATTTCATAGGATGTTTCTTATTTATTAGCTTTATTATCCTCCTTTTTACGTTGACATTTATCTTCTGTGTGATCACTACTGCCACAATAATTGCAATATTTCAATTTTTCATATTTTACTTCAGAGCTCTTAAAAAACTTGTCCATTTTCTTGTGCTGTAGATATTTACTAATTGAGGATCTCGATATGATTAAATTAAAATATAAAATAGTATGCTCTTTTATACTTAGTGCTAGAATCTTATAATATTTCATTTTTATTAATCCAAGAATTGTGTTGATTTGAGAAACCTAACCATTTAACATATGCTCTATCGTCCTTAGTTTTTAAAATTTTTTCAACAAGATATATATCAGGAAAGCGAGTCTTTGAAAGTTCTTCATCATAAAATCCTCCTTCAATATTATTTCCTTGATAATCCTCCAAAATATATGTTGTAGGATATGTATTTCTTACGGATTTAATTTTGAAAATTTCTGTTGTCCAATTGGGGGTATATCCCTTTTCAAAAATATGCTTATATTTGCTGATGCGTACATAATCACCAACATGAAACTTTGATATTTTATATATTTTTAGATGATTGTACACGGTATCCAACAGCATTTTTTCATTTTTAGAATTGACATCAATGGGTGCCATTTTGATTGTTCGATGAATTTTTTTATTGTATCGGTCAACTAATTCTTTATATAGCTCAATCCAATGATAAGATCCATTATAGCTAAATTCTCTCCACATCATTCCCTTTAAGGTTCTATTAAATCTCTCCACAATAGATGCCTTCATTACACTATACGTTGAGTAATGATTTATGCTATGCTTTTCCATAAATTTTTTAAAGAGTTTATTAAAGAATTCTTTACCATCATCGGTATGCAAGTTTTTTGGTATACGACCTAATGTGAAAATATTTTCCATTGCCTTGACAACATCTGTTGAATTTTTCGATTTAAGTGGTGCTGCCCAAGCAAACTTTGAAAATGTGTCAATAACTGTTAGTAGATATCGGAAATCATTATTATGTGCAGAATAATTTCCCATTTCAACCAGATCAGCTTGCCACAAATCATCTATACCTTTCATCACAACTCTGCGACGTTTAAAATATTTTCGAGCTTGTTTATGCAACTCATTTACAAGAATTCGTTTTGTAGTCATTTTTGATTTTTATATGAATGTCTCTTTTATTTCTGTTGTTTTATATGAATAAGAAAATTTTTGATGGTGAGTCTTTTTCTTCCAAAATAATTTGAATATATTTCCTCTCGTTTTGTTAGTAAATGATGTTAACGCTATCCACAATGAAATTAAGCACTTTGGCAGCATTTTATTTATTTTATATTAAATTTCTCATAATTGTAATTTTCAATATATATGACATCCAAACTTGTTGAATGTTATGCACTTATTAATTAATTTGTAAGATATTCATTAGATTTTATATAATAATATCAGCTTCTCGCAATTCTTCAATTATTGAGACTATTTCATTATTATGATTATTATGACCAGCGACTTGTGATGCTATCAATAGCCGAAGGCGATCAACCAACTCATTTGGATCATTCCAATATATATAATTTGATTTATTTGAATTCAATTTCATTAAACCACTTCCTGTCTTATCATTTTTAAATAATTTACTTATAATGTTTCGATATTTATATGCTCTGGTGCCTTTTAGCTGTCCATCGGATTTATAATCTCTTTTATGAGCATTTGTTTCAATTAAAATCTTCTTGTAAATCTCCAATTCAGTTTTATCATAATTCATTGGTTTTGAATAAAACATTAACTGATAAAGACCTGGTGTAAGGAGCCACATTTGGTTTCCTACCTCAATTTTATCGTCATTTATTTTTATATTGCTGTTACCAAATTTCCATTCTCCACTAGAATTTTTATGTGGCCCATATAGAGTATCCAACATATTTTTTTTACCCAACCAGGATAAATCTATCGGATTTGTTGAAACATTAATATCATCATTCTCTATTGTATCCTCTTGAGAATAGAAATTTTCATCATCATTTGTCTTATATAAAGACTTTTGTGTCTCATCTTCACCATTAGTTCTTATATGTTCTTTCTTCGGAGTACTTGACTCGAATTTCATCGGTACTTTGTTAAAGCTAATATTTGAGTAATTAGCCATTTCATTTTTAATTTCATCTTTAATAATTTTTGAAATTGTATTCGTATTTTGAGAAATATCAATAAATTCCTTCAATGGTTCCGTTATAGGCCTAAATGTATCTTTGAGTTGTTTAGATGTGTTAGATTCATAAAATTTTATACTTTGAAATTTCCTTTTCAAAGCATTTCTCGTCTTTACTAATTCTTCCAAAACTTTTTCTTCCATCGTTTATTAGTTTTAAAATTATGATTAGGTATCGGCAAGATCAGGTGTCTGCTGGCTGGTCTGGTTTATCAGATCAGGTGTCTGCTGGCTGGTCTGGTTTATCAGATCAGGTGTCTGCTGACTGGTCTGGTTTATCAGATCAGGTGTCTGCTGGCTGGTCTGGTTTATCAGATCAGGTGTCTGCTGGCTGGTCTGGTTTATCAGATCAGGTGTCTGCTGGCTGGTCTGGTTTATCAGATCAGATGTCTGCTGGCTGGTCTGGTTTATCAGATCAGATGTCTGCTGGCTGGTCTGATATCGATCTAATTGATTCAATGATCTATTCGTAACTAACTAATATTTATGAATTCATCCTTTTATATTTCAATGAAAATATTAAACGATTTTCTATAGCGACCTGCATCTAAATCATCATCTTTGCTTATTATTAAAAATCCATACTTGTCTTTCCAACATTCTTGACATATATCATAAAATTTCTTATAGCTCATATCCATTCCAACGTGATCGCTATATATGTGCTTCATATTCATTTCATCCTGCTTAAACATTATAATCATATTTGCATTATCTCGTACTAAATGTTTTGGAATTCGGGTATAAGTTTGACATAAATAAAAGGAATCCACATTTTTATGACGACCCATACAAAAATATTTACGAATATTATTTTGCTTCTCGCAAGCAACATCATCAAATATAAAAATTGAATTATTTTTAGCCTCATCTGGCGGTATAACACTGTCGTTATCAGAAAATGTGAAATATCCCATTCCTTTTATCGGTGATATAAGCCTCTTCAAGTATTCATATTTTGACTGATAGAGTGATTTTGAGTATAAGTATATATTTTCAAATTTAAGGCCACTTGGACTTTCAATCAGACTAATCATTACATTGGTCTTTCCACAGTTGGATGGTCCCACTATAAGACATATAATAGAATTGGGTAATAAGACATTATGTCTTTTTTTCTCGTGAATACTAGTTGAGGAATCTACATTCCTTACAATAATATTATCGTGTTGTTTGATCAAGCGCATTTTCATAATTAAAATTTAAATTCTAAAATTTTCTATTTTATTAGTTTTCTAGATATATAAAATGGTCATTCATTACAATAAGCCAGTTAATCATACATCGACTATCTCAGGGAGTGGTTTGGTTGATAGAATTATCGATTCCTTACCAGTTGAACTACATTTACCAGGTTATCAATATTGTGGACCAGGCACCAAACTAGAAAAACGGATTAATAGAGGTGATAAGGGTATAAATCCCTTGGACGCAGCTTGCAAAGAACATGACATAGCGTATTCCCAAAACAAGGATATTAATAAACGACATCAAGCTGATAAAATACTTGAAAATCGTGCTTGGGAAAGAGTTTTAGCCGAGGATAGTAGTATTGGCGAGAAAACTAACGCATATCTCGTAAGCAACGCAATGAAAGCAAAAGTTAAATTTGGAATGGGATTAAAGGAGAAAGATAAGAGAGGAAAGGAAATTTTTAAGGCTGCAATAAGAATGGCTACAAGAAGTTTAAAGAAGGAAAAGCCCAGAGATATAAATGATGCTGTTAAAATTGCACGGAGAGTTATCAATAAATCGTTAAAAGGAAAAAAATCTCAAGTAGTAATACCTCGCATAATTAATGTTCCCAAAATTGGAGGTTTCTTGCCTTTAGTACCAATTCTTACTGCACTCGGAGCCTTAGGTAGTCTGTCTTCTGGTGGCGCAGCTATTGCTAAAGCAATTAACACTGCAAAAAATGCTAAGCAACAACTAGAGGAGGCTATTTAACATAATAAAACAATGGAGGCTATGCGATGGGAAGAGGACTATATCTTAAGCCATATAAGAACGGATATGGTCTTGTATTTAATAGATCATCAAAAAACTACTAAAGATGCTACCCAAAAGACCACTCACTGATGTCGATTTAAGGATATTTGCAACACATATTCCATATTTTAGAGGCGTTTTTATGAGAGATTCACTCCCCCAACGCCCCAGACCAAAAGAATGTGGAATTGTTAATTTGGATTCTTCAAATGGTCCTGGAACCCATTGGGTAGCATACTATAAAAATAATCAAAAAACAGAATATTTCGACAGTTTTGGAAATTTGCAGCCACCGTTGGAAGTAGTAAAATATTTAGGTAGCAATATAGAATATAATTATAATCAACAGCAAAAATATAATTTATATAATTGTGGACATTTATGTCTAAAATTTTTGAATGAAATTAATAATAAATAAATAAATAAAAACAAATAATTTTTCTTTTTTTAATTTTATTATATAATTTTTGATTTATTTAATAACATTTGATTACATTTTAATTCCATACTGGATATGCAGTATTTTGAAGAATAATAAATTCATTAGGTAAATTGATTTGCTCCAGGTGTAGTTGATATGATTTCTCATCTACACCAACTTCTTTTTTAATGTGATAATTTCCAGAGGATAATTCTATTAGCTCTTCATCAGTCATGGCGTTATATCTGGTAGGCAGAAATATGACGTTATTTGGCACTTCTAGTCTCAAGCATTCACCAAATTTAGTTTTAATTTTTAGGGCGTTCAACACCGTATACGACTTTAAGTTCTCCATATCTTTAATATATAGAATTTGCTTACTGTTGAGGCTATTGAATTTATTGATTAATGATGATGATGATGATGACATATTTAGAAATTTAAAATTTTAAGATGTAAATAAAACAATGTATTATTTTTTATAACTTTACTGTTTGACAACTTTTTACTGAATGATTGCTCTTACATTCAACTTATTAAAAGGAAAGGAAATAATTAAAATCATTCTTATGGTTTAACTCCACCCCCATCCCCCCAATTGATCAAGTTGGAGTGAGAGAGTGTATTCAATAGGAAATATTTGCACCCCCTCACTCTTATATAATGAGAACTTGGGGGTATATTTCTGAAGTATCCTCTTTTTACATTAAACACTTTATAATTATTATTATAAATTATATCGAAGGAGAAACAACAATCTTGAAACAATGATATTAAATCCAACACTACGAGAGAGAATTGACACCTTTCTTTTTGAATATGATGGACACATTTCTTTTGAGGATCTCCATTATATATTAAACTTTACGAATATAATGGATGAATTTGAAAATAAGGAGTGCCTAGACTCGATACATGGGGAACATTTCATTGATTGTCCATGGTCTATTGATAGTTGCAGAGAGGGACCTGATACTTGTAGCTGTTTTGTCTATAGACAGAGAAAACGATCTATAATTAATTTTATTGAAATGTATTATAAACATCTAAGCGTTTAATAAATGAATAAAATGAAAAATATACAAAATACACTGTCTTGTATATTATTTTAAATAGTATCCAAATTTTACTATGTCACCTAAAACACTTGACACATTATGTCTGTAGGCTGAGTTTTTGATATCTATAAAAAATTTTACATGTATATCAACGTGACGTACAAGATGTGTTTGATCATGATTTGATCTGTTCACTCAAAAATATTCTCATAATGTAAACACAATTTAAATATTAGACAAATTTTACTATTTCACCTAAAACACTTGACACATTATGTCTGTAGGCTGATCCCTATAAAAAATTTTACATGTATATCAACGCGACGTACAAGATGTGTTTGATCATGATTTGATCTGTTCACTCAAAAATATTCTCATAATGTAAACACAATTTAAATATTAGACAAATTTTACTATGTCACCTAAAACACTTGACACATTATGTCTGTAGGCTGATCCCTATAAAAAATTTTACATGTATATCAACGCGACGTACAAGATGTGTTTGATCATGATTTGATCTGTTCACTCAAAAATATTCTCATAATGTAAACACAATTTAAATATTAGACAAATTTTTATCATGTCGCCTAAAAACTTGACATAATACTGTCATCCACATATTTTAAATATTACACTAATTTGATTATATTGTGTACAAATTCTTCTCAAAAATATTTTCATAATGTAAACACAAAGAATTTTCTATGCACATAATCCCATCATCCCAGTGAAAAAACTGGGGCAGAAAATTCTTCTTTTTTCACTGGGGCAGAAAATTCTTCTTTTTTCATAGATGTAAAATTGTGAAAAGCCGTCGGTAAAACATAATTGTGTAATAAAAATATTCTCCACACACACACACACATATTTTAAAATAAGCTATATTTTCACATCTCTATGTAAATTTTCCACACACAGAATTTTTACTGGGCCAGATGTTTATGAAAATTTATCTTTTTTCACTGAGTCAGAAATTCCACTTTTTCATTTAAATTTATTTTTTTCACTGCGCAAATTTTTTGAAAATTTATTTTTTTAAATTTATTTTTTTCACTCCACAAATTTTTTGAAAATTTATTTTTTTAAATTTATTTTTTTCACTGCGCAAATTTTTAAATTTATTTTTTTCACTGCACAAATTTTTTGAAAATTTATTTTTTTCACTGCACAAATTTTTTGAAAATTTATTTTTTTAAATTTATTTTTTTCACTGCACAAATTTTTTGAAAATTTATTGTTTTCACTGCACAAATTTTTTGAAAATTTATTTTTTTCACTGCACAAATTTTTTGAAAATTTATTTTTTTCACTGCACAAATTTTTTTAAATTTATTTTTTTTCTCTGCGCAAATTTTTTGAAAATTTATTTTTTTAAATTTATTTTTTTCACTGCGCAAATTTTTTGAAAATTTATTTTTTTCACTGCGCCAGAAAATTTATTTTTTTCACCAAGGCAAAATCATCATGCCGACTGCGCTGCTTTTTCATTACAAAGTCCCCAATGCATTTTTCAGCCTCTGACGACTGCGCTGCTTTTTCGTTACAAAGTCCCCATTTCCTACTTTTGTTAGATATTTTCGTTTAAATAAGGAGGCTGTTTAATATGGCCTGGAAAGAATTACGCCTAAATTAAAAGAACACGTAAGAATCACAAGTTTGTTAAATATTTTAAAACTTTCAGCAACAGTGCGGCTAATCGCCGAGGGTAGTTATTAAAAGGGTGCTGGCAATTACTACAACATCAGCATGTGCCAATCATCAGTTAGTATTGTTTTCCGAGAGTGCATAGATGTAATGTATGATGAACTTTGCCCAAAATGGATTTATTTTCCAACGGAGGATGGAACCCACATAAATATTACATCACCACAAAAAGAGGAACAATTCAAATATAGATATTTTTAAATTTTTTCCATTTTTTTTCAGTTTGTCGTGAACAAAAACTTTAACGACGATTTTTTTAATATTTTATATTTAAATACGCCACTGGTGGTACCGAAAATTGTAAAAGAATAGTAAACAGTGATACATTCTGTCGTTTTTCGACAACCATAATACCGATTTTTAAAAACGACTTATTTACGAGACGACAACGACACTCATAATAAGGCCGAATTTTGTAAAATTATGAAAAATTATTATCTTTTAATTATGTTTGAATAGACTCTAGGGACGAAAAGGTAGGTATTCATTGGTGAAGCGAAGGTTTGGGGTAATCTTAAAGAATAGGGCCTAGTATTACCAGGTTGTCTTAGGACTGAGGGAGGGAGCCCGATAGACCTTACCATCCGAGTCTATCCTGAACCCAAGTGTATTGAAATCTGACGAATCGTTTTTCTCTAGTTTTTGTATTTGGTATGGTTTAACTAGCACTGGTACATCTTTATTTACGTCATTGGTCAGCTTACTATTTCTTGCGCCGAACACGCTGATATTTATTATTTTTAGTTATTAGTTAATAATCACTATTATGGCACAATTTATAATTATTTATGTATTTTAGGTACTTTATTATTGTTAAAATAAAAAGTAAAAATGACAATATTAACAAATTTATAGAGCGCAAAAAATAAGTTGTTGTTTGACGTTTCAGTGCAGGGTTGCCAAATTTCTTTTCTTCAGTTGGTGTAGGCATACTTTTTAAAATCCTCTTTGTGCGTCTGGGGCTCGATCACTATGAGAAATTTCTTCATTTATCAAGCTTGCGTATTCGTGATCTTTCACTATAATTGTCAATTGGTTTTGCTGGTCAACCCACTTTTCCAGTTTCCTTGACGGTTTTCGATGGGTTCTTAAAAATAAGTTAATTTGTTAGCCATTCTTGGTGCGTAAATAAAGCGTTTTCTCGTTTCTAGAACATTTATTGTACCGTTTTCTTAACGTACCGTTTTTTTTATGAATTTTGATTTCTTTTTAGTTGCATAATTTAAAGAATGGATTATTCATTATGTGTAACCTAATATCGTTTTCATCTTTCTGTTGAAAATATATATCTGAGAGAACTTCATAACTAAACTTAGCCATTGTTTAAACAATAATGAAGAAAAAATTGTAATGCATGCATTAATATACTCTAGCCCGAATTTTTTAAATAATCTTTTATTACCACTTTGAAATATAAAACACCCTAAAATTTTTTAAATACAAACTTACGCCCATGTCCCTACTTTAGAACGTTTTGTAATTAGAACGAATTTGTAAAATCACACGAAATTGAAATTTGGTGTTCTCAAATCCTAAAAGCTTTCGAAAACTCGAATTTTTTTTCGATATTATTAGCGAAGTGTCAAAAACATATGGTTTTCTTGTCAAAAGCATTGTTTATTAAAAAATTACAATAATTTAAAATGCCGTCTGCTTTTTTTATAGAACTGAAAAGAAGAATAATCCACAATGAAAATATAAGAAAACGTGGTTTAAGAGATGCTTCGGACCCTTTGTCCATCACAGACTCTGCGTAAGTGTTATTTTCTTTTTGTAAACAGTAATAAAAGTCACGATTTTTTTTTTAAGGTTCATATGGTTTTATCGTGTCAACAAAACAGCCTTTGTCATGATTTTGGAAAAAATTTCTCCACAAATGGGAAATAGTTCAATACCGGACGTAATACAATTGGCAGCAACAATAAGATTTTTAGCGGTTGACGCTTACCAAGGTGTTGTGGCTAATGACTTAAATATAAGTATTGGTCGGAGCACTATGTCAAAGGTCATGTGGTAGGTGATTAATTTGATGGAAGGTATACTATGTCCGACTCGGATTACACTTAAGATGAACGAATCAGAAACAACAGCATCAAAATTACATTTTTTTCTAAAGTTTGGTATACCCAACGTTATTGGTTGCGTTGACGGCACCCATGTCAGGATACTAAGACCATCATCAGACGAATCCCTTTTTTTTAATCGTAAAGGGTACTTCAGTATCAACACCATGATCGTAAGTACATATGTATTGGATACAGTTCCTCGTTTTTTTTTAAATATTTTCTTCAGGTTTGCGATTATAAAATGCAAATAATAGCGGTAGATGTCCGTCGTCCAGGTTCGTGCCACGATGCCTTCATCTGGCGGATGAGTGAAGCCAAAAAATACTATCTTCGAAAATACGAAAATGGAGAGGATGTTATTGTCCTCGGAGACTCTGGATATGGATTGGAACCATATCTTATGACGCCGTACAGAAATCCAGAATATGGTACCAATGAACATTTATTTAATCAAAAACATTGTGCTGGCCGAAATATTATTAATAAAAATAATTAATGTATGTTGTGCACTTCATAACATTTGCAAAAAATACAACATTCCAATTGAAGACATTGTTATTGCAGACCCATATCAAGGCGAAGATGTAGAGGAAGATAATGATTGTCCTGAAAATGAGTTTGAAGAAAATTTAGCCATAGCGGCAGATGCAGTAACAATACGCAACAATATTGCCAACAGTTTAAGATAAAATGAAATCTTCTATTTTTATAGAAATTTTTATTTCATACACAACGAAGAGGAACAATTTGTACTCAGATCAGTTTATTAAAATTAAAGTAATAATTCACAGCTAATGTTTTGTTAACAAAAATAAACATAACAATTTTGTTTAAAGTTAACAAAATGTTTATAAAACAAAACTTAAAAAATTCATGTGTTTTAATTGAAGAACGTTGTTAATACTCATTTATTTGCACAATTTCCATCTAACTTCTTTTTTTCAATATCAACCTGTTGAATTTGGATTTCGAGTTCCTGTACCTTTTGCATTCGATTTGCCATGAAATGGGTATTTTCTTGGTAACGTTTTTTCCTAGATTCTTCCAGATTGGCTTGTTTTAATTGAATATTTTTTTCATATTTATCATTTTTTACTTCTTTTAATTCAATAATTTTGTCATACTTCTTATTTTTTACTTCTTTTAATTCAATAATTTTGTCATACTTCTTATTTTGCACATCTTTTAATTCAATCATTTTCTCATATTTTTCTCCAATGTTAATAATATTATTGTCTATATTGTGCAGTTTATTTTCAAGGCTACCAACCAATTGTCTTTGAATTTCACCTAATTTTTCCACTTCCACCCCAATATTTTCAATTTGTTTAGTTTCGTTTTCCATTAAATAGTCGTACTCTTCACGTTTTCTTTTGCGAGGAGTTTTAATAAATGTTGATGTGTGTGGTGAAGTTGGTGGTGATGGAGAGTTTGAAACATTCTCATCGTTATTTTTTTCATTTGTATGCCCAAAGCATTGAGCCTTATCTATGCCATCAACAGTAGTATAAAAACCGCAAACAAGGGCCAGCTCCTCCTCAGTACGGGTTAAAATAAATTGGTTGAAGTTGCCACCTCCTGTCTGCTGAACCTCAGTCTTATTATGGGCTAGTTTTCTTTTTATGTGCCCCTTCCAGTCAAGCCAAACCTATAAAATTAAAAAAGTATTTTATTTTAATCAGTTATTATTTTGGAAGTACTTACTTTTTTCCAGGAGGTTACGTCCTTTTCTGGTGGACCTGCAGCGTTCAAATCGTCCTTCAGTTTCAACCACATCTCCTCTAGGACAACTCTGTCGCCTTTAAAAAAACCCCGTGCCACTCCCGAATGTTCGGTCATAAATTTAAGTATCATCTCATCCTGCTTCGCATTTCTGTGTTTACCCCTGCAAATGTAATATTAAACAATAATATACATATGTAACACATTGTTAAATATATGTAACTTACATTTTTTTTCTATATTTAATCAACAATTATTAAACTTGAAATGAAAGAGCGCGCTTTTATTAACATATGATTGAACACATGTTTTGATGTCATATGTTCTAGAAGAGAGATGCCATATGAATGTTTCCCAAATAAACAATGTTTTCTTAATATTTATTGTTACTAAAATCTTTTAAAACAGAATTACATTACTTTTAAACTTAAAAAAAAAAATTTTAGTTATTCATTTACTTGGTTCAGCTTTTTATTATGAACCAATTAAGTTTGGAATATGTAGACTGAATTACGATGGTATCACTGTTTTTATACACATTTATTTTTATTGGCAACGCTACTCTTTCGAACATAAATAAAATAAATTCCGATTTGGTAAAATTTTGTACTTTTTAAGGAATATTTTTTTAAAAATCTAATTTTACAATAATTATTGCTAAATTAGTCTAGTTTAACCTTTTAACATATAAAATACATTTCATATTAAGGATTTCTAATGTTTTTTTTCGGCTGAAAGTAAAATGCTTTTAAGAAATACTTTTAACATTGTTGTCAATTTGTTTGAATGTTTTCTAGAATATCAAAACAAAAAAATAATGTTTCTTTAAAACAGTTTTTTAGAGTATAAACAATACAACCAAAAATACAATAAAATCAGAAATAAGTAAAAAAAAAGTTCTAAATTTTTAATATTAAGCACCATTTGTGACCCTTAATTGTAATTTATTAGAAAAAAAGGGAATTCGTTTTACTTTCGACCAGGCGTTTTTACACGAATTAAAACGAATAAAAAATAGGGAAAAACGTTCTGAACACCGAAAAATTCTAAAATTTTCACTTTCGCTCTGATTTAAAAGCCGTAACAGGGGTGTTAATCTTTTATTAGCATTTCTTTAAAACATAAACGACCCTGTTCTTACTAAATTTTTAAAAGGGTGGCATACCGGCAATAAATTAACAGATAACTTAAATCTAAATTTACAGTAACATATCGCACACCTAGTTCAAAAGTGACTCAATTCAAAATTTTACATTTTTCAGAAATCAAAAAAAATATTTGCAACCAATTAAACCATAAAGAAAGACATAACTGTTTTTTAACAACAGTTAGCGACAACAAAACGTCGGTTAAACATGTAATTAATTGTTTTTTATTTACATTCAAACGTTAGGCCTTATTAGCTTATAAAAATATCATCAAAAGAAAATACACTAATATTTTTTTAAAGATAAGCAAGTGTATTGTGAAAAATTAAAATTATATATATCTGCATACTTGTTTTTTTACAATTTACCTGTTTTTTTCCATTTTTTATAAATTTAATTGCAATTTCAAGGTATTTAAACTATGTTATTTATGCTGCGTCTACTAATGTTTAACCTTTTAACTTTAAATTATTCAGAAATCTGACGTTTAATAAAGTTTGTTCAATTCCGTTCACCCCACAATAAATTCATAAAATGGCAATAAAAGCAATTTTTACCTTTTCCAAATTAATTGCTCCGAACCCTGAAGTGCTAATTTTTCATTCATAGTGGGTACAGCGGCAGTTTTTTCCCAGCACATTTCGCTTTGTGACAACTATAGCGCTGTATCAATTCCGACAAAACGTACATCAAATGAAAGATTTTAATGAGCTTAATACTAGAATCGAAAAGGCATCAAAAAATTTTAAGGACATTAAATTTTATGAAGCAAACACAATTTCCATAGCCTTAAAATGAATTATTATTTAAAAATTTTAATTTTGCAAATTCAAAAGTATTTAATTTGAAAAAAGTTCCCCATATGACGCAAAGAAAAATAAAAAAACATATGTAAACAAAACATGCAAAAAATTGTCTTAAAAAACTCTAAATCTTAATTTGTTTCAGAGCTGTGTGTATCTGAATCTTCATCGCTTGAAAAATCTCTCCGTCTCCTTCTCTCCTTACGTTTATTACGTTTTTTACCACCTGACAATCCGTCTGCTAAATCTTCTGCTGTAACAGGTTTACACTCTTGTGACAGAATATCTTCATTTTTTTGTAGTGCCTCTTCACCTAAAGCTTCTATTTTAGAAGCTCTTTCTGTGTTTATTTCACTGTCTTCGGTTTGTTTCTGGGATTTTACTAAGTCACAGAGATATTTATAACGTACCAAACATTCTTCTTTTGTTTTGTCGGGAACACAATTGGATATCTTTTGCCATCTGTCACTACCAGCCGTTTTTCTATATTTAACAATGGCTGCTTCCAAAGCCTTTTGTTGATCTTGACTCCAGTTTGTTTCGGGTATGACAATGTTCTTTTCCTTTTTAGTTTTTTCTTTCTTAACGATTTCTTGCGTTTCATGTACAATATTTTCGATCGGACTGTCAGTTTGGCCAGGTATACGATAACCATTTTCTTTCATTTTGGCTGACATAAATGTTACTTCTTGTACGGTGCGACTCATTGCTTCAGCGATTGTAACCCAACGATTACTTAAGCCGGCGGGATGTTTCTTAACAAGTCGTATAAGTTCAGCTAAATCATCATCTGTCCAAAAACCACCGCTTAAAGACGCCTATAATTGCAAAAAGGAATTGTTTATAAGAAATATATATTTCTCACTTTATTCATTTAGAAATTGTAATTTTTAAAATATCGATTAAAATTCTCTTTCCACTTAAAATTCAGGAAAGAAATTGAAATTAAAATCGAATTGAAATGTAACTTCTGAATTTCTATTGATATTTTCAGTGCTTCCAGCAGGCACTTTTAAAACGTGTTATTTTGTTTGTTCCTCAATAAAAAATAAACACTTTTTACACACTTGTGTAAAAACCAAATTTAAAAATATCTATACTGATATTTTCAACAAAGTTGAAAATAATTTTCATCTTTGATGAAAAAAAGTTTACCCTTTCACCACCGACTTTTTGCTTGTGGATATAAAGGGTGTTTTTTATCGAGGTATATAACTTTGAAATGGAATAAAACAAAGATGAATTTTTTAAATTGACTTTATTCGAAAGATAATCTTCTGGCATTATAATTTAAATATGACTTCTGGCATATGAGCGCCATGGCAGGCTCGGACGTAGTCTAATCTGGAGGTCCAATTTCCGATGACTTTCCAACATTTGTGGCCGTATAATGGCAATAACGCGTTGAATGTTGTCCTTTAAGTGGTCAATCTTTTCGGGCTTATCGGCGTAGACTAACGACTTCACATCTCCCCACAGAAAATAGTGCAGCGGCGTTAAATCGCACGATCTTGGAGGCCAATTCACGGGTCCGAAACGTGAAACTATGCGGTTACCAAACGTTTCCTTCAATAAATCAATTGAGGCGCGAGCTGTGTGACATGTTGAAACTACAGCTCCAGCACATCATTGTTTTTCAATTGATGAACGACAAAGTCAGTAATCATGGCTCTATAGCGGTCACCATTGACTGTAACGGTGTGACCAGCATCGTTTTTAAAGAAGTACGGACCAATGATTCCACCAGCCCATAAAGCACACCAGTCAGTTTTTCTGGATGTAACGGTGTCTCAACATACACTTGAGGATTATCCTCACTCCAAATACGGCAGTTTTTTTTTTAACCAAAAGTAAGCTTCATCGCTAAACAAAATTCGCTTATGAAAATCGGGATCAACGGCAATCTTGTGTTGGGCCCATTCACCGAATCTACGCCTTGCTAGGCGATCGTGTGGCTTCAATTGTTGGACGAGTTTGATTTTGTAAGCACACCAAGTGGATGGAGTGGAGTGGATTGAAGAAAAAAAGAAATAGAATTATACAAAAAATATTTAAGTGCAAAAGAGAAAGGAACAAAATTCACTCTGTAGCGAAGAGTACTCAAGTATTGTAACTCTACCTTTACACTTCCCTGCCCTATATTGAGTACTAGGTCAAGGAAACATAACACCAATCGAAGTTGTCAAAATTATAGATATCAAAATCAATAAACAGATATATGTAAAGCATACAGAATTAAGAAACAAAAGGTCTTGTCGAGGTCTGTCCGATTATTATAAAAAAAGAGCACTTGTGTCAAAGATACGTGGACATAGAGTGAAAATAAATGCTTTAACTGCCGAAAATCAAACAAATACAAATTTAAACAGCAACAATGATGATAAGAACCATTGGTTATATATAAATTATCACCTTACAACCGCCAACTTCTCTGGTTATGCAAAACTAATTAAAACCCAACACTCAAAAAAAAGTTAGTAGACAAAATTTTAGTCAGGAGGGTGCTTGCAAAAAAAATGATAATGTCAGCAAAATCTTTTGCTGAAATTTAGCGAGCTGATTTTTAGCAACAAAATTAGTAGATTCAGCAAAAGTTGTGCTAACACTTAGGTGATTAAAAATTAAAAAAAAATTCTTGCTAAAAGTTAATAAAATTTTTTGCTGAATATTCGTAGACAGAAAAAAAATAATTTTTTTTTAGAAAAATTATACTTTAGTTAATTTATTTGCTGAAAATCTTAAAATATTTTTTTTGTTATTCTTTTAAAAATAATTCACAATACGTTACAAAATATAAAAAAAGGTCATAATCCCACATAGACGACAGGAATTAATTTAATATCTGAAAATATATAGAAATAATTATATATAACAAAAACAAATTATCTTTCAACTACTTCGATTAATGGTTGCATAAATGATGACATCTTTCTAGAAAGGAAACAAAAAGAAATAACCAAATATGAAATATACAACCCTTTTTTACAATTTGAAAAAGGAAACATACAAAATTACGTAAGATGCGTGTCCTTGTCTTTCGCTTCAGTCTGTCTACCTGAATGATGATGATGTTAAACGGTATGATGCAAAGTGTTATTAACATAGTGTCCACATTATATATTAACCTTAATATAATATGTGCGAGAACGCCACCAGAATAACGAATTAAATTATCTATGTTCATATTAATGTTTAGGGTGGAGAACACGCATTCATATTTATATCATGTCTTCTCCTAACTTTCTGTCTGCCGTTGAGTAATGACGTCCGTGTATTCATTAAATTTTCAACTATGCGATTAAAAAATAACTAAATTGATTTATAACAGTTAAACAATTTTTAATACACTTTTTCTTCTTGTATTTTTTTAGTTTTAGGCATTTAACTTTTATTTATTTTTTAGAAGAATAATTTTGGTGAAAAAAGTATTCGAGGTGAAATATTCAATACTATTCACCTCTATGTCTCTGGTTACAAAATGTCCAACTTTTCTTGTAGTAAACAAAAATGGAGGTGAAAAAAGTTTGAGGTGAAAAAAAAATATGCTAAAAAAGAGTCAACTTCAAGTGCCTATAAAAACAAAACAAGAGCAAAGATTTCAAAACCCTTTTGGGAGTTTAAGTCTACTAATGGTCTACTTTCATGTTCCGTTGGAATGGTACGGAATGTTTTTCTTGTTGCACAGTGTTATTCAATTCTCCACGGAAAATGTATTGTTTTCAAAAATCGCTGTTCAAAAAGCTGTATTTTAAAAAACTGTTTTTTTATATATGTTAATTATAAATTACTTCAATATACCGTAACCAACTTCATTCGGTATCCTGAGTTATTAATTGAAATGTGAAAAAATTTAACTAAAAAGCCGATAACTCCGAAACATTTATAATTAACAAATATTTTTTAAATATTAGAAAACCAGTTTTTTTAAAATATACTGGTTTGAACCACGAATTTTGAAAAAATGCATTTTACTGTCAAGTGAATTATTTTTTAAACCAGTAAAACAGCCACGATTTAGGTAAATTTAAAATGAGGTATCAATGACTCTTGTAGCTTAAACCGTTAAAAATATATGAACAACTACTTTTGAAAACCTTTTATTTTTATTTTTTTCAATAAATTTTTTTTTTCATGTAAATCTTGTTTTTTACTATAATTAGTATCTTTTTTAATATTTTTACCGATAACTTTGAATAACGTAAAAGCTACACATATTAATTTGGCACCGGCATAGTGGAATAAATTATAATTAACATATATTTTTTTGAAAATAAAAAAAAACGTTTGAAATACTGCGGCTTAAACCAGGGATATTGAAAAAATGCATTTACCTACCTTTTTAGCTTATTTTATTTAAAGCACAACAACAGTGGTTTAAAATGAGGTATCAGTGAATCACGTAGCTTTAACCCTTAATTAAATTAATTTTAAATTTGGTTTTCATATTTTAAAACTCGATATTTCCACAACCGTTAGATCTAATAACCCAAAACTTGTACGATGACATATGTATATGACACTTACCTTCCAAACCAAGTTTGGTTAAAATAGAAGGGAGTGGAGATCGAAAATTAAGCAATTGACAAAGTTCTATTTTAGAAACTGTCACAATTCAAACATTTCTCGACCAAAATATACAATTATGGTTAATTTTATTTACTACAATTTGATAATAATAAACAAAAATAGGTAAAAGGCACTAACCGCACCAACGAAATGTTGCAAAAACACTAACTTTTTACAATTTGTCACCAAGATTAAAATTTTCGCGTTTTGGGGAATTGAAAATCACAATAGTGCTAAAGTCACCAAGTTGGCATCACTGATCCGTAGTGCGAAAAAATATCTCCTGTTCATTATTCTCATGTGTTTTGTCTCAGAGGGGGGCTCCATAAAATATGAAATAAACGATGATACAGATTACAAAAGCCTTTGTAAGTATAAAATAAACCAACAGATACGTGCAACCAACTGAAATGGTTAACACAATCCCCGAAAAATTTAATGATATTTATGAAAAAGTCGGTTATAACTAGACGAAAAAAAAAAAATAGAATCCCAAATCCATGGATGAACGAATACTACACTGAACCAAAAACAACGGTGAAATCAACTAAATACCATGTTAAATTGATGAATGGGTGATCATTAGGGCGGGTCGATTTAAAAATCGCTCAACGTTCAAGGAAAATCGTATTCTAGGGATCAAAATCAGAAACTTTGCCGAAGGAACCATACCTCTAAAACGAATTCTCATGTCCCGACTTTTGACCCGTAGGGTCAAATTTTGAAAAATTCTACTTTAACCCATTTAGTGCCCCAATCGAGTACAAATGTATGACCGACCCCTACTAACTTTGGAGGGCCGACCCACCCATGCCAGTGGCACACTCCATGGAACGCCCCCTGGGGGTTCCCATTCAAACATTTAAAAAAATCACCATTTTTGGCACTTTACATGAAAAAATCAGCGAAATAGCTGTTTTTTCTTTTTGGAGTTTATTTTTCTCTTTAGAAATTTATTTAGTCAGAACATATGTAAATGAAAACATGAATTTAACTCAGTAATAGAGGAAACTAAAGTTTGAAGTCATTTTTGCTTTCAAGTCTGGGCAATTTCGCACGGCTCTCTAATGTCGTCGCCATAACAGCCTCTACATTTCCCGGTATAAATTGTTTGGAAACGCTAGCTAGCAATTGAACATGTCGTTCCGTTCCTTGTATGTTTGATGGAATTTTTGGATCAAAAAACGGTGGATCATCTTGATTTAAATATTCTTTCAATGTATCGTACGGAATGCTTCGCGTAAATGGCGGTTCAAATACGTTATTTATATCATTCAAACTGATCATTTCCGTGTAACTAGTGCAATTAAAGTTTATATGTGGTTTTTTATAAACTCTAAGGTTCGTTGGGTCGTCAAAATTGGTTCGATAGCGTAGAATTTTCTTAATAGCACAGTCGCGCTTTTCTTTCTTATAATCAAACAACATTGATAACAAGATATTTTCCGAATGCGCATAATATGAATTATCTGTAATTACTTGATTGACAATTCTGCGTAAACGAAGTTCTAGAAATCGTGACCAACTAATGAACTTGAAAAATAATACACTACCGTACACGACAGAGCTGTAATACTTGATATTGAAGTATATTGGAACATAACATTTAATTATAAATTCAACCAGAATTCTTAAATTTTCATCTAGATTTTCCGTTGTCACATACAATCGTAATAATCTAGCGGCCTTGGTGAGCCAGCGAGAATGTACAATTTTCCCTGGCTTGATGTTAGCCAGATCCACCGAAACCACGCCGCTAGAAATTGCATGGGCCATGTCGTATAAGTACTTCGAATCGGTGGAAAATTCAATTTTTTCTGGAGCAGGGGGCATATTTTTCAACTCAATTTTCTGAAAGCCGTAAACCACCTGAAAATATATAATAATAAAATAATTAAAAACGGTTGACAATTATAATAAATGAGTGATAGCAATAACTTACCGGAAGAGTTTCACAAGTTTCGATTTGACGGCTCAGTTTTCCTGTTGCCGATCTTGGACCAGTGCTGGTTGATTTATCCAAAGCTTCAAACAAATGCCGAAACGGAAGTTCGTTGAAGTGTAGAAGGCAAACGAACCAATGCAATGTGCTTTTTAACAGCAATTCGAATCGTCGTATATTAACACCGTGTGGGCCAGTGTTTGTTGGCTCACCGTCAGTGCATATGCCAATTAATGCATCCAGTGATATATTTTTATCGTTGAAAAAATCATTTAATTTGGTTGTTTTGTATTCAGCGGTTTCATGTTCCAGTCTTACGTAACCAATCAACTCAGAATTCGGTTCTCTCAAAAAAACAAGATGAGATTCTTTTACCATCCTAGTATGATACCTCTCATCAATTTTAGCTCTCGTTAAAGTATCATCTTTTCTGCCATCGAATGAAAATGCTAACAAATTGGTATCATCTAACCGTTTGCGAAGCACTTCTTGTCTGCATTTCTCTTTTACTCTGCGAACTTTCGATTTATCCATGATGAGAAGATTGCCATGCTTATCTTTCATTTTAAAATCTTGCAAAAGAGCGGTTCCTAATGCTGATGCTACTCTATCAGGCACACCAAATCTGGCACATATCAAGGCAAAGTTAAAACAATCATATCTTTCTGTGTATTGTGAACTTGTGCTTGTATCCATATCTTCTTGAACCGATGGTGGTGCGTATGTTGAATCTTCGGGATCTTGGTATTTTGGCATTGATGACATAGACGTTGCTCCTTGCTCTTCAATTTCCATCATAAATGCATCCACTGTTAGTCTTCTCTGATTATGTTGATCGTGCATAAACTCTTTGAGGCGTTCTGGAACCAAGCCGCATGCACATAGAGCTGCATTCACAAATCGCATTTACATGTTCCAATGTGAAAAATTGTTTCCAGAGATTTTAGAAATTCTGGAAATTTTGGGTTTTTCTTTATGCTCTTGATTTCGTCTTGATATTTGTCAAGCAATCTATTCAGTTTAATAGATACATAATTTTTCGGCATTATTTCCATACCAAGTTTTTCCCAAATTCCAATCAACTTATTTTGTACTTGAATAGTGAATGATTTATACGAAAACTTTTTTGGTCTGTTTTAGCACGTTCGCTCAAGTAAAAATAATATCTCTAGATATCCACATGGGTTGGTAAATTAAGATCAGTCAAATCAGTAGACACACCAAAAACAGTACCATCATGCTTGGGTATATGACTCATTGGGTGTACAGGATGGTCGCTTCATTGTAATAGGATGATAAATGGATTTTTAAAATAGTACCAACAAGTTTACTTTCTTCGACAGTCGAAAACGTAATGAAAACAAAAGGTATATTATCTATTTATTTATACTATTTTTTAGTCCGTTATTCTACCTTGCCGAATATAAAAAGTTCTTTAAAAAACCCACAAAAAGGTTTGTAAAAACAACGTTCATTTCTTAAGTAGGTGCCATAAAAAAACCACAGAAGTAAGTTTACGATATGCAGCTGTGCAATTTTACTACCTGCAATTGTGTCACAGTGATACCTTCATTTTTTAAAAGGGTTACGGTGCATCAAAGTGATACCTTAATTGTTAAAATGGTCGCAAAAAAAAACAACGCGCATTTCTTAAGGTGCCATAAAAAGTCCACAAAAAGGGTTGCAAAAACAACGTTAATTTTTTCTATTACTAAGTTAAATTAATTTTTTCATTTACATATGTTCTGACTAAATAAATTTCTAAAGAGAAAAATAGCCTCAAAAAAAAAACAGCCATTTCGCTGATTTTTAAACACAAATTTTATATTAATAGATCAAATCACGGGTTTTTCCATAAGGACTTGACAACTTTTTTTTAAATAAAACGCAAACCATTTGAGATATTTCCAAAACTTTATTGTCGACTTGAAATACAATCTAAACATTTATGAATGGAACTCGACTTCGTTCATATGGCCACCGCGGGCCAATTTTCGATGACTCTGTCACGCATTTCGGCCGCTATTTCACGTTCAATGTTGGCTCTGAGTACTTCCAACGTCGTCGGCTTGTTGGCATAGACCTATGATTTGACGTAGCCCCAAAGAAAAAAGTCTAGAGGCGTTAAATCGCACGAACCAGGCGGCCAATTGACTGGTCCATTTCTTAAGATAACACGCTCACCAAACTTACTCTTCAATAAATCGATTGTTACGTGTGCTGTTTGGCTTGTGGCACCGTCCTGTTGAAACCACATGTCGTCCAAGTCCATATTTTCCAATTCGGGCCAAAAATAATCGGTAACGTGAGGATCGTTATTGTCGACGAAAACATATGGCCCAATGAAGCCGCCGGCATGCAAACAGCACCAAACACTTAAGTTTGTTTTTGTGGCTGAAGTGGTGATTCATGAAGCACATGTGGATTTCCACCAAACCAATAACGCATATTTTGCTTATTGACGAACCCATTGAGCTTCGTCACTGACTCCAAATTTAGGTAGTACATTTTTATAATTTGCATACGTTGTTCGTTCGTGTACTTTACCATGATGAAAATGATGAGTTTACTAAAAAAAAGGAAAGTAACAGTTAGATGATCAGTGAAATAGTGCGTTCACAAATTAAATTCCAAGTTGTCAAGTACCTATTGGAAAACACTTTTTATGTGTAACCTGGCAAATAGTTAACCAAATAATCGTCAAAAAACATGCAATACTGATGAAATAATACAAAGAAACTTCAAAAGGATGAATTTAACAGACATATGCATCAAAGAAAATGTCAAACACATTTTACATAACTGCAACATAAAAACAATATAAACTAACCCAAATAATTTACAAAATTCCTTGTATTTTGTTGACGCAAACGAAGAAGAAATATTTAATATACTTAAAAACCTCAATACTAATAAAGGTCCAGGATTTGACGGAATCAGGCCTAAGAATATAAAAAATAATGCACTTGTTTTGACCCCAATAATTACAAAGTTAACTAATCTATCGCTAAATAGCACCATCATTCCAGACACACTCAAAAATCCACAACTTGTCCAATGTATAAAAATGGACAAAAATCTGACTTCAACAACTACAACCAAATGGCTATTCTTTCGGTCATAGAAAAGGTAATGGATTAGACAGTATGCAGAAGAATTACGGAATTTATAGTAAAATACAATGTGATATATCCTAATCAGTTCGGCTCTCAGAAGGGTATAAATATTAACAGGCTCCTCGGAAATTTCGCTAATTATATACATGAACAACTATGTAAAAGCCATCACTGTCTCACTCTCTTTCTCGTGAAAATTTACTACATATGCTAGAAATAAACGGAATACTAGGTAAATGTTTAGAGTGGTTTGAAAATTATATATAATTTCGGAGTTATGATGTTAAAATCTCAAACAAACTTAGTGATGAAACGTATACAGAATATGGTGTACCACAAGGCTCAAAACTATAATATTCTAAAACCAATTAATAAGTATACTTACGATGAGTAAAAGCTATGCCTATGCGGATGATACCGTTTTTGTTGTCGTCCACCTAGACCTAGAAATTGGCACTAAATTCATACAACACCAACTAGATATTGCAACAAGATGTTGTCATGCATCAACAAAAAAACTGTACATAAAGCCTCCCCACTTTCACTACTCTAATATACAAATAAAATACCATACAACACAACACAATGCCTTCACAACAAAACACAGCCAGACTTTCACTACACCGATGACCAATGCTCCACTATTATTAAAATAGTAAACATGACAAGCCTATTTTTCAATGATCGAATCTCATATAAGACATGGAATAACTACATGTGGAAACTCACCTCATTGAAACGCTCTACAACAAACGCGAAATCAACTGCTCAAAATTCTACAAAAAAGTCATTTAAAACATTGCTTATGGGATAAATAACAAAATTTGTGGAAATAATTCGGCCATTTGTTAACTTGTGGTCCGATTGCAATGAAATTTGGAACATGCATAAAAGACATAAAATGGAGTTTAAGTTTTGATTTTGAACCTTCCAGACCCTTTGGGGCGGCAAAATCTCTGCCCAAAGTTGTATACTTTTTTCATAAAAAATTTTGAGTGTGCCATTTTTTTGTTTCTCATCCGATTTTAACATATTAGTAATCTTCTTGTAAAGATGAACAAAAAACATGCTTACATGTGTGGGTTACCTCTAATAGTTTCCGAGATATTCCGATTTGAAAATGTGAAATTCCAAATTTTGTCCGACTCAGGTCCAAAGTTTTTCGAATATCGGGAAAAAGTTGGGACCAATTTTCGTTTTAACATAACTGTTATTTAGCCAATAAAATTCTTGATTGAATAAAAAAAAAATTAGTTCAATATCTTGTTTCAGTCAAAAATTACTTTAGTTTAAAGTAGAAATTAAAAAAAAGTAAATTTTGGCGATATTTTCCCCAAAAAGCACCAAACTTCTTATCGCTCCAGACAAATATTTTTCTTCTGAACATATAAAGTATGTATACTTCTCTGGAAGGTCTTTTTATATAAATGCGAGTTGTGGTAAAAAAAAATTGATTTGTAAATACTTTTCCCCCCATCCGCTTCCAAAGTTGCCATATTTTTGAGGTAAATTTCAACTTTAACTCACAGTTAAAATTTGTGCACGCCTCCAATTGGGTAGTGGAAACCGGTTTAAGATACTCCAACAGATACCTAATGTAGTGTGTAAGTCATTTCCAATCCCCGCTTTAAATGACGGCATGGCAGCAAAAAACGAAAAAAATCCCATTTTTGGAAATTTTTTTTTATTTTTAGGAATTGTGGCATTGTTTTCAGAAAATCATAAATTCTGACATTTGTTTCGATTTGTTGACTTTAAAGTCTAGTTAAATCCAAAAAATCATTGGATTATGTCTATTAATAAATATTTTATTGAATAGTGAAAATTTTCATTTAAGCAAAAACTGAAATTTTTACCTTCATATTTGGATTACCCAAGTTTTTGTTTTACCAAGATGGCTAAATTCAACCTTTTTTAAAAAAATCGCAATCTACAGGTAATTTTCTTTTCAACGATACCAAACACTGGTATGTTATGTTCATAACTCCTAAACAGAAAATCTTCAAAAGTTAGCCCTTATTCATATATTTCTTCTAATGTGTCCTCGTATTCACATCTTACATAATTGGGTCAGGTAAAAAGGGTTTTATGATGTTCTTCATTAATGATATTAAAGGTTTTGTGGGCCCACCCAAAGATACGTGTTTTATGATTGCTATTTTAAATATATCCTCTCTTTTTATATTTTATGGGCCTTAGTATTTTAAGACCCAGTTACCTGGGTTATGATAGCTAATATTTGTACCTAATATTTGTATATAAATACGAATAGGTTTAGTTTTAAGTTCATAAAAAACTCGTCAATCATGGTAATAACAGTAAATCATGAAGCATTGTGCTTAACTTTGTGGGGCAACTCAAAACTACAGAGATTTGAGAAGGTTAACGTTGTTGTTGCATCAATTGAATCTTCACATCACACTAAATTGGAAACTGCAGAAATATCTAAAATTGACAATTTTATTAAATTATTTGATAAAAAAATGCAGTCCGTTTCCGGCTCTATTCTGAAATTTAAGACAAAATATTATAAGTGGATGAATGATAGCCTGGAGATAAATTTTTCTGCTGTTGGTGCACCCTGTAAGCCTTATAATGATTTGTGTGCAAAATCAAAAAAAGAAGAACATCGATTACTCTTTCTACGCATTCAAATACAGAAGTTTCTGACACGTTTAAGGAAATGTTAAAAAAACAAAATCGCCCTAAAGAGGCGTTGCAAATCACAGATGTTCTTCCAACTGCATCACCAAAACGGCTTAAAAGGATTGTTAAAAGCATCCCCACCCCTTCATCGGATACAGATTTTACAGAGGAAGAAGCCATTGCTCTTATGTTGGAATTAGGACAAGCAAAAATAAATATCTTATTTTGAGAAAGGCTTTGATTGATAAAGGACACAAAATTCTGCCCTCATATAACGCAATAAAGGATAAGAAGGATAGTATCTTACCAAAACCTATTGCTGTTAATGAATAGGAAGCTTGCATTGAATTGTCTACTCTGCTCGAAAACACAGCATCTAGGATTGTTTCTGACTTTTCTAGAGATCAGCTGGAAAGAGTCAATAATTGCGATGTTGTACTAATGTGCAAGTGGGGATGTGATGGCTTATCAGCCCTTATTGAATACAAACATGCTTCCGAAGGCCAGAACAAATCAGAATATAAGAGCGTATTCATGTCATCGTTAGTTCCATTAAGAATTCGTTCATATTCTACTACTGAGTCTTCAACAAGTAATGCTTTCGATGATGCGTGGATCAATTCAGCACCTGGATCCAAAGCTTTTTGCAGACCCATTGGTTTCGAGTATATAAAAGAGTCAAACTCTACTACTAATAATTTGGTGGATTATATAGAAGGAGAAAAATGTACTTTGGAGCCAATTTGTATTGAGATTGGTGATTACAAGTTTAATATATCTTTTGATTTGAGCCTTACAATGATCGATGGAAAGGTTTGCAATGCCATAACAGACACACTCTCAACTTGGGAATGCACTATATGCAATGAAAAGAAATCACAGTTTTCAAATGTTTCCAAAGAAAGGACTATTAATAAAAAAGTATTGGGTTTTGGCATATCCCCCTTACATGCCCGAATTCGGTTCATGAAACACTTCTTACACATAGCATATGATTTGAAGTATAAAAGCATAGCAGGAAATGAAACGAAATCAGTAAGAAACAACGAAGAAATGTCAAAAATGAGGGCAGATGAAAAAAGAAGGATACAAGAAGACTTTAAAAGGCAGACAGGCTTAAACATAGATAAACCACTTGCTAGTTGCGTAAGTACAAACGATGGCAATACAGCAAGAAGGTTTTTTTTAGAGATTTTGAAATTACTTCAATAATAACAGGAATTGACAAGGAGTTGCTTCGAAAGATCAACATCATGTTAATGGCAATTAATAGTAAACATAAACTAAATTCCTCAAAATTTGGAGTATATACCGACGAAATAACAAAACTTCTATTATCATTATATCCCTGGAAAGAAATGACACCAACAGTTCATAAGGTATTGTGCCATGGAAAAATCATCATTGAATCAAACATTCTTCCTCTAGGTGAACTAACAGAAGAAGCTCAGGAAGCAAGGAATCGAGATTTCAAACATGCCCAATTGTTCAGTTCCAGAAAATGTTCAAGGCAATCACAGAACGAAGGTATTTTCAATAACCTATTACTGTCTTCCGATCCCGTCCTGTCGTCAATGAGAAAACGATGGATTTCTTATAACACATTGGCATCTGTAAATAATGAAGAATTAAAACATTTGCTTTATCTGTTAGATATAAATAATGATGTGTCCGATTATTTTATATTAAATAAAGAAACAACCTAATTTAACTCCATGTTATGTCTGTTATGCATGTTCCAAATTTCATTGCAATCGGACCACAAGTTAACAAATGGCCGAATTATTTCCACAAATTTTGTTATTTATCCCACTGTGGGGCGGGTCGATTCAAAAATCGCTTAACGTTCAAGGAAATCGTGTTCTAGGGATCAAAATAAGAAACTTTGCCGAAGGAATCATACCTCTAAAGCGAATTCTGATGTCCCGACTTTTGACCCGTAGGGTCAAATTTTGAAAAATTCCACTTTAACCCATTTAGAGTGCCCCAATCGAGTACAAATGTATGACCGACCCCTAAAACTTTGGAGGGCCGACCCACCCATGCCAGTGGCACACCCCATCGAAACCCCCTGGGGGTTCCTCATACAAACATTTCAAAAAATCACAATTTTTGACACTTTACATGAAAAAATCAGCGAAAAAGCTATGTTTTTTTCTTTTTGGAGTTTATTTTTCTCTTTGGAAATTTATTTAGTCAGAACATATGTAAATGAAAACATGAATTTAACTTAGTAATAGAGAGGAAACTAAAAAAAATTATTGTTTGAAGTCTTTTTTGCTTTCAAGTCTGGGCAATTTCGCACGGCTCTCTAATGTCGTTGCCACAACAGCCTCTACATTTCCCGGTATAACTCGTTTGGAAATGCTAGCTAGCAATTGAACGTGTCCTTCCGTTCCTTGTATGTGTGATGGAATTTTTGGATCAAAAAACGGTGGATCATCTTGATTTAAATATTCTTTCAATGTATCGTACGTGAATGGTGGTTCAAATACGTTATTTATATCATTCAAACTGATCATTTCCGTGTAACTAGTGCAATTAAAGTTTATATGTGGTTTTTTATTAACTCTAATGTTCGTTGGGTCGTCAAAATCGGTTCAATAGCGTAGAATTTTCTTAATAGCACAGTCGCGCTTTTCTTTCCTATAATCAAACAACATTGATAACAAGATATTTTCCGAATGCGCATAATATGAATTATCTGTAATTACTTGATTGACAATTCTGCGTAAACGAGGTTCTAGAAATCGTGACCAACTAATGAACTTGAAAAATAATACACTACCGTACACGACAGAGCTGGAAAACTTGATATTGAAGTACATTGGAACATAACATTTAATTATAAATTCAACCAGAATTCTTAAATGTTCATCTAGATTTTCTGTTGTCACATACAATCGTAATAATCTAGCGGCCTTGGTGAGCCAGCGAGAATGTACAATTTTCCCTGGTTTGATGTTAGCCAGATCCACCGAAACCACGCCGCTAGAAATTGCATGGGCCATGTCGTATAAGTACTTCGAATCGGTGGAAAATTCAATTTTTTCTGGAGCAGGGGGCATATTTTTCAACTCTATTTTCTGAAAGCCGTAAACCACCTGAAAATATATAATAATAAAATAATTAAAAACGGTTGATAATTATAATAAATGAGTGATAGCAATATCTTACCGGAAGAGTTTCGATTTGACGGCTCAAGTTTCGATTTGACGGCTCAGTTTTCCTGTTGTCGATCTTGGACCAGTGCTGGTTGATTTATCCAAAGCTTCAAACAAATGCCGAAACGGAAGTTCGTTGAAGTGTAGAAGGCAAACGAACCAATGCAATGTGCTTTTTAACAGCAATTCGAATCGTCGTATATTAACACCGTGTGGGCCAGTGTTTGTTGGCTCACCGTCAGTGCATATGCCAATTAATGCATCCAGTGATATATTTTTATCGTTGAAAAAATCATTTAATTTGGTTGTTTTGTATTCAGCGGTTTCATGTTCCAGTCTTACGTAACCAATCAACTCAGAATTCGGTTCTCTCAAAAAAACAAGATGAGATTCTTTTACCATCCTAGTATGATACCTCTCATCAATTTTAGCTCTCGTTAAAGTATCATCTTTTCTGCCATCGAATGAAAATGCTAACAAATTGGTATCATCTAACCGTTTGCGAAGCACTTCTTGTCTGCATTTCTCTTTTTCTCTGCGAACTTTCGATTTATCCATGATGAGAAGATTGCCATGCTTATCTTTCATTTTAAAATCTTGCAAAAGAGCGGTTCCTAATGCTGATGCTACTCTATCAGGCACACCAAATCTGGCACATATCAAGGCAAAGTTAAAACAATCATATCTTTCTGTGTATTGTGAACTTGTGCTTGTATCCATATCTTCTTGAACCGATGGTGGTGCGTATGTTGAATCTTCGGGATCTTGGTATTTTGGCATTGAGGACATAGACGTTGCTCCTTGCTCTTCAATTTCCATCATAAATGCATCCACTGTTAGTCTTCTCTGATTATGTTGATCGTGCATAAACTTTTTGAGGCGTTCTGGAACCAAGCCGCATGCACATAGAGCTGCCTTCAAATCGCATTTACATGTTCCAATGTGAAAAATTGTTTTCAGAGATTTTAGAAATTCTGGAAATTTTGGGTTTTTCTTTATGCTCTTGATTTCGTCTTGATATTTGTCAAGCAATCTATTCAGTTTAATAGATACATAATTTTTCGGCATTATTTCCATACCAAGTTTTTCCCAAATTCCAATCAACTTATTTTGTACTTGAATAGTGAATGATTTATACGAAAACTTTTTTGGTCTGTTTTAGCACGTTCGCTCAAGTAATAATAATATCTCTAGATATCCACATGGGTTGGTAAATTAAGATCAGTCAAATCAGTAGACACACCAAAAACAGTACCATCATGCTTGGGTATATGACTCATTGGGTTTTCGATAGTTGTTGTGGCTTCATCTTGCGGTGTACAGGATGGTGGGTTCATTGTAATAGGATGATAAATGGATTTTTAAAATAGTACCAACAAGTTTACTTTCTTTGACAGTCGAAAACGTAATGAAGACAAAAGGTATATTATCTATTTATTTATACTATTTTTTAGTCCGTTATTCTACCTTGCCGAATATAAAAAGTTCTTTAAAAAACCCACAAAAAGGGTTGTAAAAACAACGTTCATTTCTTAAGTAGGTGCCATAAAAAAACCACAGAAGTAAGTTTACGATATGCAGCTGTGCAATTTTACTACCTGCAATTGTGTCACAGTGATACCTTCATTTTTTAAAAGGGTTACGGTGCATCACAGTGATACCTTAATTGTAAAATGTCGCAAAAAAACAACGCGCATTTCTTAAGAAGGTGCATTAAAAAGTCCGCAAAAAGGGTTGTAAAAACAACGTTCATTTTTTTCTTTCTATTTTTTCTATTACTAAGTTAAATTAATTTTTTCATTTACATATGTTCTGACTAAATAAATTTCTAAAGAGAAAAATTGCCTCCAAAAAAAAAACATAGCCATTTCGATGATTTTTTCATGTAAAGTGCCAAAAATGGTGATTTTTTGAAATGTTTGTATGGGGAACCCCCCAGGGGGGTCGGGTCAAAAGTCGGGACATCAGAATTCGTTTTAGAGGTATGGTTCCTTCGGCAAAGTTTCTTATTTTGATCCCTAGAATACGATTTTCCTCGAACGTTGAGCGATTTTTTTGCCTCCATACAAATCGACCCGGCCTAGTGATCACTATACAACCAACAAAACCTGTCCGTTATTTTAATAATGTGTTTAGTAAATGTAATTTTTGACGTTTAAGTACTTGTTGATTGTTATTTTTAAGAAATATGTGTTATTTAAACAAATATGTTATTTTAACAAATTTATTTAATCAAATTTAATAATTATTTTGTTGTTGTAACAATGCTCTTTATTTCATCTATTCCTATTTTATCGCATTTATTTTTATTAAATTTTATATTTCTATATCTTTTATATTTTATAAATTTAAACTTTTAATAATGTACGTCTTTAGTTAGTATATTAAAAAAAATAATAAAATTAAAAATAATAACGTAGTACGTACCCAAACCCCCATTTTTAAAACACATTAAACATTACATTTACAAAACACATTAATGTATTTAATATTTAAATTAATAATTATGGGTCGATTATGGATAGCAACCGAACTTCAGTTGCGTTGCCAGTTGCCAAAAACATATTACGTATGACAGCTGGCAACTTCAGTTGTCAAATAGTGATTATATTGGCAACCGAAAAGTTCTGGTTGCTGTAGAATTTTAAGCAAACAAAAAGGGCGGGAACATTAAAAAGTAAGTATATTTTATTGATAAATTATTTGTAATAAATATATAAATAATATTTTATATATATTTTACATACATATATTTTATATAATAAATATTTTATTTGTACCTGTAGATTTTAAAATAGTGTCGTCTAATAGATGCCACGACCTCTTCATCGTCATCAAAAAACAGTTCCACTGAACTCAACATTTTTAATTAAATAATTTTTTTACACTTAACACTTTTATTAATTCATTTTTTATACAAATTCACATTTGTCAACCTTTTATTTGTTTAAATTTACATTACATTGTAGAATATACATTTAATTGTAGAATGAAAAGTAAAACGTTATGGCCCTAGCCATTTGGATAATTATTGGCACGTTTCATTCGAGGTTTAAGACTAATTTTTTGGAAATTGTATTGTTCAATCTTTCAATATCCGAGTTGCCCGTATGGCTATTAGGTTTTGTGGCATAAACCTATATGTTTTCCTCATTTAAAAATCTGCGAACATTTATGGTATTAAATTCATTATCAAAAACAAACTTATCTATTTTTCCCTGTTATTGCCGACAATTCTCTTAATTTATGAATAATAGTTTGATTATTTCTATCAGGAAGGTGAAAGTGTATAGCATACTTGGAGAACTTATTTATAAAGATTATGAAATATTGTCGACTATTAACATATGTATACAGATGTATTATCTTATTTATGGAAGATGGAGTTTCAGTATGATAATATTTGGGTTTAATTGGATTTCTGCCATATTTGCAGATGAACAAAATCACAATTGTTTACAATTCTATAAATTGCCGTCTTTAACTCAGGATTTTAAATTTTGTATTTGATTCCCTCATAAGTCGGAATTATCCCCGAATGACCTGTTTCGTTTTTATGATATAAAGATATGTCTATTCAAATCCTCCTGATCTACTATATAATTCACAAAATGAGAGCATTTAACACACTTTAAATTAGACCTGTTCTGAAAACTTTCCTTGATTGCATTCTGAAACTTATAATAAGTTCTTTCATCGACTTCAGAAAAATAGCTACACGACCCCTTACAGAGTGATTACAAATTATATTACCGATGTTCTGAGAGTTAAAATCTGCCTTATATATATAAAGGGTGGTTAAATTGTAAGGGCCGATGTTGAATGTGAACCACACCTAAACGCCAAGTTTTTTTCCGAATTTTATTTGACATTTCTCTATTTCAGACTTACTCAATTTGAACCATGGAGAGATACACAATCCAACAACGTGTTAAAGTTATCCAGACTTATTATGAAAATGGGCGTTCAAATCAAAATGCATATCGTGCACTTCGTGATTTTTTGGTCAATTTGATCGTCCAAATGTGCGTACAATCGCAAAAATCGTGGAAAAATTCGAGCAAACCGGGTCTGTAGAAGATGTGAGAACACCAGTGCATGCTCGTACAGCTCGTACTGCAGAAAATATTGCTGCTGTTCGCGATAGTGTGGCTGAAGAGCCGTCCACCTCAACTCGTCGTCGTGCCCAACAATTGCACCTCTCACGCTCGTCGTTGATGAACATTATGCATAAAGACTTGCATTTACACGCTTACAAGCTGCAATTGGCTCAAGAACTAAAGCCTCTTGACCATTCCAAACGTCGTGAATGGGCAGAATGGTGGCAAGAAATGGCAACAGTGGATGATCAATTTTCGAAGAAAATCATCTTCAGTGATGAGGCACATTTTCACCTCAGTGGATTCGTCAATAAACAGAATTGCCGCATTTGGGCGAATGAGAATCCAAGAGTGATTGTCGAAAAACCAATGCACCCACAAAGAGTGACTGTTTGGTGCGGTTTATGGGCTGGCGGCATCATCGGGCCGTATTTTTTCCAAAATGAGGCCGGTCAGGCAGTTACTGTGAATGGTGTTCGCTATCGTGAGATGATAACGAACTTTTTATGGCCCGAATTGGAAGATATGGATGTGGACGATATGTGGTTTCAGCAGGACGGTGCCACTTGCCACACAGCTAACGAAACAATGGCTCTTTTGCGCAACAAATTCAATGGCCGTGTTATCTCACGTAATGGCGATGTCAATTGGCCGCCAAGATCATGTGATTTGACACCGTTGGACTTTTTTCTTTGGGGTTATTTGAAAGAAAAGGTGTACGTCGATAAGCCAGCAACAATTCAAGAGCTAAAGGATGAGATAATTCGGCACATTAACGCCATAGAACCTCCATTATGCCTCAGCGTCATCGAAAATTTGGACCATCGGATGGAGGTGTGCCGCCGTGGTCGCGGCGCCCATTTGGCCGATATTTTGTTCCATACATAATTGAGTAATACCAATATATCATAATAAAATAAAATTACAATAATTTCCTAAATAGTTTGTGTTTTATTCAAAATCAACATCGGCCCTTGAAATTTAACCACCCTTTATAATCTGTTCCTACCTAACCATTGTACCGCCTCTTCTGTCTTATTGTCCGTTATTATTATCTGTGTTAGAATAGGGAAGTCATCACCTAAGTCCTCCTCCAGAGTGGATTATCTCCACCACCAATGAAGAAGAATCGTCATCATGTGACAAATCTTCCCCTACATAAACGCTTTCAGCATCCACAAAATTGTACCCATTTCCCATCAACATCGATGTGAGTCGAAAAATCTGCAATATGATTCTCCTTGCCCTTAATGTATTCAATTTTAGCGTCATAATCCATTAAATTGACCAACCAACGCTGTAATCTTGACCAACCAACGCTGAAATCTTCGATTATTCTTAGCTTGTAACCAAATTCTATACAATAAAGGTAGGGTCTAAAATATTTTACACCCCAGCTAATAGTTCTTTCTCTACGGTCGAATAATTCCTCTAATGAACATTGAGTGTTCTTGAGGCGTAACACACGGGATGCCCATCTTGTGTCAAGACAGTTAAAATCTTTTATTAAAATTTGAGAATTTTAAAATATTTCTCTAAGGTCACTATAAAATTTGGGTCATTTACGTTGACCTTTGCATTCTTCTTCAAATATTTTGTCATCTGGAATGCAAAATTTGACTAGTCCTTTATAAACTTCCTATAGAAACCGGTAATTCCCATAAATGATTTAATGCCCCTCTGCGTATTAGGCAGTTTGAGGTTTTGAATAATCTCCACCGTTTTCGGATTGGGTTTGACAACCTCAGGTGTAAGAATGTGACCCAAAAAGTCGGTTTGTCTGTAAGAAGTTACACTTATCAGTTTGCATTTTCAAGCCAAAGGGCATTCAAATGAATTCGTAATGCCCAATTGGGGTTGAAAAGGCAGTTTTCTCCCTGTCCTCTTCTTTGACCAAAATTTTATGGAATCAAATTGCGAGGTCAATGGTTAAAAATATTGGGAATATCCCAGTTTATCCAAAATTCCCTCCATATTGGGAATTAGAAATTTATCAGTCCTAGTGAATTCGTTAAGCTTCCTATAATCCACAACTACCCTCTATTTTTTAATAACAGAATTATCTATCCAGATTGGATACCGATCTATTTTCGAATACAGCGGTTTAACGACAGATATCGGAATTTCATGCTGTACTTTCTATCTGGATGTCAGCTCATCGCCGTCCCTATAAATCTTTAAATTCATTTAGTATTGTTCTCAGTCTAAAATCCTCGCCGCGGTTAAAGTGACTTAAATCAAATTGATTTATCTCATCGAATTCAGTATCCTGAATAGTTTGAATTGTATTAATATGATAAGGGGCTCTTCTTTGAAAAGAATTTTAGTAGTATAGATATGCGGTTTCTGCGCCAACTAAAAATGCGAAAGATAAATTTTTGAGAAAGATAAAAAATTTTTAATTTTATGAGAAAAATACATTGCATTTTTTAAAACTTTTTTAGCCTTATGAGAAAAATAGATTGCATTTTTTATAAAACTTTTTTAGCCTTATGAAAAAAATACATACACTTAATATATATCAAGTTGCATTTAAATATTTTTGTTTTTTATCTCTGCTAGCGGATATACATACAAACATACATATATACGTACAGACATTTAGTTTTTTCTTTCATAAATTAGGTGTTTTGTTGTCAAGATCACTGACTTTTTATTTTATGTTGAGTATGGTCAAGAGTAATTATTTAAAAAATAAAATGTATTGAGAAAGAACATAATGATTTTTAGTGATTTGAATTTTATATGATTAAAAAAAAATGATGTTTTCTGAGTTTCAAATGATGTTTTCTAAATTTAAAATTATATTTTTTAAATTTCAAATGATATTTTCTGAATTTAAAATTATATTTTTTTAATGTCAAATGATATTTTCTGAATTTAAGATGAAAAATCCGAATTTCAGTTGATGTTTTTTTAAATTTCAAATGGAATTCTGAAATTTAATTGATATTTCCTAAATTCAAATTGATATTTTCTGAATTGCAGATGTAAAAGGTGACGAGTTTTTAAAGTTTTATTCATGATATTGATTTATGGTAAAATTTAAGTAAAATTCTTGTTTTGATACGAAAAAGTGACCTATAATTTAATTTTTTGATTGTTTTATATTAGAATAAAATGTGAAAGAATATTAAACTTCTAAATAAATAAAATTTCAGTATTTAAAATATTTTTAATATAATTATCTATTTATACCTTTTAAATTGTCATAAAACAATTAAAAATTATCAAATTCGAAATGAGATCTTATTTACTTCGCATTGATACATTTTAAAGCTATGAACATTTTCTGATTTTTGTGAGATTTGAATAGAAATATTTAAAAACTGTGAAGTTCAGAGAGGAAGTAACTAAAAATAAGAACATTATGACCAAAATTTAGCAAATATATTAAAGGAGTATTTTTTCATTATAAGATTTTCTTAAAACTTGTTAGGAAACTTTTTAAATTTTTTTAAAGTGTGATTTTTTTGTGATAAATGTTGATAACACTGAGTATTTTTCTTTTCTGATAAATTGTGGTTTGCATTTAGTATATTATAAATTTTTAAATATTTTGTTTAAATATCATGCATTTTTTAGTGTATACATAAACATTAAAGATATTTGAATATTTTTGTTTTTTAAAGAAAATTTTATTCTTATATTATATAATTTTTAGATAATTTGTAGATTAACGGTCTGTTTTTGTAAGACGTGTCACTCAAAAAAATGAGTGAAGAAATTCATTTTGGGGTTTTGTAATGCAAATGTCACTTTGAATTGAGTAAAAACGTAAGAGTTGTCGTTTTCGTCTCTTTTTTTGGTTTCCACAATGCGATTTGAAACGTCACAAACGTCAAAAACAGACGTTCACAAAAAAGTATTCGTCAAAGAAAAAAGGCAACACAATTTAATATTAAAAAAAAAATACAGTAAAACTCGGTTAAGACGAACCCTCGGTTAATACGAACTAATTTAAAAGTCCCGACGTTTTGGCAAAAATTTTCATATAAAATACATCTTATAATACGAACTCGGTTAATACGAACATTCGGTTATTACGAACTGTTTTAAGCAGTCCCAAAAACTCGTTTTCATACAAATTACCATGTTTAGTACACTCTTTATCCGTTTAATGGGATAGACCTAATATGAATTTCATATCCGTGGATAACTTTCTAGATATAGATGCTTTATCAGGTGAAGAAATATTGGAAATTGTTAATCCTGCCGATGTTAAAAATTTGTCAAGTAATACATGCGAACAAAATCGTGTGCCGAAGAAGCTGACAATCATATTTTGGTAATAGAAAAACTTATAACGAATGAAATCGTTAATTCAGACATTCAGAAAAAAATAACAGATTTTTTTTTTTAAATGAAGAATTTTAGTTGAATTTTTAATTGTGGATGCATGAAATGCTTATTTTATTTTTTATTTATGTAAAAATCTTGTTTTTGTTTTAATAAATACATATTTTTTATCGTTGAAAATGCCCGCTTAATACGAACCTCGCTTAAGACGAACTAATTTATTTTCTCCCTCGGAGTTCATCTTAACCGGGTTTTACTGTAATACTTTTTAACAAAAAATTGTAATAAAAAAAAGAATAATGATTTTTATTTTTATTTTCATTTATATTTATATTTATTCACATTTTTAGTTGTAAATGTTTTTGTTTTTTTTTTAAACAAATTATATTTTTATATCCACTTTTATTGTTTTCTAAACAAAATAAATAAATTTTTTTTTAAGCAAAAATCAGCTGTTTTTGTTTATATTTCAATTATAGTGTTGGTTTGCCAACTAGCAACGAAAAATGAGTTATTTGTATATGAAATAAACTAACAAAAACCCAAAAGCAATGTCATGGCAATCTCTACTGTTTGACATAACATAAAGCTTAACGTACTCAAACGTAAGTCAGGCGAACGAATTACAAAAACTTATTTCCCTACGTATTCGTTCGGGTGCCACACGTTCGTCTGAAATTATACACGTATTGTAAAAACAGACCGTAAATATATGTTTTGAAATAAATGTTTAAGTAAATAGAATAATATTGTTTAATTTTAATTGAACATTTCTTATTTTAGGAATTAACAAGTGAACTTTGTTAACAAAAATTAAAATTTATTGTAAATAGTTTTAGCAAGTTTAACGTTTTTTGAATATCTTTTTAATATTTGTAGATTTTTTGTAATCTATTATGTTGTTTATTTTTTTTTTATAAAATATAAAAATTATGGTTTTCTTTATTTGTGTTTAGATTTAATTAAAATTATAATGTTAAATATATAATGTTTTAAATGTTCAAATATAACTTTTAACAATTTTTAAATCTGTTTAAAGATTTTTTAAGATATGAGTATGTATAATAATATAATAAAATATAATAAAATATAATATAATAAAATAAAATGTAAAAAATTTAATCATTTTTAATTCGAAAATAGCTAATCCGTTAGATGAAATTCGTCCCTTAAAAGTAATTCTCCATTTCTTATTATTCATCATGGTTAAATAGGGGTCTTGAATTGTTAGGGATTTATTCATTCTTGCTGGTAAATAAATACATGTGTTATTTTCCAAATACACAGCAACTTTGAATCCATAATTACTATCCTTCCATTCAAATTTACAGCCATACCTAAACAAGAGCGGCAAGCGTTTTCTAGCTGTCAAAAATTCTCATGCCCATACAATTTGTATGTAGCATCCCGAAATAACGCGGCGGCAACTCTTTGCAATTGGAAAATCAGATTTTGACAGAGCGTTTCATAGTGAAGTTAGTTGCAAAAGACAACAAATGTAAACCAGGGATGGCAAAGTTGATACTATAGTACTTTTTTTGATACTATTCGATGTTCCAAAGTACTCCCGCGACTAATTTGATACTATTGGACGATTTAAAGTTTTTAATTCATTTTATTTTTTTAAATTTTATTAATATATAAATTTTATTAATATATTGCTCGCAACTTCATAAATAAAGATGTGTAGATAATTGCACACCGTTACAATTAAATATCCACGATAACCATATTCCGCTAAACGACGTTTTTTTGTGGTACGGAAGTGGATTTGTATATAAATACAAATCAGATTGAATCCGGCACTGTAAATCATATAAAAGAAAATTCCAAAAAATGTTATATTAAATTTTGTGAGGATTTGAAGACCAGAGTAAATTTTGATAATGAAATTTTAATTTAGTTCAGTAAGCTTTCACCTGAAAACGTTGTTTGCGGAAGAACCAATAGTATCGTGAAATTTTGGATAAAAAATTTTCCAAACGAAGAAAATAATTTTGACGCCATTAATATCCAATACAGAGCGTTGGCAGATTGGCAAGAACTAAAACTTTCTAGAAAGGAAAATATATGTAGTTTCTGGTCGAAAGTATCTAAAATTAAAAATGAGTTAAACAAATATTTGTTTCCCGATATTTTAAGAATTGCTGCAGGTATTTTATCCATAGAATTTTTCCATACCAAAATCTGAGTAAAACCAAAGGCAGAAACAGACTTCATGTTCCAACAGTATCAAATCTAATACAAACAAAAGATTTATTAAATGCAACAAATTCTTGTTGTTACAATTTTAAAATCTCTAACAAGTTATAATCAACCAATTTATAAAATTCTTTTTTAGCTGTATTGATTAATTTAATTTGGATCTCATTTGGAGTTCTTTGTTCCTGTACATTAATTTAAAAAATATACTTTTTTTAAAATAAAACTTTATTTTTTTATAAATTCATATAAACATAAATTTATGTTCAATAACATTTAATGTTATTTTAATGCATATTGTATGAATTTTAAGAAAAATAAAATAAAAAATAATTTTAGTTCTCTGAGAGTCGAAAAAGCACTATTTGAAAATTTTATTGGTACCGAAACGAAATTCTCATCCCTGATATAAACAAAAAAATAAGACAGAAAAAAAATATATTTGTTATTTATGTATATATATTATATTATTATTTATATTATTATTTATATATATTTGTTATTATACAAAACACAAAACATAAATCAGAAACACCAATATTGTAATGTACTTTATTGTCAAAATAATCAGGGTTGTTATATTTTTTATTTTGATAACCCTGTTTTTATCGATTTGACGTAGCGTTGCCGCTCTTGTTTAGGGATGACATTTCAGCGTTAACGCTAGGCGGTAAAAAACGTTCCGCTTGCCGCTCTTGTTTAGGTATGGCTGTTAGATATTTAAAATTCTTCATTTTGCAACAAATCATCAATTTTTACATATTCAGGTTTGATCCCAAACCTAAATTAATGATTTAATGATAATTCTATTAAAATACTTGGTATACAAATCATAGCTAAAATAATCTTATAACCTTAAACTCAACTGTTATAACCAGGGTACGTATTTGCTGTTCCTTTTCATTTCATCTCTACGTACAATGTTATATGTTTTCTGTTTTAGTTTTTTCATACACACGAAAGATAAAACAAACAATGTTTTCATTCCATGTGTTTCCATTTGAAAATAAACCTTGCATCTCATTCTCATGCGTATGATATGATCGTTTTATTTACTTGTTTCTCTTTCATAGAATGAAAAGGGAATCGTAAATAATTTGGTGAGGTTTTAATATTGAAAAAAAAAAAATATTTTCTCTTCTTGAAAACGAAGGGTGAAAAAAAAATATAAATGTGTTTTACAATGAGTGTAATGATATATGATACTTATTTGTTCTTTTTCACAATTCTGCAAAATTAATAAAATGGATAAAGACTTTAAAAATTGTATTATTGTTAATTGGAATTTAAAAATATACAGTGACCAACAATACACGCTCAATATTATTGATAATTTTTTTGTCAATAAATTATTTCAAAATAAAATATTGTATCCTATATTGGTAGTTTATCATATAAAGAGGAATATAGACGTTAAATATTATTGATAAGTAATAATTAAGTGCTTATTTTACTTCGACCTATTTGTTGTAATTCAATAAATAAATATTCAAGCTCGAGGTCAATTTTTAAATTATGTTTTATTCTTTATTTTTCGATATTTCGCTGTCCTCTGGACAGCATCTTCTGGAAATCTAAAATTATACATTTAACGAAAACATAGCTTTAGACCACTGCATTACAAATTCATAAATAACAAATATAAACAACAAATAATATACTAAGCTTACTCGAGTAACAATAATCAAACAGTATAAACAGACGATCCAAACGTCTTAACATTTAATATTGTACTAATTAATAATATTTCTTTTGTTTATGATGTGCCTATAGCTTTGCGCGCAGTTTTCAGTGTCACTCTTGTAATTCATTCTCTTCTCTTTCGGTATGTTTATTATATGTAACATTTCTAATGTATAGCGTCTGTTGTTTTTCCCCTCTCTTTGTAGTATCCCAACATCGTCAAAGTTTGGAGTATGCCCTTTTAATGCACAGTGGGCAGATAGTGCTGTTTTTTGCGTCACAAGTTTATTTCTGTTTTTTATGTCCGATTTATGCCCTGCTATACGCGTTTTTAATTTGTTTTTAGTGGTACCCACATAGACTTCTTCACAGGTACTATTGTTATCTCCAGTGCAATGAATTTTGTATATTACGTTCGAGCTGTCCATTTTATCTAATTTACTCTTCGTGTTGGAGAAAAGTTTTTTCAATGTACTCTCCGTCCTCGATGCTATTTTGAAGTTTTCTTTATCATAAATTTCCGAATTTTGAATTCTTTCCGATATTCCTCGAATATATGTCAATGATTTATATATTTTTTGAGTCTCCTCTATTTTACTATTATTTTTATTTTTATATTTATTTAAAAGGCCCTTTATTATGTTGTCCGGAAACGCGTTTTTTCTTAAAATATCTTTAACTTTACCAATATTTGCATCGTGAAATTGTTTGTCACTGATTGTGAGCACTCTTCTTATTAAGTTGCTGGCCGTATTCATAATTATGTTTTTCGGTTGGCATGAATAAAAATTGATGATCCTACCGGATGCGGTAGGTTTTTGGTACCAATCTACTATTATTTTATTCTTCATTCTAACCACAAGCGTATCTAAGTATGGAAGTTGTCCGTTCTTCTCTTCTTCTTTGGTGAACTTTATTTGTCTGTTGAAACTGTTTAGAACCGTTAAAGTTTCGCTTATTGCACTCTGGTTTACAATCCCAAAAAGGTCGTCGACGTATTTAGTAAATAATTTTGGTTTTTTGTCAAGTTTTTCCATACATTGTTTCAAAAGTTCCTTCATAACTATGTCCGCCACTATAGGTGAAGCTGGTGATCCCATTGGCAGACCCCTGACTTGTGTGTATAATTTATCCTTGTACTTAAAATATCTGTTTTCCTTTATGCAAAATTTTAAAATCTTAAAAAATAATTCCTTTGGTATACTTGTGTGTTTTTCGATCTCAGTCCATTTATCTTTGATTATCTCCATTGCAAAATCTACTGGTATACTTGGGAAAAGAGATACTACGTCAAATGAAATTAATCTATCGTCCTTATCTATATCACAGTTGTTTATCTTATCCCTAAATTGCACAGCATCCTTTACATTAAAATCTGAATCCAAAGTAAGTTTTTTTAAAATAGTTGTCAAAAACTTACATAATTTGGTAGAAGGTGATTTCTCTGATGCACAGATTGGCCTAAGTGGGAATCCTTCTTTATGGATCTTTGGTAATCCATAAATTCTAGGTGCAAAAACCGCGTCATTTTTCAGGTACTTTTTCTGTATCACAGTGATTATATTTAGATTATAAAGATCATCGACCAATTCATTGTTCTTCCTCTGCAGTGATGAGGTTGGGTCCTTGTTAAGTCTTCTGTATGTCATCATATCACTTAAAATGTCATTCATTCTACTTTCATAATCTGTTTTTTCCATCGCAACTGTGACGTTCCCCTTGTCAGCATTTAATATTAATACATTCTTGTTTCTTTGTAAAAATGTTCTGGTTTGTCCCACTGTGTTGAGAACAAAACGATCTCTTCTATTTAAACTCTGTTTATTCATATGGTTTTCTAGCATACAAGTAAATTTGGTTCTTGCCGTTTCCTGTTCCTCTCTATCCACTAGTGTTTGAATAAAATCTTCCCCGTCGGCAATCATTTTAAATAGAGGAAATTGTTTTTTGTCAGTTGGTATTGTATGTTTTTGGCCTAACGACAAAAGCCACTTTACATCTTCGGGGATATTTATGTCCGTTTTGTTCACAAACCACTTGTCGTTATGTATTATATTAAACTCTTTCTTTTGTGCATCCTGTAATTTCTTAAATTTTTTTCCGTGCTTTTCTTTTATATATTTATTTCTCATCATTGAAAGAGATTTCTCACTTTTCCACAACTGTTCTTGTTCATATGTTGTCAATTGTTGGTTTATTTTAATTTTAAGTTCCGCTATTGACTTTTCATTACATTTTTTCTTTTCATGTTTTTGTTTTATAATTAAATTTAATAATTTTCTGTGGAAATTTTCTATTATTGTGTTTAGGGAGTTCTCGATTTTTTGAGGAAGTATTTCCTCGGTTTTAAATATATTTCGTACATTTTTTGTTGAATTATTTAAAAAGTTCGGTATAATACCTGATTTTCTGCATTTTATGAGAAATGTTATTGTTGATTTTGTGTTTAGTTGTCTTAGTTCCAATGTTTTATGTTTGTTAATGTATCCTTGGATGTTCTTGTGTTTGCGTTTTAAATTGTTATAAACCATGTTTATCAATTTGACGGCGTGCTTTCCGTAATAAATAATAATTAAGTGCTTATTTTACTTCGACCTATTTGTTGTAATTCAATAAATAAATATTCAAGCTCGAGGTCAATTTTTAAATTATGTTTTATTCTTTATTTTTCGATATTTCGCTGTCCTCTGGACAGCATCTTCTGGAAATCTAAAATTATACATTTAACGAAAACATAGCTTTAGACCACTGCATTACAAATTCATAAATAACAAATATAAACAACAAATAATATACTAAGCTTACTCGAGTAACAATAATCAAACAGTATAAACAGACGATCCAAACGTCTTAACATTTAATATTGTACTAATTAATAATATTTCTTTTGTTTATGATGTGCCTATAGCTTTGCGCGCAGTTTTCAGTGTCACTCTTGTAATTCATTCTCTTCTCTTTCGGTATGTTTATTATATGTAACATTTCTAATGTATAGCGTCTGTTGTTTTTCCCCTCTCTTTGTAGTATCCCAACATCGTCAAAGTTTGGAGTATGCCCTTTTAATGCACAGTGGGCAGATAGTGCTGTTTTTTGCGTCACAAGTTTATTTCTGTTTTTTATGTCCGATTTATGCCCTGCTATACGCGTTTTTAATTTGTTTTTAGTGGTACCCACATAGACTTCTTCACAGGTACTATTGTTATCTCCAGTGCAATGAATTTTGTATATTACGTTCGAGCTGTCCATTTTATCTAATTTACTCTTCGTGTTGGAGAAAAGTTTTTTCAATGTACTCTCCGTCCTCGATGCTATTTTGAAGTTTTCTTTATCATAAATTTCCGAATTTTGAATTCTTTCCGATATTCCTCGAATATATGTCAATGATTTATATATTTTTTGAGTCTCCTCTATTTTACTATTATTTTTATTTTTATATTTATTTAAAAGGCCTTTTAAATAGAGGAGACTCAAAAAATATATAAATCATTGACATATATTCGAGGAATATCGGAAAGAATTCAAAATTCGGAAATTTATGATAAAGAAAACTTCAAAATAGCATCGAGGACGGAGAGTACATTGAAAAAACTTTTCTCCAACACGAAGAGTAAATTAGATAAAATGGACAGCTCGAACGTAATATACAAAATTCATTGCACTGGAGATAACAATAGTACCTGTGAAGAAGTCTATGTGGGTACCACTAAAAACAAATTAAAAACGCGTATATCAGGGCATAAATCGGACATAAAAAACAGAAATAAACTTGTGACGCAAAAAACAGCACTATCTGCCCACTGTGCATTAAAAGGGCATACTCCAAACTTTGACGATGTTGGGATACTACAAAGAGAGGGGAAAAACAACAGACGCTATACATTAGAAATGTTACATATAATAAACATACCGAAAGAGAAGAGAATGAATTACAAGAGTGACACTGAAAACTGCGCGCAAAGCTATAGGCACATCATAAACAAAAGAAATATTATTAATTAGTACAATATTAAATGTTAAGACGTTTGGATCGTCTGTTTATACTGTTTGATTATTGTTACTCGAGTAAGCTTAGTATATTATTTGTTGTTTATATTTGTTATTTATGAATTTGTAATGCAGTGGTCTAAAGCTATGTTTTCGTTAAATGTATAATTTTAGATTTCCAGAAGATGCTGTCCAGAGGACAGCGAAATATCGAAAAATAAAGAATAAAACATAATTTAAAAATTGACCTCGAGCTTGAATATTTATTTATTGAATTACAACAAATAGGTCGAAGTAAAATGAGCACTTAATTATTATTTATTACGGAAAGCACGCCGTCAAATTGATAAACATGGTTTATAACAATTTAAAACGCAAACACAAGAACATCCAAGGATACATTAACAAACATAAAACATTGGAACTAAGACAACTAAACACAAAATCAACAATAACATTTCTCATAAAATGCAGAAAATCAGGTATTATACCGAACTTTTTAAATAATTCAACAAAAAATGTACGAAATATATTTAAAACCGAGGAAATACTTCCTCAAAAAATCGAGAACTCCCTAAACACAATAATAGAAAATTTCCACAGAAAATTATTAAATTTAATTATAAAACAAAAACATGAAAAGAAAAAATGTAATGAAAAGTCAATAGCGGAACTTAAAATTAAAATAAACCAACAATTGACAACATATGAACAAGAACAGTTGTGGAAAAGTGAGAAATCTCTTTCAATGATGAGAAATAAATATATAAAAGAAAAGCACGGAAAAAAATTTAAGAAATTACAGGATGCACAAAAGAAAGAGTTTAATATAATACATAACGACAAGTGGTTTGTGAACAAAACGGACATAAATATCCCCGAAGATGTAAAGTGGCTTTTGTCGTTAGGCCAAAAACATACAATACCAACTGACAAAAAACAATTTCCTCTATTTAAAATGATTGCCGACGGGGAAGATTTTATTCAAACACTAGTGGATAGAGAGGAACAGGAAACGGCAAGAACCAAATTTACTTGTATGCTAGAAAACCATATGAATAAACAGTGTTTAAATAGAAGAGATCGTTTTGTTCTCAACACAGTGGGACAAACCAGAACATTTTTACAAAGAAACAAGAATGTATTAATATTAAATGCTGACAAGGGGAACGTCACAGTTGCGATGGAAAAAACAGATTATGAAAGTAGAATGAATGACATTTTAAGTGATATGATGACATACAGAAGACTTAACAAGGACCCAACCTCATCACTGCAGAGGAAGAACAATGAATTGGTCGATGAACTTTATAATCTAAATATAATCACTGTGATACAGAAAAAGTACCTGAAAAATGACGCGGTTTTTGCACCTAGAATTTATGGATTACCAAAGATCCATAAAGAAGGATTCCCACTTAGGCCAATCTGTGCATCAGAGAAATCACCTTCTACCAAATTATGTAAGTTTTTGACAACTATTTTAAAAAAACTTACTTTGGATTCAGATTTTAATGTAAAGGATGCTGTGCAATTTAGGGATAAGATAAACAACTGTGATATAGATAAGGACGATAGATTAATTTCATTTGACGTAGTATCTCTTTTCCCAAGTATACCAGTAGATTTTGCAATGGAGATAATCAAAGATAAATGGACTGAGATCGAAAAACACACAAGTATACCAAAGGAATTATTTTTTAAGATTTTAAAATTTTGCATAAAGGAAAACAGATATTTTAAGTACAAGGATAAATTATACACACAAGTCAGGGGTCTGCCAATGGGATCACCAGCTTCACCTATAGTGGCGGACATAGTTATGGAGGAACTTTTGAAACAATGTATGGAAAAACTTGACAAAAAACCAAAATTATTTACTAAATACGTCGACGACCTTTTTGGGATTGTAAACCAGAGTGCAATAAGCGAAACTTTAACGGTTCTAAACAGTTTCAACAGACAAATAAAGTTCACCAAAGAAGAAGAGAAGAACGGACAACTTCCATACTTAGATACGCTTGTGGTTAGAATGAAGAATAAAATAATAGTAGATTGGTACCAAAAACCTACCGCATCCGGTAGGATCATCAATTTTTATTCATGCCAACCGAAAAACATAATTATGAATACGGCCAGCAACTTAATAAGAAGAGTGCTCACAATCAGTGACAAACAATTTCACGATGCAAATATTGGTAAAGTTAAAGATATTTTAAGAAAAAACGCGTTTCCGGACAACATAATAAAGGGCCTTTTAAATAAATATAAAAATAAAAATAATAGTAAAATAGAGGAGACTCAAAAAATATATAAATCATTGACATATATTCGAGGAATATCGGAAAGAATTCAAAATTCGGAAATTTATGATAAAGAAAACTTCAAAATAGCATCGAGGACGGAGAGTACATTGAAAAAACTTTTCTCCAACACGAAGAGTAAATTAGATAAAATGGACAGCTCGAACGTAATATACAAAATTCATTGCACTGGAGATAACAATAGTACCTGTGAAGAAGTCTATGTGGGTACCACTAAAAACAAATTAAAAACGCGTATAGCAGGGCATAAATCGGACATAAAAAACAGAAATAAACTTGTGACGCAAAAAACAGCACTATCTGCCCACTGTGCATTAAAAGGGCATACTCCAAACTTTGACGATGTTGGGATACTACAAAGAGAGGGGAAAAACAACAGACGCTATACATTAGAAATGTTACATATAATAAACATACCGAAAGAGAAGAGAATGAATTACAAGAGTGACACTGAAAACTGCGCGCAAAGCTATAGGCACATCATAAACAAAAGAAATATTATTAATTAGTACAATATTAAATGTTAAGACGTTTGGATCGTCTGTTTATACTGTTTGATTATTGTTACTCGAGTAAGCTTAGTATATTATTTGTTGTTTATATTTGTTATTTATGAATTTGTAATGCAGTGGTCTAAAGCTATGTTTTCGTTAAATGTATAATTTTAGATTTCCAGAAGATGCTGTCCAGAGGACAGCGAAATATCGAAAAATAAAGAATAAAACATAATTTAAAAATTGACCTCGAGCTTGAATATTTATTTATTGAATTATTGATAAGTTTAGGGTTATTTACAAGCAAAATGAATTGGTGTTCCCTATATTGGAAGTTAATCAATTAAATTAAAAAATTAAAAATTATTTTTAATTTGCTATTTCATTAATGACACGTTTCCAATGTTTACTCTAATAAAACCGGTTTAATTTTGCTAGTTTACCTGTTTGATTTTAAAATTTTTTGAACCAAAGTCAAAATAACGCTAAAATACCGAAACGAAGATGTATAACGTTATTTTGTTGATTAAAAAAAATGTAATGGGAAGTTTTTTTAAAAAAGCCCTGTTATATCAGAAGGCATATGCCACCATTGGAATCGTAATTTCAAAACTATCATATCGGCATTGATGTGGGCGTGGTAAATTCCCGGTCAAAAAATTTATATCTCAAATATAATATCATATCTCTTTTGATGTAGACCGTGTTAAACAGTAACAACATTTTAAATAAAAAACTAGGTAATATTAAAAAAAATCACATATTTATTGTACTTCAATGAATTAAAAAGTTATTATCACAAACAAATAAAAAATAAGTATATAATACTATGCAGATACTTCAATTTAGAAAAACATCAATTGCCATTGAGAAAAGAACAATGCATATTGCGAAAAACATTTATAAAAACTATATATTTATTATAACTCAATGAGTTCAAAATTATTATCACAAAAAAAAATATATAAAAAAACTACGCAGACACTGTTATTTAGAAAAACATCAATTGCCATGAATTTCAATTTATGGAATCTTTACACCATTTCCCTTTGTTATTTAAAGTATTTAAGTATCATTTAAAATTAAAAAAAAAATACCATTTAAAATTAAAAAAAAAAAAAAACATTAACAGAAAATAGCAATTACAAATCAAAAACAAAATCCGTTATAAAAAACACAATTAAAATTCAAAATATACAAAATATACAAAATATACAAAATATACAAAATATACAAAATATACAAAATGAAAAACAAAAATGCCAATTCGAAAATACCAAGTGAATTCAAGAAAAATAAAACTAGACTAATATTTTAAATTATCCTTGCTATTTTTTTAATTATCTTTAAATGTTTTGAATTGCATTTTTTATTTTTTGAATAAAATTTAATATTGTTTGAAATTTAATTGGCATTTTCGAATTTTAATTGCATTTTTGTTAGAGATTATTTTATAATTGTAATTGCTACTGTTTGAATTTCAAATTATATTTTTTGATTTACAATTGCTTTTTTTTGGAAAATTTTTTGATAAACAAATGGTATTTTTTTTTTATTTACAAATGAAGTTTTTGAATTTCATTTGCTATTTTTTAATTTAAAAGAGATTCGTTTGAATTTGATTACCAAATTTGAAATTATATTTGTGTTTTTTAAAATCAAATGTAATTTAGAATTTACAATTAAAGGGCTTATTGTAAAAACTTGATATGCGACATTTTATTTTAGATTGGTTTTTTCTAGGTACTTGTAATAATTGTTGCCCGATTTTTTTTTAAATAATTAATTAATAATTATCTAGAAAACAGCGATAAAATATGAAACAATAAATGTGGCTTATCAAGTTTTTAATAAACCATTGAATTGTTATGTTTTGAATAAGAAGTGGAAATAGAGTAGTTTGTGCCCAACAATTTATTATATCAACATCTGAATTAAGATCTACTTCGTTCGAAAAATCAAGTTTAATATTATTCTGATCAATTTCGGAAAAATTTAATTTTGTTATTAATAAATTATTTAATGTAGTATTGTAATGTAGTATTGTTATCACTTTTCTACAATCTCCAATTTGCGAATCCAAGTTTTTAATGACGTCATAAGCCGCAAGTTGAATAGTGTGGGCTGCACATCTGACAACTGACAATACAGCCGTCAACGATGTATGGATATTTTCATCAATTGAGTCATTTTCATCACTTGTCTCATCGTCCCCCATAATTTGGTCTACCTGTAGTTCTTGTAGGATTTTGCCAACTTTTATAACGTTGGCACCGTTATCCGTTGTAGTAGAATAAATTTAATGTAATTCGATATCGTACGATTTAAGACACTTTACAATTTCATCTTTCAAGTAAGATGCCTTATGTCTTTTTTGTAAATGGATCATTCCTAAAAAAAATAAATAAATATATTTTTTTAAGGTAAAATGCATTTCAAAAAATCCGCGGTTCGGACCGCTGTATTTAAAAAAACATAATAAATAATGTGTTAATAATTTATAATTATTCCGTTGTCAAATTCCTTTATGGAACTCTTTCGGAATCCAAAGGTATGAATAAAAATCTAGAAAAAAAGATTTACATAAAAATATATTTCTTTAATAACAAATGCAAATTTGAAATTACAATTGTGGTTTTTAAATTACATTTGGTATTTTTTGAAAATCAAATGCAATTTTTTGAATTCAATGTCTGATTTTTTAAAATGTAACCGTCATTAAAATATAGTAAACGTTTAGTTAACCGTTCACGAAAATCGATTTACTAAAAACAAAATTTTTTACTAAAATTTGTAAATTTAAAAATTTGTTTAACCATCCTTTGCAATTTTTTACATTTAAGATAAAAAATGAAAGATATTAAAAAAAAGAAAATAAAAATTCTGAAAAATTCTGTATATTTATTCCCAGTATACTACGATCTAGTCTTGTCGCAATGTCCAGTTTTAGTGATACCATTTCATTTCTAACTTTACGTTTTATACATTCCTAAATTTTAGTACTGGATGACTCCAGTACCTTCACAATATTCCTTGAATTTAAATTGGTATCAAATGCCTCTTCTAATGGTGAGATTAAAGTTTTAAAATAATCACGATCGTCAAATATGCGGAATGGCAAATTTCTAACCGCAACTAAACCCACACAACATTTTAAAAAATAATTTTTGTCAATATTTATTTTTACCGAGACTAGGTTTTTTTTAATCGAACCAACACTACATTCATCATTATTTGCTCTTTTTTTTGAAATCACAATATCTTTTTTATGAACAAGTTTATAGTGTCGCAAAATGTTGTTTTTGTTTCTACCACTTAATTTTTTTTTGCATTCAGTGCACTCTAATTTATTTTCATTTTCGAAAACAGTATAGTAATTCATTTTGATTAAATTTTTATTACACGTGCCGTGCCACTCGCGTTAAAGGTCAACTAATAAATGTTCTAAAACTATGTTCCTATTGTCTAAACCTATGTTCCTATTTACTTATGAAACAAACTATGTTTCACTAATGAGTCCAAAAATTTGTATAAAATAACTGTACAAACTCAGAGACAAGTACTCAACAGAGAAAAATCAAACAGGTAAACTTCAAAAATTAAACCGGTTTTATTAGAGGAAACATGTCATTAATGGCATAGCTTTTTTAAAATTTTTATTTCGGTGAATCAAAATTGATCAATACTTTAATTTTGTCAAAAGATTTAAAAAATTAAGCACATTTTATATTTCATTTACACTAGATAGCAAAACACTTGTTTTGCCAAAACAAGTGGAAAAGAATAAAGAAGTATTGGAATGGAATAAAGAGCTTTAATACGTGTTTTGGCAAAACATATGTTTTGCTATCTAGTGTGAATGCCGTATTGCATGAATATTTTTTATATCGCAATAATATATATGCATTTTTAATTTAATTTATTAATTTTTATACATCAAAATTACAACAAATTTTGAAAAAACAAATATATTAATATTGCCCATACACATTCCAATATGTCACTGAAAAAACAAATTAAAAAATTTTTTTTGAAGTTTTTAATTTAATTGATTAACTTCCAATATAGGGAACACCAATTCGTTTTGTTTGTAAGTAACCCTAAACTTATCAATACTATTTAACGTCTGTATTCCTCTTTATATGGTAAACTACCAATATAGGGTACAATATTTTATTTTGAAATAATTTATTGACAAAAAATATTTATCAATAATATTGAGCGTGTATTGTTGGTCACTGTATATTTTTAAATTCCAATTAACAATAATACAATTTTTAAAGTCTTTATCCATTTTATTAATTTTGCAGAATTGTGAAAAAGAACAAATAAGTATCATATTCAGTATCATCAACAACATAAAAAACATTGTGAAACGCATTCACATTTTTTTTTTGTTCACCCTTCGTTTTCAAGAAGAGAAAATATTTATTTTTTTTTCAATGTTAAAACCTCACCAAATTATTTACGATTCCCTTTTCATTCTATGAAAGAGAAACAAGTAAATAAAACGATCATATCATACGCATGAGAATGAGATGCAAGGTTTATTTTCAAATGGAAACACATGGAATGAAAACATTTTTTGTTTTATCTTTATTCTGCGTTGATACAAGAAAAACCAAAAATGAACAGTTCGTGGTTTCATATACGTACTCTGGTTATAACTGTTACAACTATTTTTTTTTTTATATAATTTAATTGAAATTTTAAAATTAACTACAAAGTAAATTATTCACTGAATTCCTAAACATTTACAGCCGTATTTATGAAAATGTATTTTTGATTTATTAACCGTTTTTAACCAAAATTTGCTATAGTTGTATTTATAAACGAAAAATAGTCTATTAAACCTTTAATAAACCATTCATAAAGTAAGAAATTTTATTGTTGGGTTTACCCTTCTTTAAACCAAAAATAAGAAGACATTTTGCATTTAGACATTTTGTTTAAATCTACATACGACTATTGTTTACCTTTTATAAAAATATTTCTGCAGAATATTTTTGAAAAATATTAATAGAAAGTGATTAAAGTGATTAATTTTATTTTCTATATCCTTAACTCTTTTTTTTATTAAATCCTTTAACAGCTCCTATAAGAAATTTTAAAATGAAAAAAATTATAAGTATGTGTAATAGACAATTTTAAATATGTTGAATGATCTTTTAGAACCAGCTCACGAAGCTCTTACCTTATCCTCTTCACACCAGTTTTCAGACCTTTGCCTCTTTTTTGTTTCCTTCAAAAAATAGAAAATATACAATTAAAATTATTTTGGTATGTCCATTCATAGTATTTATTTACACACATACCTTGTTTTCCACTTCTTTTATTGGTTTTATTTGTTTTTGGAAATCTAAATCCATTTTTTATTTTTTTTTGGCACAAATCAGTCTATTTTTGGTAAAAAAAATCACAGAAATAAAATAAAAACCTGACAAAATATGTTAGTGATGTAAATCAGATGTAAACAAACTCTTTATTCGATTATTTTTGTTACCATATACTACTAAAATAGAAAACTCAAAACAGTTTTGCAATATTTTTGTTGAAATTTTTTTCAGAACTCATTTTATACGTTTTTTATTTTTAAAACATACTTTTTAAGTCGAATGTTGAAAAAAAATTATGGACAAATAAACATATAATTGATTATCGGGTTTATTAATCAGTGGTTTAAATCGTCACTAACAACTAAATGGCAAGTAAATAAAAAGAGAGAGAGAGAAAATTACTACAAACGCTCAATAGTTATGGAGCTGTTATTGTTTCTTTATGAATTAAAACTTTTATGAGTGATTAATAAGACAAAAAGTCTATAATAGCTATTGCACTCTGTAAACTCACAATAAGACTTTTTTATAAATACGGCTGTTAATGTACAAAGACGAAATGTTGTGAGAGATAGAAAGTTAACTAAATAACTTTCTATCTCCTTTTCCTCATTAAGGGCGAAACTAAATGAAAAGCTATATATACTTATTTCCGTAAAATAAGCCGTATGACCGTTATCTCATTAATCCAACATTCATACGGGTAAAGATCTACTTCCATAAATTGTCCAATAAAATATTCCAAATAGTAATTTAAATTTTGTCTTTACTTTTCTTTTGTACTATTTTGGGGTATTTTGCACTGAGCACAAAATCATATTGAGATTTTGTTTAGGCTCAGAGTTTGTTGTCTATCAACCATCCATGAAAAAAATATAAACAAAAAAGTTATAAAAAATATAATAAAATTTAAATTGCTATAAAAACATCTCGAAATATAACAGTTTGATAAAGAAAATTGAAAGTCTCGATGACTTAAGGCATAACTAAACACAGCTCTAGGGTTAATAGCTGCTATACATATCTTAAAACTACTGTATTACATATAAGTTTGAAATAACAAAAACAACATCTTCAGTATAACAGTTTTATTAAATAACTGCATTGGGATTTTAAAAATCAGGAAACCAAAATTAAAGTTATAACTGTTATACAAATTAACATTCAACATAAAGGCCCAATGTTCCTCCAAGGAATTTTAAAGGAAATATATATAAATATATATAACCGTTTTAACAATTTCCAAGAACATTTTTGAAGACTAAATTGATAAAAACTATAACAAAAGCGATTTGAAAAAGTATAACTGTTTTAAACCACAACATTTTTCAATAAACTGAATTACAAATTCTTAAATTCCGAATATCGTTCTGGAGACGTGCCGGATTAAAAGCCTCGAATATCGCTAATTTAGTAGGGATATTTTTAATACAAATTTTCAGACAAAATAATTATCATAAAAATGTGCCTGTCCTATGAGGAATCAATTTTAAAATCACTGAATTGCTTATATATTACAGAACTTGAATAAATAAATAATTTATCTGCAGAAAATCCCTAACCAAAGTCAAAAGATTAAAAAAAAATTACCTTATTTCAAAGAAAATTTCTTCATCCAAATCCAGTTTTAGAGAGTATTGGAGTTCTGACATTCAAATAATAACCAGAGAAGACAATAAATGGCAAAATATGACGTGTTTATGAAAAAAAAAAAAAATAATTGAAAAAAGAATAACTACAAAAAATTAAAAAAAAAAACAGACTTTAAGAGGGGCAATATTAAAACTGGAAAATCTCAGGAAAATGCTGGTTTTAAGCCCAAAAATATAAAATCCAAAAATGGCATAACCAGCAAATTTGAGTAAAACTGGCAAATGAAGCAAAAAAGGAAAATTTATCTTCTCTGTTTGTAACTAAAAAATATTTAAAATTCCTATTGAAATTAAAGTATTTTTAAATTATATAGCTTTTGGGGTTTGGAATTCAAATAAATCAAATAAAATCGGAAATAATCAAGAAATTATAATGATTCAGTATAAAGTAAAAAATACTTGTTGTAGTTGGAGCATTTTTTATTATTTCAATTTGAATTTTAAAAGATTTCAATTGAGATAATTGAATGCAAAACTCCACAAAAAATTCATTTAACAATAACATTGACAAAAAATATCAAATTTTAGCTAATTCAACTTACTTTAAACAACAATTTGCATTAATAATATTAAAAGAAATCCTGAGTTCCTAAATTTGGAGATTTAGAAACAACATAATAGATTACAAAAAATCACAAATATTAACAAGATATTTAAAAAACTTTAAACTTGCTAAAACTATTTACAATAAATTTTAATTTTTGTTAACAAAGTTCACTTGTTAATTCCTAAAATAAGAAATGTTCAATTAAAATTAGATAATATTATTCTATTTACTTAAACATTTATTTCAAAACATATATTTAATCTACAAAAATATTCAAATATCTTAATATTTATGTATACACTAAAAAATGCATGATATTTAAACAAAATATTTAAAAATTTATAATATACTAAATGCAAACCACAATTTATCAAAAAAGAAAAATACTCAGTGTTATCAACATGTATCACAAAAAAATCACACTTTAAAAAAATTTAAAAAGTTTCCTAACAAGTTTTAAGAAAATCTTATAATGAAAAAATACTCCTTTAATATATTTGCTAAATTTTGGACATAATGTTCTTATTTTTAGTTATTTCCTCTCTGAACTTCACAGTTTTTAAATATTTCTATTCAAATCTCACAAAAATCAGGAAATGTTCATAGCTTTAAAATGTATCAATGCGAAGTAAATAAGATCTCATTTCGAATTTGATAATTTTTAATTGTTTTATGACAATTTAAAAGGCATAAATAGATAATTATATTAAAAATATTTTAAATACTGAAATTTTATTTATTTAGAAGTTTAATATTCTTTCACATTTTATTCTAATATAAAACAATCAAAAAATTAAATTACAGGTCACTTTTTCGTATCAAAACAAGAATTTTACTTAAATTTTACCATAAATCAATAGCATTTTACTGAAGTAAAATAAAAATTCATGAATAAAACTTTAAAAACTCGTCACCTTTTACATCTGCAATTCAGAAAATATCAATTTGAATTTAGGAAATATCAATTAAATTTCAGAATTCCATTTGCAATTTAAAAAAACATCAACTGAAATTCGGATTTTTCATCTTAAATTCAGAAAATATCATTTGACGTTAAAAAAATATAATTTTAAATTCAGAAAATATCATTTGAAATTTAAAAAATATAATTTTAAATTTAGAAAACATCATTTGAAATTCAGAAAACATCATTTTTTTTAATCATATAAAATTCAAATCACTAAAAATCATTATGTTCTTTCTCAATACATTTTTTTTTTTAAATAATTACTGTTGAGCATACTCAACATAAAATAAAAAGTCAGTGATCTTGACAACAAAACACCTAATTTATGAAAGAAAAAACTAAATGTCTGTACGTATATATGTATGTTTGTATGTATATCCGCTAGCAAAGATAAAAAACAAAAATATTTAAATGCACTATATTAAGTGTATGTATTTTTTTTTTCATAAGGGTAAATGTCTGTACGTATATATGTATGTTTGTATGTATATCCGCTAGCAAAGATAAAAAACAAAAATATTTAAATGCAACTTGATATATATTAAGTGTATGTATTTTTTTCATAAGGCTAAAAAAGTTGTATAAAAAATGCAATGTATTTTTCTCATAAGGCTAAAAATTTTTTATCTTTCTCAAAAATTTATCTTTCGCATTTTTAGTTGGCGCAGAAACCGCATATCTATACTACTAATTTTCCTTCAGAATATATGCAAAAATGTATTACATAAATCTATCTTTGTTCTAAGCGGATCCAAAAAGTTTTGGCCAATAATAGCGTCATATTGGCGTCCCTTGATACCAATAACTCTCCAGAAAAATGCGCCCTATTCCCTGAGGATCGGTGTAATTAGGCCAGTTGTTGTCGTATTTGTACCATTTAAAGTACGGAATCTAAATGGTTTATTAAATACCGTTTCAAAAAATTCACCCTCAGAAAGATTAGGCTTTATTATACTAGTTTCTGGAAGGAACTTGAAAAAGAAGCATTAAGTAAAAGACTTGTTGTGTGAAGGCTCCCGTATTGTGGCAAAAAATCCAAGGGAATACTTCGTTTTGATTGTTACGCTGTGTCTCAATTTGAAGTTTACCCCGTAGGCGTTGTATCGATAAACCATTTTTATGTATTTGAAGCGGTGGTGAGATAAATTAATTGTTAATTATAAAATTTATTTTGTATAAAAATCACTCAATTGCTGGAAGTTATTGTTTTGACTAATACAACTGAAACAAAAATTACAACATCAGCTGGCCTTGTTGTTCAAACATAGTGGTTATAATTGTTCGATTAAGTTAAAGAAAAATATCGATAGTGTGCGCCTCGGTAGGCTAGTTGGTAGCGTGCTGGCTTATCATTGCGTGGGTCGTGGGTTCGATTCCCACCAGAGGCACTGGTCTGTTTTCGCTACAACGCGCCGAAGGTCATATAAATAGTAGCTAGTGCTCGGTTAGGGTAATAGTATATAATTTGTAATTATATGATTATTAGTTAATAAAATAAAAACAAAAAAGTTATTGATAGAAACAATAATAATAATAGGTGTTGCCAAACAACATAAACACACTGAGCAAAATTTAAGTAAAGTCAACAACAAAATTTATGCTTATGTTAATTATTTTTTTTTTTTTTTTTTTTTTTTAATGTATAAATTTTATTAAAATTTCATTTAGTTTTACATTTCATGCTTAAATTAAGACCCACGAAGCCATGTGGCTTTTCTGTAGGTCAGAAAGAAGTATAAAATATGATTTTACTAAATTATTATTAAAACATTTATTACAATCAGCGGCGTACCCAGGATTTTGTTTCGGGGGGGCCCAATTTTTGTTTTTTAAATTTTTTTTTGTTTGAAAAGCATATAATTTGTTACATACGAGAGCCTATATCTAATATTTTGTAGTGTCCGACCAAGTACTCGGCTTCGTAGTTCGGCCAAAAAGTGAAGTTCGGCCAAGTTCGGTGTTTGGCCAAATTTTGGCCGAATTCGGCCGAACTACCGAACTTTTAAGATTATTTATAAAAAGCACAAATAAATAACAACAGCGGTTATATTTACTTTTCAGAATTTACAAAAAAAACTACATAAAAAATACAACGTTGAATATGATGGAATACAAAAAAAAACACCGATATTTAAACATCAATGTGTGTGAAAAAATTTCAAAAAGCCAAAAGAGTTTAAAAAAAAAATTTCAGAGATATAGCTACAAGACTTTTAAGCAAATAATCAAATTTAATGCGATATAATTAAATATAAAAAAAAAAAAAATTCGAGTGGTAAGTAATCCTGAAAAGAGAATAACAGGTTCATCAATTTGGGATAGACATGATGCAGTACCAGACTTAGAAGTAGCAGAACCAAACGAAAATTTTATTGAAAAAGAAATTAAAATGTTTATTACGGAGCCTTTAGGTCCCGAAATATAAATATATTTGAGTATTGGAATTCAAGTCCATTTACAAATATAAAAGCTGTAGCAATAAAATATTTATCAGCCCCACCAACTAGTGTAGTTAGCGAACAGCTTTTTAGCGCTGCCGGACAGCTGTATTCTGATAGACGAAGCAATTCACATGGTGTGAATGCGGAAAAATTGCTCTTCTGTCATGACAATATCAAACTTTTTAATTTTAAATATTAAAGTTTAAGTTTTTTTTCTCTATATCAACTTAAAAATCGATCAACTATTTTTCTTTGGCTATAAAATATAGTACAATACAAATATTTTATTCTTTTTTTGTACTTAAAATAGTAAAACTATTTTCCAAATTTGATTTTTTAAAAAAAAATACCAATAAATTTGTATATAAATTTACTGTTTCGAATCCGTATTCGATGTTCCTTTTATTCCGTTTTCCGGTCCGTATACTGATCCGGAAAACGGTACGGAAACGGACTTCGGATCCGTATATGCTGTACCGAAAACGGCACATAAACGGACGGAATTGTTTGCTGGGCTATTATCACTCCTTTTTTTTATATTTTTGTTTATTATTAGTATTATTGTATTTTAATTATTATCTCTTTCTTATTATTTTATTTATATCAAATTTTATTGTTTACTTTGTATAATTCAGTAGAAATTTGTAACCGATTATGGCCTTCAGGCTAGGTTATTGAAATGAATAAATAAAATAAATTAAATTTATTGATCTAAAAAAACAATTTATATTTTTTTTATTAAAACAAAAAGTTCAGCTTCGGCCGAACATTGATATAATGGCCGAAGTTCGGCTTCGGCCGAAAAAAATGAGTTCGGTAGGACAATAATATTTTGTATCTGTTAAATAAGTTTTGGATGGGAAAGTTACCATTGACGTTATACCCAGTTATGATAGCAATTTTGAAGCAAAAATGTTTTGACATGTCTTTGTTTTTTTAGTTTTCTTATATCTACAAACCAGTTTTTTTTTAAATATTAAACAAATTTATGTATCAATTAAATAATTTTATTTTGATTTTTAAAGTGAGCTATCATATTAATTAAGATCCTTATATACTATTAACAAAACTCTTAAAATTGAATTCAACGATTTTTTTTCATAAAAGTGTCAATGATTTTGTCAGATTCAACCTTTTCTCGATACACTGATGCAAGAGCTAGAGCACCAAGTCTAGCTTCACCCATAGAATTCCTTAAATATGTTTTCACTCTTTTTAGGGTGGAAAAACTTCTCTCCGCGGATGCAGTTGTAACAGGAATTACTATCAGTAAATGTAAAAACATGTAAACGTTTGGAAAAAGCTCCTCTTGAATAGCATCTAGCGGATTTGATTGTCTTTATGGTAGTGTTTCCACAGATCAATTTCAGTTAATATAACATTAGTTTGAAAAATTATAGTCTCAAAAAAATATTATAAATTCATTTATTACATACTAACCAAAACAAAAATAAAATAAAAAATCGAAAATATTTCGGGGGGGGGGCTTTGGCCCCCAGGGCCCCCCCCCTGGGTACGCCACAGATTACAATTAAAAAAAGTGGATAATTTGATATATTAAGTTTTTTCTAAATAAACAATTCTTTTTTCTTTTTAAATGAATAATTTCTTCATTGCAAACTTAAGTAAAATTTTTTGATTGCAGTTTTTCTTTTGTGCTTCAATATATCTATTGGCAAGCTATTTAGAATATTCGGCAACTGAACTCCTAGTGTTCTTTTTCCATAATTATTTTTGAACTTATCTGGTTTATAACGTCCTTCTGCTCGTCGTCTGGTGTTGTATTGATGATCAATTCTTTGAATATGTCTTCTTTCATCATAAAAATCATTTATAAGAGTGACACGATAAATATTTTCAACATTTAATATATGAAGATTTCTTGCTAAATTTTCGGTGATTTCAGATTTTTTCTTTCTCTTTTTGGCCCTTCGACTATTGTTGTTTATACCACCGATGTTATTTAGCTGGTTAATCTGGCTGTTATTTGTGTTGTTTCTTTCCATGTTGTGGAGTTTTGATTTATTAAAGTTTCTCCACAGTATTTTTAATACTTTGTCTTGCGTTTTTTGTAGAGCATTGCAGTATGTAGAACTTCCCCAAGCTGCAATACCATGCCTTAGTTAGGATTCAGCTAATGAAAAATATGCTTGTCTCAGTACACTGTATGTTGCCGAGTTACTTAAGTGGTAGAGCATTATGGAAGATTGGCGAAGTTTCTTTTGTACCTCCTCTATATGGATTCGCCATTTAAGATTTTGGTCAACATGTACTCCTAGGTATTTGTGCGTATTAACTAGTTCTATTGTTGTGGTGCATGTATCATTGATACTACTGGTTTCGTCATGTATACAATCAATGTTGTGGAATTTAAGGTCTACCGGAGTATTTTTGAAGTGAGGTGGCCTTACATGCATAATTTTAGTTTTTCTGGCGTTAATTATAAGCCCATTATCATGACACCATTTTGTTGCTGTGTTAAGTTCATCTTGCATTATTTTAGTTACCGCTTTTAGGTCCTTATTTGCGACAATAATAGCTGTTTCATCCGCGTAGGCAAAAGTTGTGCTATTTTTCAGAGTACTGATTAAATCATTAGCATACAAAAGGTAAAGTATTGGCCCCAATTTTGAGCCTTGCGGAACTCCATGTGTTACAAGTACTTCATCACTTAAGTTATTGTTTATTTTGACCCTATAACTCCTGCATTGTAGATAACTTTTGAAAAAATTTAAGCAATTACAACGTATTCCAACTCTTTCTAACGTTTGTAGTAGCTTTATGTGAGATAGGGTGTCAAAAGCCTTGCTGAAATCCACAAAAAGCACCAAACAGTGTAAGCTTTCGGTTAGGCATAAGTTGAGATGATCAGAAAAATGTCCGAGTAATTTATTTATACTTTTGTTTTTCTGAAATCCATATTGAAATCAGACAGTCTCCGTACAATAACTTCTTCCATTATTTTTTCTATAACTGGTAAAATCGATATAGGCCTGTAATTGTTGTAGTCATTTCTTATACCATATTTATGTATTGGGCGTACTATTGAAGTTTTAAGCAGATCTGGTACCTTAGAACTCTCCAAAATCATATTGATTATATGCGTTATTATTGGTGTTAGAACAGCATTAATCTAAAGGTCTTTCGGTCTAATGCCATCGATACCCGCACTTTTATTGCTATTTAATGTTTTTAATATATTAAATATTTCCGCTAAGAAAATGTATGTTTAATAGTAACACCTCATCTATCTGCAACTTATGTAATATGGGCGAAGATGAAAATTTATTACACTTTATGGGAACATGCCCGATACTAAGAGAATTTAGGGTTCGTTTTTTCGGAAAAAATAATTTTGATCAAAATACGCTAATAAGTTTATTAAACGGAACATGCGATGGTTGTAACTGGAAAAACCTAGCAAATTATATCATAAATGCCTTAAGTTACCGAAAATTTTTGCTTACAGAATTTGAATTTGAAGCTTAAAGCTTATGTCAATGCCTCTTACTGCTTTATTTGTTTTTTATATACTCAATAAAGTTATTCTAATCTAATCTATTAAATATTTCCTCTTGATTTGTGTTTTAAACAAAAATAGAGTTTGCAATTGTTTTTTCATTGTAAATTATTGTTCTTTTATCACATACATGACGTATTTGTTGCACATTTTGTTTTAAATTGTTTGCGAAATTATTTATAATATCTAGCATAGTTTCATTTTTGAAGTTTTTTATAATTGTTTCATCAGGGTTTGTTACTTTTTTCCATTTATTTCATTTATTATTATTCTCATATCATTTCTATTTTCTATAAATATTTTTCTATAATAATTGTTTTTAGTGTTATTTATTTTTTTATTTAAGTAATTTCTGAATTTTTTGTATTCATTTTCATACATTTTCATATATTTTATTATTTCGGTTATTTAACCATTTTTTATAAAGTTTTTCACAGCACTTTATTAGCTCATCGTTTATCCACGGGTTTAATTTTCTTGGTTTTTTGATTTGTTTTCAATTACCGCTGATTTTTTATATATATCGCAAATTGTTTTTTAAAATTATTGTATAAATCGTTAACACCCCCTCCTGTATGTTCTCTATTTAGAAAAAGAGAGTTAAACCCAATGATTTCGTAGAATTTGGTTTCATCGTCGTTTATATTTGTTTCGACAAGAACAATAATTTTGATTTTTTTTAATTATGTTGTGTATTGTAGCAAGAAAAGAGTTAAAATTTCTGCGGCTTGAGCGTATATTCATGTAAAATATAGAACAGGGATAACTTGAAAATGTTGTGTTTATTTGACAGACATTGTTGATTTTTTCTTGTAAAAAATTCATTTTTGCGAAGTAGTGAAAAAGAAAAAGAGTAAAAAAAAGGTTTATTTTTTATATATATTTAGTAGTAGATGTGTGAATTAATAAATATTTAAATAAGTAATTCGATATCAGCTGAATTTTTGATTAAGGTTGCAAGTGTGTTATCCGATTTCCTAGCAAAAATTGTTCCATTTCGAGTTCATACATATTTCCAATTTGCTTCTTTGGCTTTTGTTTTAGCCATCCATAGTAGTTTCCTGTTGTATGGTGTTAGGCAATCATTTATATAGATGAATTGATTTTCAACACTTATGTAATCATTGATTAGCCTAGCATCGACTCTATGGCGTTTTACATTTTGCATGAATTCTCTTTTTTTATTTTGTGTGCTAAATTCTACAACGATTTTGTCATCCATTTTTTTAGGCGATAGGCATTACTGATATCATGATTATTAATTTTAACGTTTAATGATGTTGCTATAGTTTTAACAACATCATTAGCTTCAATATTTTTGTTTTGTATATTTTTATTTCGATTTTCTTGCTAATCATCTGTTGTTGCATATCATTAACTTGTTGTTCTAGTGAGTTGACTCTTATTTCCATTCCTTGTATACGCAAATCTTTCTCTTTATTTTGTTCCATGAGTTCATTGACCTGGCTTGTAAGAGTTTTTAAATCATCTGTTACTTGTGAAAGAGATATGGTCAATGTATTGGTGAGATGTTGGATGCTAGATTTGACATCTTTTATATCGGATTTAAGCTCTAACATGTCATTACAGGCTCTTTGGTTTGTAGAATTTACCGTATCTGGGCCTCTAAATCTCTTATTATTATCATTCTCGACATTATCATCCTCCTCAGATCGTTTCTTCTTTTGCTCTTCGTGCATTTCAATTACGTACAAATTATTCGGGGATTTGCTTCTTTTACCCCCCTTCTCACATTTATTGCATCGCCATAATTTCTTATTTTCGTGGTTTAAAGAAGAGTATTCTTCTTGAGTAAAAGAAGTACAAGGTGAGTGGTGTTATTTCGAACCACAATAATAGCATTTCACGAAGTCAGCTTTAAGAGTGTTATTACATTGCCCACAGACCTCAATCGATAGGTATTTCTGCATTTTTAAGAGAAGTTTTTTTTCTTTTTTTTTTATTATACGAAAAAAAAAGAAAAAAAAACTAAATTCGATTAGCTTTGAATATTGCAAGAATTAAATACAAAAAACTAAAAGCTGTCTGTCGAACGATAATAAATAACGGTAACAACATAATGGAAAAAACTGCATCAAATTCAAATGAAAAAAATATTTTAGATCTAAGAATAATTTCATATAACATAAATGGTCTGGAAAGTAAATATCTACAACCGTCTTTTTTTAATTACATAAAAAACTTTGAAATCTTTATGTTACTCGAAACTCATCTTGAAGAGGAAAAAATTGAGAGAGTAAGAAAATATTTTGCAGGCTTTGACTTATATTTTGAATCGGCGAAACGAAACCATGGTTTTTGCCGAGCAATCGGTGACTGTATGTATGGCATAAGTAAAAAACTTTTAGAATTAGGCATTACATATGAGCAAACTATTAAATATTATAAGATCCTTCTAAATATCCGTACAAAAACTACAACTTTTACCTGCAAGCTGGGATACTGATTTTAATAACATAAAATCTCTTTTTGAAAACCAAACCATCTTAAACCCAATCATAATGGGAGATTTAAATGTAGGAATTGGTGAACTCAACCAGGAAATGATTTATATATAAAAAGATACATTTATTTCTGGATACGATATAAGAAAATCTAAAGACAAAACTGCAAATAAAAAGGGTCGACAGTTGTTAGAGCTCTGTACATATAATAATTTATTAATTTTGAATGGTAGAACAAGAGTTGATGAAGAAGGAAGGTTAACATATGCCAGTACTCTAGGAGAATCTGTTAATGATATCTGTGCTGCATCACAAGAACTTTTATACTGTATAGATGAATTTTCAGTTGAAGACGAAGTATGGTCAGACCACTTTCCAATTATGCTAAAGTTAAAGATACAAATCAAAAATAAAAACATAAGGAAGCTACAATAGCTGCCAAAGTTACTCTGGAAAAATGAAAATAAAGAATTGTATCAGAGAAAGCTCAACGATAACTTAGAAGCTATAATAGCAACAGAAACAAGTATGGATGTATTATGTGAAATAATTAAGAAATCTACACCATCAGCTGCCACAAATAACAAATCCTTTGAACCTAAGAACAAATGGTATAATAAGAAATTCAACAATGCTAGACAAAAATGTTTTAAACTACTACAAAAATACAGAAATACTAAAACACCAGAAGATAAAGAAAGGTAAGTTAATTCACAGAAAAACTATAAAATCGTCTGTAAAACAAGTAAAACAAGTAAAACTGATTACTATCAGCAACTTGCAAATAACATTAACAGAGTTAATAATAGCCAGCAATGGTGGAAGTTAGTTAATGAAATCCAAAATCGCCAATATAAAATTTGTGCAAACATTTCGGTATCAACATTTAAACATTATTTTGAAAATTTGCTAAACCCACCACAAACAAACGTACATATATATTATGCGCCAATATTTACAGAAGATATTATGCTTGATAGTCCTATAACTGTTAACGAAATAAAAAATATGCTGAATAAGGTAAAGCTAAACAAAGCACCGGGTGAGGATCGAGTGCCTTATGAGTAGGGTTGCCATATTTGAAAAGTGAAAAAAGTACATTGATGACATAACTTTTATTACAATACATCACATATTTACTTAAAATAAGTTAATACACCGAACCAAATAGCGTAGGTAAAATCAACAAAAAAAATTTTGTAGATCTTTAACGAAATTTTTTCAATTTTTTTTTTAAGATTTAACAAATTTTATTCAAATCAACAAAATTTCGTCAAGTTTACATCCTCTAAAGAAGTAAAATTGACTAAATTTCATCAAATTGACTAAATTTCGTCAAATTGGCTAAAATTATTAGTTTGGACGCCATTACTTTTTGCATTGGGCAGTGTCATGAAAAAAAATTGTGTTTACAAACATCCATTGCTTGAAAAGTAAACAAACCAAACTTATATATATACAAAGAAACGAAGTGGAATTAATACAGGGAGATTCAAAAAATTTATATAAAAAACTATTGTACACGCAAAAAAACTTGTTTATATAAAAATATGTAAAATATACAAAAAAAAACAGTACAAAAACAGTACAAATCCAAAAAACAGTACTTTTGCGTACTGTTTTAGGTGTTGTGAATAAAACAGTACATTTTTCAAAAAACAGTACATGTACTGTTTAAAACAGTACGAATGGCAACCCTACTTATGAGTTTTTTATAAATGCTACAAATCAATTCTATACACAATTGCAAAAGCTATATAATCGGTCTTTCACGAGTAATCAGTTAGATGGCTCTTTTACAAAAACTATTGTTTTTCCAATATATAAGAAAGGTAATCCCAGTCAACCGGCAAACTATAGATGTATTTCGTTTATGAACTGCGTTGTGAAGATAATGATGGGAATCTTAAATGAACGATTGTTTAATTGGGTAGAATTAAATCATGTACTAACAGAATATCAAGCAGGATTTCGCAGAAATTACTCTACAGTCGATAATATTTATAATTTGTCTGCTATTGTAAGCCTTAAACTAGCAGAAAAAAAGAAGGTGTACGCATTTTTTTGACTTCAAGACAGCCTTCGATAGTGTTTCAAGAAAAGCTTTGATTTACAAACTTTTTAAAATGGGCGTCTCTTTTTGTACGATTTATAGAAAGATTTTACAGCAACACACAATCTGCCGTTTGGACTGGTGAAGAGTATTTTGAAACGAAATCAGGTGTTAAGCAAGGGTGCTTATTGTCACCGTTACTTTTCGCCTTGTACATTAACGATCTACATGAGGTTTTGGAAGGTGGACTGATGATTGAAAATATGAATATCCGTCTTTTACTTTACTTTTACTTTACTGATGACATAGTTATATTAGCCGATGATATTGTCGTAATGCAACAAATGATTAAAAATCTTAGTGTGGTCAAATTGCAAACAAATATGCGTACAGGTAGACAGAATAAAGCGAAAGACAAGGACACACAACTTGCGTCATTTTGTATGTTTCCTTTTTCTAATTGCAATAAAGGGTTGTATATTTCATATTTTGTTATTTCATTTCGTTTCTAGAAAGATGCCATTACTTAACAACTATTGGTGTAAGTAGTTGAAAGATAATTTGTTTATGTTATTTAAAATTATTTCCATATATTTGCAGATATGTCGCCAATGTGGTATTATGAAAATTTTTATATTTTGTAGCGTATTATAAATTATTTTTAAAAGAATAACAAAAACAGTTTTAAGATTTTCAGCAAATAAATTAACAAATTTCTTGAGTATTTTTCAGTCTACTAATATTCAGCAATAATTTTATTAACCCTGCAGTACTATCGTTATTCAACTTACGCCATTACTATTATTGGCGTAAGTTGAATGCTACTTATTAGTTTCTGTCATTCGTATCAGTTAAATTCAATTATGCAAATAATATTATTTTTTTTCAATAAAGAACTCCAAAATACAGAAAAAAAATTTAGTTTTTTAGGTTTGGCAATTCATTTATTTTAAATAATATATTTGTCGGGTCAGATCGCCAGTCACAGTACCACTCACTGTACCATCACTGTTAGTAGTGTCGTCACTGTCATTGTTAATCCCTAGTATTAGTTGTTGTTGTCTGTTTTTTGTTTTGTCTATTGTTCATATGTGCTTTACTGTTTGTTATTGCTAGTTAATAACAAATTAGTAAACGCACATATGCACTCAATGTACTGGCTACTCTTAGTCTCTCTAAGAATAACGGTCCAGCTTTTTTTGTCTGTTTGTTATGTACTTGTTATTTTGTGGTTCTTAAAAATTTGTTATCATTGATTTTGTCATTACAATTTTAACCTTTAATAAAATAAGTCGGAATTAAAATTAAATTACGTGGTTTTTTTTAATTTTAATAAAGTAAAGTTTTTTACCGAACATTTTTGGCGACCGTGACAGGACGGCCTGTGTGTTAACGTAATTAAAAAAAATTTAATAATTTTTTAATTCGGTTTTGAAGAATTTCATGGCCCGTAGAGCCAATACAATAAAAACAATTTTAGTGGAAAATTTTATCTTTTTTTGGCACATACAGCCACAACAAATTAAATAAAATTTTGTGATTTGGTGCAACAATTGTGGTTCGGAGTAAAGTTTCGTCGTTGGATATTCATCATAACCCCTGCTGCTACAGTTGCTGTTTTTCGTTCGTTTGGAGTTCTTTTGCCGTCGTTAACCACTGCCGATATACAATTTCATTTGGACAAAATTAAAAGTGATTCTTTTGATTTTGTAATTACAAAAAAGTTTTGTTTTCGTGGTTTTTTCATCGAAATAAATTTTGCTGAAAAATAAAATAATTTTGTGTAGCCCTTGTTAAAATTTAAATTTTTTCGATTTTTAAAATTTGGAAATTAATTTATTGTGCCGTTAGTTTAAGTACATAAGTGGTACATAAATAAAAATAAAATTTTGGTGCCTTTTCATCTATATACAAAGGTAAATACGCGTTTCAATTCCAAAGTGGTCCCTTGACAAATTTTAAAGTTTTTTTGTGGTTTTTATTCAAAATGGTGAACGATGATGCTACCGCCAGCTCAGCTTTGGCATCGTTAGAACAACAGAGAACCACTATGAAAAAGAACATATCAAAGCTACATAAGAAAAATGAAAAAGATGGCGACAAAGTGGATGCAACCATTTTGCAATGTCGCCTGCAAATTTTAGAAACTTATTTTAAAGAAATTTGTGAAGTTCAAGGACAAATTGAAAAGCTAAATCCAGCTGATAATTGTCGTAGTGATTTAGAAGAAGTTTTTATCACATCGAAGGCAAAGTTATTATCACTTTTAAATAAAAGTCGTTGCTCTACTTCAGCGGAACATAGTTTTCTAAATGCTTCAATGTCTGGAGCGGCACATCAATCTCGTTTGCCCTCGTTAAAGTTGCCCCGATTCGACGGAAAATACGCTGATTATAAGCGATTTATATCAACGTTTCAAAACATGGTCCATGATAATTCGTTGTTAACTCCAGTGGATAAATTTAATTATTTGCTGAGCTGTCTTTCTGGTCCTGCCCTAGTTGTGGTAGAGCCGTTCCTGGTTACAGATGAAAATTACCCGAAGGCCCTGGAACGGTTAAAGGAACGCTACGATAATAAGGTACTTATATTTTTGGAACATATTACTGCTCTTTTTAATGTTTCTCAAATGTCCAAGGGTGACTGCGTTTCATTGCGGAACATAATCGACACTGTTTCGGCTATTCGTGGCTCTCTTTTGTCTCTTGGCTCCGAAATGGACGTTATGAATGCGATTATAATTCACATGGTGTTGCTGAAGTTGGATGAAGGTTCCAGGCAAAACTATGATGAAAAGCAAGAATTTAAATCACTGCCTACTTGGGATACCTGCTACAACATTTTAAGTAATCGCTGTCAATTTTTAGAAAGCCATGGGAAGAAATGTGAAACAGTGCATAAACCTAGTGGTTCAAAGCCAAAGTCGAACTTCAATCGTTCAGCGAATACTTTTGTCAATTCAAAAATCGAGTTGACCTGTTCATATTGTAGCAGCACTGATCATTACATCACAACATGTTCCTCGTTTTTGTCGCTTGTAGTTTCGGAACGTTTTAATTTTGTAAAACGAAATGGGCACTGCATAAACTGCCTACGAAGGGGTCATTTAGTTTCGAAATGCCCATCCAAATCTCGTTGTCGGGTTTGTCATGCAGCTCATCATACTAATTTGCATATTTATGCAGTTCCTGATCATACAGCACCGACATTGTCCAATGGTGCCCTAAATCAAGCACCATCTTCTAGTCAAGGTAACCAACCCAGTTTCGTTGGTAGCTCGGTCATTCAAAAGGTCAATCATACCCACTGCAGTGGTTCTTATCAAGGACAATTTTGGTTCTTTTATACCGGTAAGAGTATTACTTGATTCCTGTTCTGAAATAAATTTCATTACAGAAGAAGTTGCAAAAAGGCTCAAGTTACAATTTCAACCAGAACCTCAAGGTGTTTCTGGTATTGGAGAAATACAAACAAGCATCAAGTTTTCTGTTGCAGCCACAATTAAATCTCGTATTGGTTCGTTCCAGTGGTCCTCAGTCTTTGCGGTATCCAAATCAATTTCTGCTCAACAGCCTGGCGAATTTATTGAAACATCAGATTGGAAAATACCTGAAACGATACAACTCGCAGACCCTTTGTTCTACAAGCCACAACGAATTGATTTACTGCTTAATTCTGAGGTGTTTTTTGCAATGTTGCTAGATGGACGCATTTCTTTGGGAGATAGCAAACCTTGCCTTGTCAATACTGTGTTTGGCTGGATTGTTGGAGGCAAATTCACTTCTCAAACAACTTCGTCGCCTCTTACATGCAACTTAGCACTTTATTCTTCAACGGAAACATTGGACAACACTTTGAAAAAATTTTGGGAAGTTGAAGAGTATGCTAGTGGTTCCCAAATTCTTAGTGAAGAGGAGCAAAGGTGTGAACAGCATTTTGTGGACAACGTTAATGTTAATGCTGATGGTCGTATACAAGTAAGATTGCCTTTTAAACTCAATGCAGATTATTTGGGTGAGTCTTTTGAAATTTCTCGTAGAAGATTTTTGTTGCTCGAACGTAGATTGGAGCGTGACTCTATTTTAAAGTCAATGTATGTCGATTTTATGAACGAATATATGGCTCTCGGTCATATGTCGCCCTACGATCAGCCGGTTGCACTTCCGTATTATATTATACCACACCACTGTGTATTAAAACCTCAAAGTACTACAACCAAACTTCGCGTTGTCTTTGATGCATCGGCTCGTACTGCTTCTAATCATTCCTTAAATGAAATTCTCATGGTTGGCCCAACAATACAACAAGATTTGATCACAACTTTGTTTTCTTTTCGTCTGAACCGATTTGCGCTCACGGCTGACATATCAAAAATGTACCGTCAATTTCTAGTTGATCAACGCGATCGTAAATTTCAATTGGTTCTTTGGAGAGCTAATAAAGAAGAAAAACTTAAAATTTTCCAATTAAATACAGTTACTTATGGACTCTCAGCAGCGCCTTTTTTAGCAATTCGAAGTTTGTTTTATATCGCTGATCAAAATGAATCTTCCTATCCAATTGGCTCTCAAGTACTTCGTGAAGATCTATACGTGGACGACGTTTTAACCGGCTCAAATAATTTTGAAGTTTTAAATTCAAAGAAAAATGAAATTGTAAAAATTTTAAGTTTGCATGGTCTTCAACTTGCAAAATGGAACAGCAATTGTCCTGAATTTGTATCAAATTCAGATGAAGAGGTCACAATTAAAACGGGTGAAAACGACGTCACTAAAACACTTGGTATGTCATGGAATCCCAGAAAAGATAATTTTTTGTTCCGTTTTGATTTGCCCGATGTAGTTTGCCCCACCAAACGTTCAGTTTTGTCAATCGTAGCTAGAATTTTTGATTTACTCGGCCTCTTGAGCCCTATTGTTATTCGTTGTAAAATGCTGCTTCAAGAAATGTGGGTACAAAATATCAGTTGGGATGAACCCCTCAACTCAAGTCTTACAAAACTTTGGCTCCAAATTAAGGAAGATTTGTCAAATATTCAAAATATACAAGTGCCTCGATATGTTTTAACTTCAGAAAATTTACTTGGCGAAATACATGGCTTTGCAGATGCTTCGCAACGCGCCTTTGGATGCTGCATTTATTATCGTGTTTATTTAGATGGCTCCTATAGAACAACTTTGCTGATTGCCAAATCAAAAGTCGCTCCAATAAAGGCTCAATCCTTGCCACGCCTCGAATTGTGTGCTGCGGTCTTGCTTAGCAAAACGTGGTCCAAAATCAAATCTAAAATTATTAAATTTGTATCTTCTATTTTCTTTTGGACAGATTCAAAAATCGTTTTACAATGGCTAAAGTTGCATTCATCAACACTAAATTGTTTTGTGGGCAATCGTATTTCAGAACTTCAGGAGCAAACTCGAGATATTCAATGGCGACATGTTCCATCAAAAAGCAATCCTGCAGATATTGTATCCCGTGGTTGCAGTGCAGCAGAATTACCATCCACAATTTGGTTCAATGGTCCTCAATTTCTATGCAAAGAGATTTTGTATTGGCCAACAAACTTAGTTGACAACGAGACAGAAATTTTGGAACGAAGAAAAGCAGCCGTTTTCAAATGTACCACAAATGATTCACCAGCTATAATTGATATCATTATTGATAAGCATTCTTCATATTATAAAATCATTAGAATACTTACTTATATTTTTCGTATTTTCAACAGATCCCCAGTAGATCGTTCCCTGAAAGCAAAAGACATTATTCATCTGCAGTCCACCGAGCTGGAAACCACCTTTTGGAAAATCGTCGCGCACATACAACATACCAATTTTAATGCTGAAATCGAAGCTATTTCAAACAACGGTTTCGTTCAGCCATCCCTGCAAAAATTGGCTCCATTTTTACAGGACACCAAAATGCATAACAAAGAAATTAAACTACTTCGAGTTGGCGGACGCTTATCCAATGCACCCATCCCATATGATGCACGATTTCCAGCTCTATTGCCAAAACAACATCGATTTGTTAAATTGTATATTGAGCATTTGCATCGTAATCATCTACATGCTGGCCCAAAGGTTTTGCTCGGCATTCTTCGTCAAAAGGTGTGGATAACAAATGCACGAAAAGTTGTCCGAAAAGTGGTTCGAAATTGCGTACATTGCTTTCATTACAAGCCAAAATTGATGGGACAAATCATGGGTAATTTGCCAGTTGATCGTTTAAGAGCTCAACGTCCATTTTTAGTTGCTGGTGTCGATTTTTGTGGCCCATTTTTAACATCGTATCGAATTCGTGGAAAGGTACCGTACAAAACCTATATTGCTGTTTTTGTTTGCTTTAGCTCAAAGGCGACTCATTTGGAGCTCGTTTCTGATCTCTCGACGAATAATTTCTTGTTATGTTTGAAGCGGTTCGTAGGCAGACGTGGCATACCACAACGCATATTTTGTGATAATGCTACAAATTTTACTGGCGCTCATAAAAAATTGAAAGAACTAAAACAAAAATTGTTCTCTGATGACGTCATTAGCAAACTAAAAACTTTTGGTACTCAAAGTGGCTTCGAATTTTGTTTCATACCGCCTCGTGCTCCGCATTTCGGTGGCTTGTGGGAGGCAGCAGTCAAATCAGCTAAAACTCTTCTGGTAAAAAATGTCTCACAAGCTCATCTCACGTTCGAAGAACTTCAGACACTTGTCGTCGAAATTGAAGCAATTTTGAATTCACGCCCCATAGCTCCGATGTCAGATGATCCCAATGATGGCGAAGCTCTTACTCCAGGCCATTTGTTAATTGGATCTGCTTTGATTTCAGTTCCTGATGAAACTTTTGATTGCGCCAAAATTCCAGTTTTAAGTCGATGGCAGCAAATTTCCTTTCTTAAGCAACAATTTTGGCAGATGTGGTCTCGTGATTATCTTTTGTCGCTGCAACAACGATCAAAATGGTTTAAGCCTCAGCCTAACCTCAAGGCTGGACAACTAGTCATCATCCATGAAGATAACGCTCCATCTCAACAATGGCTCCTTGCACGTGTGACTCAAACTATTGCTGGCTCTGATGGAAAAGTTCGAGTTGTTGAGTTAAAATCTACAAATGGTTCCTATAGACGACCAATACATAAGGTGGCTCCTTTACCTTCCCAAGAAGATTCTTGAAAGCCAGTCCTTTCAACGTGGGGAGTATGTCGGGTCAGATCGCCAGTCACAGTACCACTCACTGTACCATCACTGTTAGTAGTGTCGTCACTGTCATTGTTAATCCCTAGTATTAGTTGTTGTTGTCTGTTTTTTGTTTTGTCTATTGTTCATATGTGCTTTACTGTTTGTTATTGCTAGTTAATAACAAATTAGTAAACGCACATATGCACTCAATGTACTGGCTACTCTTAGTCTCTCTAAGAATAACGGTCCAGCTTTTTTTGTCTGTTTGTTATGTACTTGTTATTTTGTGGTTCTTAAAAATTTGTTATCATTGATTTTGTCATTACAATTTTAACCTTTAATAAAATAAGTCGGAATTAAAATTAAATTACGTGGTTTTTTTTAATTTTAATAAAGTAAAGTTTTTTACCGAACAATATTGTTAATGTACATCTCTCTTGAAAAAACAAAAATTCAGCCTTATGGGTGGATTCCACCCAGACTGCAGGGTTAACTTTTAGCAAAGGATTTTTTTAATTTTGAATCAACTAAGTGTTAGCAAAACTTTTGCTGAATCTACTAATTTAGTTGCTAAAAATCAGCTCAGCTTATATTCAGCAAAAGATTTTGCTGACATTTGCAATTTTTTTGCAAGCACCCTCCTGACTAAAATTTAGCTTAATCGGCAATTTTTTTTGCTGACTTTACTAACTTTTTTTTTCAGTGTAGTTGTTGGTCCGTTATTACTGCTTCCTGCTTCAGGACTAGACATTCTAATTGCTCGATCCTTTCATGAATTTGTACTATGTTCATGATTCTTTTTTTGTATTAAATTTTTAATTTTATTTATTTCGATAGGTTAAAAAACATTAGCGGTGTTCGTTAGCAGTAGTAAAGCGTCACTTTCAGATGTATGCACCTGCCATAAGGAGAAAAAACTTTTAAGGTTGAATTAAGGTGAAATTTAAGGTGTACAAAAATTATCCACTTCTATTTTCTTTTTCTTATTTTCTCTTTTTTTTCGAATTAAGGTGAAATTTAAGGTGTACAAAAATTATCCACTTCTATTTTCTTTTTCTTATTTTCTCTTTTTTTCGAATTAAGGTCAAATTTAAGGTGTACAAAAATTATCCACTTCTATTTTCTTTTTCTTATTTTCTCTTTTTTTTCATATTATCTTATTTTCTCTTATTCTTTTTCTTATTTTCTCTTTTTTTCATATTATCTTATTTTCTCTTATTCTTTTTCTTATTTCCTCTTATTCTCTTTTCTCTTGTACACAGATTTAATTTTGTAAAATAGAAATTTATCATTTTATAAAACATATTTTTTCAATAAAATACAAAAACACTACTGTATAAAAATGTCTCCCTACAAAAATAAAAATATACGAAAACCAACTGTATGACTACTACTATACATTTATAAAAAAAAATCAAATTGTTGTTCTTTATTCATAAAAAAGACAGACATAAAAACTGCAATTGGATATTTAAAACTTCCGTTCATTCTACCTACCAAATATACATTCAAGTTTACAAAAATACTTAACTACAAAACACGTGTTCATTGTGATTTGTTTTTATTTCTGTTTAATTTTTTTGTTTGGTGTCTATGGTCAGTAATATGACTTTAATTTTTAAAGAACAGATAACTTTTAAAGAACAGAAAAAAAAAAATCAAATTGAGAAATGTATTGAGAAAGAAAATATTGATTTTGAGTGATATATGTAAATATTAAATGATTAAAAAATCGTATAAAAGGAACATTTTCATCCTAAAGATTTTATTTACAAATCTAATTTGGTGAAATAAACATATAAAGTTGTTTTTCAATTTATTATAAACTTTGTTCCGCTCTATTCACAATTGTTCAAATGGTATGATAAAAACTATCTTATATGTTTTTATATTTCTACTAAGTTCTATTATTTTTCTTTTCTTATACTTATAGAATTACCAGGAAATCATTAATATAGGTTTGGGAATCAGACCTCAATATGTTAAAATTGATGATTTACAACAAAATGAAGAATTTCAAGTATCTAAATTTGAATGGAAAGATAGCATTTATGGATCCAAAGTTTCTGTGTATTTGGAAAATAATACCTGGTTTTATTTACCAGCACGAATGAATAAATCCCTAACAAATCAAGACCCCTATTTAACCATGATGAATGATAAGAAATGGAGAATTACATTTAAGGGAAGAATTTCACCTAACGGATTAGCTATTTTTGACTTAAAATATGATTAAATAAAAAACCACATCATTTATAAATTATCTTTTAAATTTATTCAGAAATTATTGTAATAATAATATTATATAAAATTTATAAAATAAAAATTTAAATATAAAATTAATTTGGAAAATCTATTTATTTAAAACTTAATGAAAATTCATAATGAACTTATTTAATGCATAAAAATAAATTATCATTACCATCATTTAGATGGGGATGATATTCACTATTATTAAGAGATTCGTACTCCCTCAGAACATTGAGGAGTACGTCATCGTTTCCATCCTCATATAACACCATGAATTCAGGGATATTCAAAGATGGTAGAATTAATACCTCTTGAACTTGAGGTGCTATATCTAACTCAACAGTCGATTGAGGTTCTGGGGTATCATCAGCTTGTAAGGGTTCTGGGGTATCATCAGCTTGTAAGGGTTCTGGGGTATCATCAGCTTGTAAGGGTTCTGGGGTATCATCAGCTTGTAAGGGTTCTGGGGTATCATCAGCTTGTAAGGGTTCTGGGGTATCATCAGCTTGTAAGGGTTCTGGGGTATCATCAGCTTGTAAGGGTTCTGGGGTATCATCAGCTTGTAAGGGTTCTAAATAGAGAAGATAAAAATAAAAAATAAAATTAATAAGTTAAAATATTACATTACCCATATTATATTTTTTACATACCTTGATAGGATCGAGCCTTGCTTGCAGCAAAATTATGTACCCTCAGTACATGGCGCTTTAAGTTGCCTTTGCTGTAGAAGCTTTGTTTGCAGAGTTCACAGATAATGTCTGCTGAAGGCATTTTTACAATTAAAGTTTGGTTAAAAAATAGTTTTACACAACACTTCTGATATTTATAAATCACAGTAAAATCTCTTGGAATTACACAGTTAACAATCAGTTTTTCTATTTATTTATTAATAATTACATTCAATTTGTCCAACATTAAAATCTGCCACTTTAATTGTATAAAGTTACTTAAATTTTTGCTTACGTTGTAAAAATTAGAGTTTTAGTATAAATAATCACTTATGATGAATTTCATTCACCTTATAATACTTGTTTTCATATAAAAATTTTTTTAGACAAAATTTAAGTAAATTATGAATAATATTTTGTATGCATGGTATAGGGTGAAACGAACAAAACAATTTTCATTAACGTTACCTTAGTCAGTTTGTGTTCTATATTTAAAGACAGCGTTTCAATTTTTTAAAAGTGTAAAAATGTTTATATGCTATGTTTGTCAACAATCCTTTGAAAGGAAATTTGTGATGGATAGACATATTAAGTCTATTCATGAAAAAAATGTGTTTAAGTGTGATGTGTGCAAAAAAATATTTAATAGAAAAGATAATTTAAAAACACATCTAAAGCTTCATGAGAATGGAAAAACATTCCAAGGAAGCGTTAAAAGAAGTTTAATGGATGAGGTAGCTGGTAATACCTCGCAAAAACCCATTAAAAAAATCCGAATGGATGAGATACCATCCACTACAAAAACTAATCAAAATAACATCGATCATACAAGTGGGCTAAAACTTAGAAAATCGGCATTCAGATCTCGAATTGAGGACTATGAGCTTATTAATAATAATGAAGAGTTGCTAAGCCCAATGAAATTTTTTGAGATAAACCAACAAAAAATAGGTGATTTATTACATGATAAATTAAAAAACCACCAAGCAATTAAATTAAATGTTTCACTAATCGGAGATTATGTTAAGCCGGTTCAAATTGCTAATGGTGCGGATGACGCTATTATCGAGAAATTTGTGCACACAACAAAGGCCGTTGAAATTTTCCCATCCACTGATTTATCACTTATCTTTAAAGATATTTTATCATCCATTTTAGGAAAAATGGATGATTTTCAAGAAAGAGATAGTGGATGGGCTTTATTAAAAATAGAAAAAATATGTATAAGAATCAATAATTTCAACCCCCTTAGAGGATCATGCTTCTTCGAGCTACCCGATTATATAAGGAGAAAGAGAGCATGTGTGAATGTACAAAAAAATGATAATTTCTGCTTTAAATGGAGTGTTCTATCAGCTATATACGGAGAAAACGCTTCTGATAAAGTAGAAAACATATCAGAAGACGAATTTCAAGTACATAATATCAGAATCAGCTTCAAAGGATTGGAATTTCCTCATATGGTAAAAAATACAAAGATATTTGAAAACATGAATAACATAAGTATAAATATTTTTACTTATGAAAAAAACAAACATACACATAAAGCAGGAAATAACACTGAGAGTTATGAAATAACAGGACCTGTATATCATACACAGTCTGAAAAGGAAATACACATAAATTTGTTATACTGTGAAAATAATGAAAAATCACATTTTGCATGGGTGAAAAATATGAGTGCGTTATTATCGGGGCAAAACAAACAAAGGAGACATGCAGTTATTTTCTGTAATTCTTGCCTCGTAGAATTTAGTTCTCAAGAGGCTTATTCATCACATAAAGAATATTGTAGAAAGATGGTAACAGTTCTCCCCTCTGAAGAACAAGCATCTCTAAAGTTTTCTTCGTATGAAAAAACGATTCCAGTAGGACACTGCTTCTATTTAGATATGGAGTCTATTTCACAACCGATATCAAGCTGCAAACCAGATCCATCGCTATCATCATCAACAAAATCACAGCAACATATACCATGCTCATTTGGATGGTATCTAAAGGGATTTTATGATGACAAAATGGATGAGCTCAAAATGTATACTGGTAAATAAAATTTTATCATAAATTTAAATAGAAAAGAAAAATTACTTATGATTTTGTTTATTATTTCTAGGTGAAGACTGTTCCAAAGTGTTGGTAAAGAGTATTGTTGACAAATGTACGGCTTTATATTGGAATATATACATGAGGAGAATACCTATAGATTTCAATGAAGCTGCTGAGTTAAGGTACAATAATGAAAATACATGTATTTTTTGCAATTTAGAGTTTAATATGACCACTTTTGTAACAGATGAGAAAAAAATTCGGCATCACTGTCATTTTACAGGAAAATATTTAGGAGCAGCACATTCAAAATGTAATATTTCCGCTAAAAGAACTAAATATTTTCCTGTTATTTGTCATAATATGTCTAAATATGACATACATTTATTTTTAAGAAATTTAAATGATATTGATGGTGATATTGATATTGATATATTACCTCTCAATAAGGAGGTTTTCATTTCTGTTACAAAAACTATTAATTTAGGTGGTCATCATAGTTTTAAAATTAGATTTATAGATTCATTTAGATTTATGAATTCTAGTCTAGAAAAATTAGTTAAAACTCTAGATAATGATAGTATTTTTATAACTAAACAAATTTTTAAAAATAATCATCAATTATTGTTCAGGAAAGGGGTATTCCCATATGATTATTTGGATTCTTTTAAAAAGTTGGATGAAAAAGAAATACCACACATTTCGAAATTTTTTAACACTCTAACACAATCTGAATGTTCTTATGAGGATTATGAATTTGCTAAAAAAGTATGGGAAAAATTTGAATGTAAAAATTTAAGAGACTATCTAGAAATTTATTTAAAATGTGATATAGTGTTGTTGGCTGACATTTTTGAGAAATTTAGAAAAACATGTCTAGAAACATATGAATTGGATCCATGTCATTATTTCACTGCACCCGGTTTATCTTGGGATGCAATGTTGAAAATTACAAAGATTGAACTAGAATTAATAACAGATATTAATATGTATTATTTTATTCAAAGAGGAATACGTGGAGGGTTAACTCAATGTTCGATTAGACATTGTGTTGCAAATAATAAATACATAAAACATTTTGATGCAAGTAACTTGAATAAATATCTAATGTATTATGATGCTAATAACTTATATGGATTCGCTATGTCACAACCTTTACCATATAAACATTTTAAATTTTTAGATAAAACCGAATTCTCTTAATTTTCTGATGAATACATAAAAAATCTAGAGATTAATTCAGAAGTAGGATTCATTTTTGAAGTTGATTTAGACTATCCCGAATCAATTCACGACTTACATATTGATTTACCATTCTGTCCTGAAAGTAAGTTTACTGAAAAAAGTAAAATTAGGAAATTAATAGCAGATGTTGAAAATAAAAAAAATTATGTAATACATTACAGAATGTTACAGGAATGTTTAAAAAACGGTTTAGTGTTAACAAAAATTCATAACATTTTATCATTTAACCAAAAATGTTGGTTAAAAGAATATATTGCATTAAATACTCAAAAAAGATCTGAATCTACTTCTGAATTTGAAAAAAATTTTTATAAACTAATGAATAACTCTGTATATGGGAAGACAATGGAAAACGTTGAAAAGAGAAGAAATATTAAAATCTTAACACACTGGGAAAATATTTCAAACAAAAAAGGTGCCCGTTCTTTGATTGCCCATCCATCTTTCCATAGTGCAACAATAATTGATGAGAATTTTGTTATTATAGAACAACATAAAAAGAAGTTATATTTAAATAAACCCACTTATGTAGGTTTCTCAGTTTTAGACGTATCTAAATTACGAATGTATGATTTTTATTATAATTATTTAAAAAAGAAATATTTACATAACCTTCGATTAGTTTATACGGATACTGATTCTTTTATTATATCAGTAGAAACTAATGACTTTTATGCTGATATAAAAGCAGATGTTGAAAAATCAGGCGAAGGTGCTATTTTTGATACATCTGACTATCCGGAAAATAACATCTTTCAATTCCCCTTAAAAAATAAAAAAGTTATAGGGTTGATGAAGGATGAAAATAATGGAAAAATTATGAAAGAAGTAATCTGTCTTCAACCAAAAACATATTACTTTACTGTTGAAGATGGAACTCAAACTTCTAAAGCAAAAGGAGTCCCCAAATGTATAAGTACAAAATTTACTATAGATGACTATAAAAGTACTCTTTATAGTAAACAAGTTTTGTTAAAAAGTATTCATATAATACAATCGAAGGTTCACACATTGTATACAATTAATGTTAACAAAATAGCTTTAAATTTTAAGGATAATAAAAGATATATTTTAAAAGATAATATAAATACTTTACCATTTGGACATTTTAGAATAGCATATGAAAAATGTTTAAATGAAAATGAAGATCTCTTAAAAGAGATAGATTTAAGTAATTTACCTTAAAAATTAAGATAAAATGTATGTAGTATCTAACAAAAGAAAAAAAAATAAAAGACATTTTTATAATGAAAAAAAAATTAAATAGTTTATTTATTAAATATTTTGCCATTTTACATTTTCAGTATCAGTTTCATCTTTTCGTTGCTTTCTAGTTAATCTAGGTGAATATTGATATGTTAACATAGTTTGTTTTAAACCTGGTTTGTTATCATCTTTTGTTAATTTTCTAATCTTTGGTGCTCCTTTATTTGAAAAATTTTTGAGACGTTTAGCTGTTAATGTAGCCGAGTTATTATTAATTTTTTTAATAGTTGTTTCCATATCATCATTTTCTTCTCTATTTACGAAAACCTCTTCTGGTAAATTAAAGTTCGCTTGGGTACCAGCATCAACCATTTCATTCTCAAAAGTCTGGGTATTAATATGTTTTTTATATATTTTCTTCGTTTGAGTTTCATTTTCACGTAAATTCTTCCATTTATTTTCAGTTTTAGTTCCCAGTGGAAGTTTAGTTTTTTGTTTTCCTATTAAATATTTTGCTAATTCTTGTTTGATTCCATACCATTTATTTATATCTTTAAGTGAATGAGATGCATAGATTGGAAGAAGTTTACGTTGCAAAAAATTTGAATCAGATATTTTTGTATTAAATTGGTCAATTGCTGATGGCTTGAGTACCATTAATTTTGATAAATTATTTGACATTTTCTAAAATTTTTCCAACAACACCGCTTAATAATGAAGAAATTATAACTGGTAAAAATCCTCCTTTTTGAATGAGATGTTTCCTCTTTACGCTTACAGAAGTTTTTGGTGAACAAACTTTTCTTATCGTGTTTTTATATGGTTTTATTTTTTCAAAAACAGATTTATTAATCTTATGGTTTTTATTCATAATATTGAATAGAATTTCATTCAAAGTTTTAATAACAATGTCATCAACATGTTTTAAAATCGCATTTCGTAATTTTGGTTTTGCTTTCTTAAGCACATAGAGAATATGTTTGTTCTCCTTCAGTAATTTTAGATTTGATTTCATCATCGATAGGTGTAAATATAGAACAATAAATTGGATTAAAAATATCGGTTCTAAATCTAAGAGCGTTATGTATTTGCTGAGTTAGATCAATTAGCAAATAACCATGTGCATGTTGTGTACATTTATTATATACGTCAACCAATGCCCTAGAGTTTTCAGGGAATACTTGACGAGCTAAACATTGAAATTGTAATTTATCTCGAGGATTTTTAAACATAACTATATATTTGGAGTTTAAAGAAATATCTCTTGAAAAGGCACCTTTATGAAAAATATTTTGTGTTACTAAAATAACAGATAGGTTTCTGTGATGTGATCCTTTAGTAAAAAGTTCACATACTTTTCTATTACATGATTCAAGCATTAAATCATCTAAAATTATTAAAGTTGATTCCATATCATTCGTTTCAAGGTTTTCCGGAATCCCTTCTATAAATTCCACATTATCAATCGATGGAACTGCATTCTTTTCAGCAAAACACCATATAATTCTATCAAACTTTTTTGATACTAAATGTTGATTGTTAATTAAATTTATAATAAAGGTAGACTTCCCACACCCAGATGGACCGCAAACCATCATTGTAAATGGATATATAAACTGATGTAACATGTTTTTCCTTTCATAAACCAAATTTGAATGAATTGTAACTGATTCAAACCATCAGTTAATATGAGTAAAGAAATTCTTGTAAATGAACTTCATCGTCAAGCAAGAAGAAACTTTAAACGACGAAGATTTATTCAAAAGGGTATTTTGGATACTTGGCAAATTGATTTAGTGGAAATGATACCATATGCAAAATTTAATAATGGTTATAAATATATGCTTACCGTTATCGATGTATTTTCAAAGTATGCCTATGCATTACCAGTAAAAACCAAATCTGGTATCGAAATTACGAATAAATTCCAAGAAATAATCAAGATAAATAAAAATAAATCACCAAAAAATCTTCATTCTGATCAAGGAAAGGAATTCTACAATTCACATTTTAAGAATCTAATGAGAGAATTAAACATTAATCATTATCACACCTTTTCAAAAATGAAAGCATCAATAGTTGAAAGATTTAATCGAACTTTAAAAAATAGAATGTGGAAGAAATTCAGTTTACAGGGGAGTTATAAATGGATAGATATTCTAGATAAATTATTGCGAGATTATAATTCTTCTTATCATAGAACTATAAAAATGTCACCAAAATCAGTTAATAAGAAAACTGAAAAACTTTTACTAAATACTGTGTACAATAATTTGAAAACTTTCAAGATGGGAAAATACAAAATAAAAGATTTTGTTCGAATAAGCAAGCATAAAAATACTTTTGAAAAAGGTTATACTCCAAATTGGTCATCTGAAGTATTTAGAATAAATTAAATTTTTGCTACAAGTCCAATAACATATCAGTTGGAAGATCTTCAAGGTAATATTATAAAAGGTGGATTTTATGAAGATGAATTAATGAAAACTACTGTTGCAAATACATATTTAATTGAAAAAATACTAAAGCGTAAAGGAAATAAACTCTTTGTTAAATGGCTCGGTTTTGATAAAAATCATAATTCATGGATTGATAGTAATGATATAAGCAAATAAACTAAAAATAGTATAAAAGATAATGTAATTAATTTAAATAACCATTTTATTAAAAGATGAGTTCCGCTTCGCAAGACAGCAATATGTATGTTACTTTATTAAGTAACGATTCAACAAATATTTTTAAAAATACACCCAACACATTTACAAATTTATTAAAACAACCGTTAAACTTAGATGATCAATGGGTTGTCGGATTATCAGATATATCGTTTTCTTTAGAAGATCAGCATAAAAAAAGCAATCAAAACAAAATTAAACGTTCGTTACAAAAGTTATCTTTAGATGTTGATAAACCTAAAAAAGCTAAATTAAATAATGATGATCAGGATGTCATTAAGAATAAATTTAAAAAGCTTTTAAATTCATCGCTTCAAAATGATCAAACAACAAAAAATATAGATAGTAATTCTTCAAAGATTCCTGATAAAATTAAAACAAGTACAAATAACAATAATACACAGCAAACAAAAGACCTCACAGATAGAAAAAATAAAAGCAATGTTGATACAAACAGTACACCAGAGGATAGAACTATTATTGAGAACATTAATGATATAGATGAACCGATTTTATCATTAACAAATCGTTTTTTAGAAAACTCATTAAACAGATTAGTGGATAATATATCAGATTATTTTAATAAAATAATATCATCTGAAATAAATGATATAATTTTTATTTATACCGATATAATTAAACCAAGACATGTTGGTAATAAAAAAGCTAAATGCTTAAAAATATTCTCTATTTCATCACTAAAAAATTACATAAATTTTAATAGAATCGACTATTTTCCAATTGAAACATTTAATATTAATGATATATCTATTATGATTCGAAATGATGAAGGACAAGAGTTAAATCTATTTCATTCGATACCCGTTTATTGCACACTACATTTTAAAAAAATATAAAACGTTCATACGTTTTTATTAATTAATCATTTTATTTAAAACCATGGATGCGTTGTATACAAATTATTATAATAATCAATCTGGAGAAAACATTCATAATATAGGTGGAATTTATCATACACCTAGAATTGTGCAATATGGGCGAGGAATAGGTTCCATATTTTCAGCTTTATTTTCACATTTAAAACCGTTATTTAAAACTGGATTAAATGCTTTGAAGAATAAGTCACTCGACATTGGAAAGGAAATTTTAGAAGAAATAGGTACAAAACCGGTTAAAGAGATTTTAATAAATAAAGGAAAAAAAGTTGTAAGTGATTTGAAAGATATGATGCAAAAAGGCGATGGACAACGTATAAAACTTAAACGTTTAAAACAAAAACCTCATATTAAATCAAAACGTTGTAGAGGAAAGAACGTTAGAGATATTTTTGGAAATTGGAAATGTCTGGATTTGTAGAATGTATGAAAAGCGAATTGGATTTATTCGAATCTCCACCTATTCAAACTAGTGTTTTGAAAACTGAAGAGATATCTTACAACCCCATAGCATCATTAGATAACTCTAGTACTATTGAATTTGTTTCACTAGGAAATGGAGAATCATATAGAGATCTTAACAGTATTTATCTTAGACTTATTGTTGAGTTAAAGGGCGAAGGAAGTATTGTTAACAATTTGCTTCATTCATTATTTAGAAACTGTACCGTTCATCTTAACAATAAAAATGTAACACAGCCTGACAATAACTATCACTATAGAGCTTATTTGGAGACTTTGTTAAATTATGGTAACGATGCTAGGTCAACACATCTTGAATCAAGTGGATGGTCTGTTGATACAAATAAAATTAATTCATTAGTTGAAAAAGAAAATCCAGGGTTGGACAAACGAAAAAAATTATTTAAGGATGGAAAAAAAGTTGAACTGTTTGGAAAACTTCATGTAGATATTTTTAATCAACATAAATATCTGCTTAATAATGTTGATATTAAAGTAACATTAAATTTAGAAAAACCAGAATTTTATATTTTAGAAACTGGAACTAAAAATGAATCCCATATAAAAATCCATCAAGCTAATTTGTATATAAATCATCTGACAATAAACAATAACATCTTAATGGCTCATCATAATGTATTACAAACGAAAAATGCTATTTATCCATATAAACGAGTAGAAATGAAAACATTTACTATACACCCTGGTAATCATTCATTAATTCTGGATAATGTTGTTCTTGGACAGCTACCTAATTTTTTAATGTTTGGTATGGTAACTAACAAGGCATACACAGGTGATCGACATGAAAATCCCTTTAATTTCCAGCACTTTAATTTACAACGATTTAATCTAGTAGTTAATGGAGTGCAATGCCCGGCCCAACCAATTGAATTTAATTATAATAATGGTGGTGTAATAAGCACACGTGGATATCAAACACTATTTAAAGGAACCGGAATACATCATTTTGATAAAGGACATCAGATAACAAAAGAACTTTTTGATAACGGATTCTTTTTATTAGCTTTTGATTTAACTCCCGATCACAGCAATAATTCTCATTGTGGGAATCTGATAAACCAAGGAACTATTCGTATTGAAGGTCGTTTTGGAAAACCTATTTCTGAAGCCATTACTTGTCTTGTATATTGTGAATTTGATAGTTTAATTGAAATTGACAGATCTCGCACAATTCTTCAAACACTATGAATTCAATCGATATTATACGGATTATGAATTCCATTGATCTCACTAGAAACAAATTCGAATGCTTGCGATAAACTACCAAAAAAGTCAGTTGTAAAACCATCATTCTTTATCGCTAACACTGATCCATCTTATAAACCTGGGCAGCATTGGGTGGCTATTTATTTCCCGAAAAACAAACCTGCTGAATATTTTTGTCCCGCTGGGCAATTACCCATTAAACCTTTTATATCATTTTTAAATAGAAATTCTAAATCATATGTATTTAATACAAAACGAGTGCAAAGTCATTTTTCAATTTTATGTGGTCTTTATTGTTGTATTTTTATATATTTAAGATGTAGAAATATATCTTTTAACAATTTTTTAAAATTTTTTAATTATTCAAATTTATTTTTAAATGATTTACTAGTAGTAACTATGTTTAAACATATTTTTAAGTTATAAATATAAGAAAATATTAAATAAAAAAAGAATCAAATGTAAAAATAAACAATCTTTTTTATTTCTATTTTTTATTAAACACTTGGATATTTATAATACATTTCAATGTAATTAATTACAGCCTGTTTCCTCTGTCTATAGATAAAACAGCTACAAGTATCAGGCCCCTCTCTGCAAGTATCAATAGACCATGGACAATCAATATAATGTTCCCCATGTATTGATTCTAAGTACTCCTTATTTTCAAATTCATCCATTATATTTATAAAGTTTAGTATTGAATTGAAATCTTCTAGCGAAATGTATCCATCATACTCAAAAAGAAATGTGTCAATTTTTTCACGTAGTGTTGATATTGATGACATTATTTGAAGTTTGATGTTTACCTCATGTAATTTTTAAATAAAATCTTTAGGATGAAAATGTTCCTTTTATACGATTTTTTAATCATTTAATATTTACATATATCACTCAAAATCAATATTTTCTTTCTCAATACATTTCTCAATTTGATTTTTTTTTTTTTTCTGTTCTTTAAAAGTTATCTGTTCTTTAAAAATTAAAGTCATATTACTGACCATAGACACCAAACAAAAAAATTAAACAGAAATAAAAACAAATCACAATGAACACGTGTTTTGTAGTTAAGTATATTTGTAAACTTGAATGTATATTTGGTAGGTAGAATGAACGGAAGTTTTAAATATCCAATTGCAGTTTTTATGTCTGTCTTTTTTATGAATAAAGAACAACAATTTGATTTTTTTTTATAAATGTATAGTAGTAGTCATACAGTTGGTTTTCGTATATTTTTATTTTTGTAGGGAGACATTTTTATACAGTAGTGTTTTTGTATTTTATTGAAAAAATATGTTTTATAAAATGATAAATTTCTATTTTACAAAATTAAATCTGTGTACAAGAGAAAAGAGAATAAGAGGAAATAAGAAAAAGAATAAGAGAAAATAAGATAATATGAAAAAAAAAGAGAAAATAAGAAAAAGAAAATAGAAGTGGATAATTTTTGTACACCTTAAATTTCACCTTAATTCGAAAAAAAAGAGAAAATAAGAAAAAGAAAATAGAAGTGGATAATTTTTGTACACCTTAAATTTCACCTTAATTCGAAAAAAAAGAGAAAATAAGAAAAAGAAAATAGAAGTGGATAATTTTTGTACACCTTAAATTTCACCTTAATTCGAAAATAAAAGAGAAAATAAGAAAAAGAAAATAGAAGTGGATAATTTTTGTACACCTTAAATTTCACCTTAATTCAACCTTAAAAGTTTTTTCTCCTTATGGCAGGTGCATACATCTGAAAGTGACGCTTTTATACTACTTTCGCTCTTGGTAGCAAACTACCCTTGCAGACCTTTCAAAGCTTGCAGATCTTGTATAAATACAAGAGTATGCAAGACCACAACAACAAAATACATGAAATAAAAATATGCAATACTTTTATTTATATGCAAGACGAAAACCTATTGCATATTGTAGGTCTTTCAAACCTTTCAAACTTACAATACTTAACATCTTTTAGTTTTGCCGGAAAACAAAAAAAAAATGGAAATATTTATAAAAAAACATTTAATTTTCGTGTAAAAAAAAAAAAAAACAACTGATTTTAACACAAATTTTTATCAAAAAAACAAACTTAAATAAAAGAAAAATACGATATTAATATAAAAATGGATGTTCTTCCTTAAAGTTGATATTCACACAAAATAACAACAGAGTTAAAAATCCACTGAGAACGAAGAATAATGTCAATCTTTTTTATTTGAAAAAATCGCTAAAGTCTACTTAAAAATCGCTAGAAAATACATTTTCGTTAGAAATTAGCTGTTTTGTCAACATTGAAATGCTTGGGTTGTAAACATACAATACACACAAAAAAAAGACGCTCACGCTTTGTAGCATAAAATCATAGTATTAATGCAACCCTTGCATAAATGCTATCAAGAGTGAATACCGCTATTTATTTATGTTTGTGGCGCAATCGACGGTCAATATATCCGAAGATATATTGTGAACCATTTATCTTCGGATATATTGACTGTCGATTGCACCACAAACATAAATAAAACTACTGAGTTGTTTTGTTGGTTCTTTGAAAACTGGCTTTATTTCAATTTTTAAATATAACTGAAAGCTAAGAATGCAGCTAATCTGCAATTCAGCATAAACTTATGTCTACATGATTTACGTATGTTGAGCATTCGCACAGTCTTGATATTGTGGCTATCCAGAATAACAAAACTATCAAATTGCGATGACATACAAACAAATGACAAAGTATATGATTGTGTATATACAATCATACGCTCACTCGCCAAAATCTTGAGTTACGAATAAAAAACCGGGTTTTCTCCTTTATGTACTTATAAGCCTTTAAGTTAGTTGAATATCACCCGATTTGAAGGATTGAGAAAGAAGGAAGTGAAACCTTTCCAATGGTATATATATTATTTAAGCTAACATGAGAAATCTGTGTGAATTTCGCAAGCAAACATATTTATTTTTTATTTTTTCGCCATTTTTCAAATTTGGAGATGTTTTACAGAGTATTTTGTATTTATTTGAAATTATTAACAAAACAAATTTATTTAGGAGCAAAACGCTACTTCCTTTTTAAAAATCCGTTTAAAATTAAATGAAACTTGAATGAAATTTTTTACTAAAACATTTTTTTAAAATGCCTGCATAAAGTTCTCGTGTTCTTTTTATGCGCTTTCTATCTAATGAAGCTGCTAGCATGAGGCAGTTACTATTTTATAATCACACAAATGGGCACATAAAAGAAAATTGGTACAACAGTGCTCGCCAAACTTTTTTGCTTGAGAGCCAGATTTCTCATTTATACAAAACTTTACATTTCACTAAATTAAAATTTGTCTTAAATTTGATTTTACTATTGATAGCATAGGTAACTCATAAACGCCCAAATTAAATCTGCTGAAGAGAGTTTAGTAAAGATATATTTACATGATAGGCAAAGGTGTGAAATAGGATAAAGCGAAATCAAATTTAGGAAAAGTTGAAAGATGTTCTTGTAAATTTCCAAGGAGCAAAAAGTAAAAAACTGATCTCCTAATCAAACCGTTTCAAAATTCGGTATTGTGTGGGTCCCGGACACAGGGACATACCAGGGAACTGTAGAGCTGATGAGCTCCCAAGGCTAGGAACCACCCTGCAACTTCCTGCGGAATTTGCAGGAGTTGGTGTTCCCCTAGCAACCTGTAAGCTGAACAATCGGCTCTACTCCGAGAGGGCGACTGACCTTAGGTGGGGTAATGGCGTGAATTGTGTGGGGACAAGGCACATCTGGCCGGCTCTGGATCTGGGGCGAACGAGGGCGCTCCTGTCGCTTTCCAGGGGGGAAATCTCTGCCATGGTGGCGGTGATAACCGGCCACTGTCTTATTGACAGACACGCTCGTAGGTTGGGGGTGTTATCGCCTGACTTCTGTAGGAGCTGCGGGGACGAGGAGAGTAGCTTCGTACGGAGTTCTAACTGGTTCAACGGTGGAGTCTGATCGGTAATCCGTCAGTCTCGTGGCATCACAACGGACCTCAGAGTCTAAGTGTGCTGGTGGTCACGGAGCCGGCTACCACTCCGACCTAACCTAACCTATTTGCTTTCAAATGATGTGAAAATCGAGGTGTGCCAATATGGTGACAGTGGGCGCTATTGGGTTAATATTAAATACTTCGAGGGAAGCGTATATTGGCAGTATAATATACTAACTATAATAAACAAGATTGCTGAAGCCTGAGGGCCTCAAGTTGCGAATCATTGTGATGCTTAGTCCAAGTTAGAATTACAACAAAAATTTGCAAAAAGAGCTTTAATCATGTAATTTGTTTTGATTTGTTTGTTTGCAATTTAATAATAATCGTGTGCAATTAAAATGTGCGACAAACGTGATAAATTTTGCTATCTTTGTGGCTTATTTACCGATATCGGTCATAGGCGTGATTATGAAAACAATATTGGAGTGGTGGAAATATACAACAAACTCTTCAAACGCTTTTACAAATTTACAAATTTAGTCGCTGGTATGGGCCAGAATTTGTCTGTGAATATTGCAGTGCATTATACAAAACTGCAAAGTTCAACCCTCAGTTTCTTTGTCCTTTTCTGTGCCTATGACTTGGCATTATCAACTCTTTCATAAACCAGATGACTGCTACTTTTTTCAAACTAATATTTCAGGATAAACTTTTAAAAGCCGCAAAAATATGTTGTACGCAAATGTTGTAACTGTTACAAAACCGATATGTGCGAGTGATGAAGGTCCGAAAACGAACAGCAGATATTGCTGTTGAATCTGAAAAAGATTGGAGGAATATGAGTACCTTCCTTCCAAATCTACTACAACGGAACGGCATTTTGTTTCAAACGCAGATTTCGACGATCTCGTTAGAGATTTGCATTTATCAAAACAACAATCTAAAATCCTCGAGTCGAGATTATAGCAGTGGAATTTGGTGGAAAAAGGTTTTCATGTAACATCTGGTAGAAGAAGTGACCGGACTTTGTTATTTGAAGAATGTTTTGAGACTGATGACAATGACAGTAATCTCGTATATTTCGCTGATGTATCCAAACTATTTTTGGCTTCAAATCACAATTATAAGGCAGACGAATGGCAGCTGTTCATTGATGGTTCATGTAAAAGTACGAATTCTTCAAAAAAGTTTAATTTTTTTTTTATATAAAATCTCTAATGGTACATCTATTCTTGAAAACAGAAACTGTTACCATCAGTTCCAATCGCATAATGCTCCGGTTCGTTAGTTATGCCACGCATAAATGGAAAGTTATTGCTGATTTAAAGGTTTTGACAACTTTATTTGGTATGCAAGGTGGTTACACAAAACATCCCTGCTATCTTTGTGAATGAATCGTTATGTTAGCAAAGTATGGCCATCTCGTGAGTCGTATGAAATAGGCAGGTCTTGGTAATCACAAAAGCGACGACTATGTAGCGGTTGATAATGAGTTTTTAAGTGCGTATGGCGAAATGGACTGCAACATGTCCATAAAAATTCATTTCATTTGTCAGTTCGGCAATGAACAAGGCCAACATTTTCACCAAGAAATTTTTACAATAGCAAAACGTTTTGATCATTTCTTTTTTGTTAAAAAAAAAAACCGTGCAAGGTTTATTTAAAACAAAATTAGAAGAATTGAACTAATTCAAATGAAAAATAAAATATTTTTAACTAGTAAACATTGTTCGTATAAGTATTTTTTGTTCTTTTTTAAAAGGACAAAAAAGATCCTTACCTTGAGGAGTTAGAGGGTTAACATATTCTACAAAAATGTTTGATTTTTTATGCAGGGACTTATAGTAAAATTTCACGGCGAATATTTTTGCGGAACATGTTAACCAATTAAATTTCTGTTTTAGTGGTGTTATTTGCTCTTTTTTAAAAGAAGGACAAAAAAGACCCTTACCTGGAGGAATTAGAAGGTCAACATATTCTACAATAATGTTCTCCGTACATAAATTTGCTAAACACACCATAACTTAAGCTTTACTCGATTTTCTATGCCGATTGACAATACAAAATTTGCATTTGGGGGAAACTTTACCTCCCCCTAAAATGAAACCCAGATGTAAACTTTCAAACCGCCGATACACGTGTCTTTTTTTTTGTCTCTTCTATCAAAATTTATAGGTTGGACATTGTATTTTTTTTGTGTTGTACAGTGTTATAGTTCAATTCTTCCAATTTTGTTTTTTACTTCTTATCGGGTAAATAAATCAATACGGATAAAGCGTTGATCTTTTTACTTCAAAATTTGGGGAAATCTGCTACCCCTTCCACATTGGTCCTCTGAAGATTTTCTGTGACGCGAAATAAAATGTATAAGGACCTGTCACTAGATAAAGTCTGCTTTAAATTAGCGGATGAGGAAATTTTTTAATTACTAAATAAACATTGCACGGTTTTTTGTTTAACAAAAAACAAATCAATAATTTGCAATTTTTTTATTAACTCCCTCAGAACGCAGTTTGCTCCTTATTTGTTGCTTGTTTATATTGATATCAAATATTTTTCAACAAACTAGAAATACCCAAAAGCCGCAGAAAAACCATTACATACAGTGGAAAAGTTTACTGATTTTTTCACTAGATTAACAAAAAATGTTATAAAGCCATTTTCACAATGGCTTTTTTTCTGAGAAACATATATAAGATGTTGTAAAAAGAATACTTAACCTTTATATAATGAAAAAATATACACTACTTGACAAGGTTTTTACATAAACTTTCGAAAAATAAATTCATTGAATTGATTGTGTAAAATTTTACAAATTAAAATTTTTATGCTGATATTCACAAATTTTGTTATGTTCGCAACCACCGAATGCAACTAAAATTTAATAATTTTTATTAATTTTTCCACATTTTTTTCGGGTGACAACTCCAAGGGTCACCCGAAAAAGGGTAAATTCTATGTACTTTGTAAGGAGTATTTTTTGTTCTTCTTTGCGGAATTTTCCACTTCTATATGCCCAACACATTTTTTCTTATTTTTGTGGCGTTTCCGGAAAATTTTCCGAGCATATCAGAATTTTCACAAATTTTTATTTTGAATAGCGAATGACTACAAAATTTTCAAAATCAAGTTTAGAACCGGTTTAATTTATTTTTAAAATACAAATTTTGTGATATTTTTTTTTTTTTTTTTTCAACTATTCAAAAATTCGTAACCACCAAGATTTTCTAGAATTTTTCAAAATTTAACATTTAACAAATTTATTTTAATTAAAAAAAAAAAAAAAAAAGATCACAAAATAGATTAATTATTAATCTATAATATCATTAATTATATTGCGATTTATTATTTCAATGCATGTGCATCATAACAGTCCCATCCCTGATAATGCTTGCTGGATTGGGTAACGCGATTATTCACTTAGTTTGCCTACTACACCGTTTATCAACATCTTTATAATTCTACCTAAATGGAACATTACGTGGACTTTGAAGTGAAAAGACATAAATTTTGTAAAAACTTAAAATAAAATTTTAATCGGAAAAAATAAAGTCCATCCTATATCCTTCAGAAGTGCTACTGACACACAACAAATTTTAAATAAATTTCATCGGTTTTGAAGGTAATTTCATTTTAACTTCTAATTTGTTAGCAATTTTAGAACTTCCCAAATTTGTTCTTTTCTTCCCCAAAAGTTTTCTGGGCTATTTGTGCATACAAAGTCTAAGGGACTTCTGTTCTCTTTCACTAGGTGGAGAAAAGTGTTCGCAGAATTTACGAGGAGATTTGCTTTTCCTATGCTGAAGAGAAAAGCAGTAAAAAAAAAAAGGCAACTAAGTGAAACATTAATATTTGACCTTTGGAAAAAGCTCATGAAATTTTATATTTTTGTAAATCGAGGTAAAGACGTTTATCTCGGTGAATCCTCATAATCATATGCAATTTAAGGTTCTTTATCCGTTTGAACCCAGCAAAACCCAAAGAAAAATTAAAATCTACGGTAAGAGTTACAAAGAATTATTCTAGAGTTAATTCAATAACTAATTTTTGGTTATTAATCCCTACAGGAAGGGAGATATCATATTGAAGTCCCCATTTTGCTACATTTTCGTAGGCACCAATTCCGTAAGGGAGACTTCGCAAAACGCTTTTACGGCTCAGTGCATTTATTCAGCAATAACCCATATCGACCATAAAAATTGCCCAGAAAACTCAGCACTATATAAGTGTCAACGGCTAAATATCAAATCTTGTACGGAATGATAGTGAACGAGTTACCAATCGTATAAAGCAAGGCATAAAATAGATAAACGACGAAAAAACTTAAGATCAATTCAATAGTGGGGTAGGCAGAAAGAAAAGAAATTAAAAATAATTTAAATTAAGTGAATAATGATAGCTCGAAAGTATACGGTCAATAGTGTTAATAGCAAGTGATTAAAAATCTATAAATGTTAAAAAAGAACAAAATAATGCAACAAATCACAAATTAACAGAAAAAAAACAAAAGATTTAAATTAATTATAAAAAGAATCAAAAAAAAAAACCTTTGCAAGTTATAGAAGAAAGAAAAAAAAAAATGTAAAGGAAATATTAGTAAAAAAAAAAAAAAGGGTTAAAAGGAATTACAGAGTAAAACCATATACTTTTAAGTACCAGTGGAAAAAAAAAATTACAATATCATACTAATCAAATACTAAAATTACCCAAAACTCTTAAAATAAGTTAATGCTAAAAACCGTCAATTCAGCAACCTTTATCACTACCACATGGGTGATTCCACGAAAGTTGACCCCTTGCAAGCAAAAAATAAAATTATCAACTTTGACCCATTTTAGGTCTTTTGTTATAGAAAATATACGTATCCATTACATCCTGGGGTGTATGATTATTTTTTTTTTTTTTTTTTTTGTAAAAAAATCTACTTTAACTTGGTGCATCATACACTTTTTCCCCCTTTATACTGAGTCTTTTTTTAAATCACTTGACAACACTTTTATAACGGTAGTTAGCAATCAAAACAATTACCAGCTGACAGTTGTTACTTTTGTCTACGTTCAGCAGAAAATTTGCACGTGTAGCTTTCAAATTATAATTTTGAGAAATTTTTCAAAATCACTAATTTGTGTCACGACCGTGACCACGCAAATAAAAAAAGTTTAAATTTTGTGAAAACTGTTAAAGCTATAAAAAAACACAGTTGCTAAGGGTGACAAGGTAAGTAAGTTAAAGAGTTTCATGTAGCAAAATAAGCGCTCGGAAGTCATTTCAATTTTTTTTTAATTTATTGAGAATGTCACGACCGTTACCTTATTGAAAATGGTGTTCAACTTTTTCTTACTAACTATAGCTTAACAAACCATGGACTCCCAAAGCAAGATGCAAAGATATCGGAAGAGATTGAAGGAAGATCCAGTAAAATACAAAGGTCATTTGAAAAAAGAAACAGAAAGAAATAAAAAACGGCGGCTGGTTGCAAAAGAGTCATTTAGTGAAGAAATGCTTGCTCACAATCGGAATACTGATCGCGAACGTCAAAGGAAGTGTCGTGAAAAAAAGAACATAGGGAAGGAGAAAGTTGTTGAAGCTGCAGCCTCATCATCAAATATAGGAAGCTTTAAGTCCGAGCGTTCACTTAAAAAGGCAGTAACAAAAGTTAAGGTCAAACTACCGAGCAGCCCCTTGAAGAAAATTGCAGTTGTGAAGAGACTTGCTTCTGAGGTAGTTGGACCTGAAATGGATTTGATTTTCACCAAGCGACGTAGCGGAAAAATTAATCGCCTATCTGATGCCGAGTTAGAAAAAGTCAAAAACTTCTTTTTGAGGGACGATGTAAGCTACCAAACACCAGGACGAAAGGACACAAAACTAATAAACGAATACAAATGCAATTGAAGTATATGGTGATGACGGTTGGAGAATGTTATCAACTTTTTAAGGAAGAAAATGCACAAATAAAAATTGGGAAGTCTTTGTTTTACGCAAGTCGGCCAAAACATGTACGCCTCAATTCACAAACTCCATCAAACATGTGCGTCTGTATTTACCGCGCCAACTTTGAATTTTTGCTTAAATCAGTTTCTGAAGTGGTCTCTACAGTGCCTAAATCTGCTAAGGATTTGATGAATGAACTTTGCTGTGACACAACAAATGAGGCTTGCATGACTAGCAGTTGCAAGAACTGCGACACAATTTTTGATATATTGCCATTGAATTATAGTTCAGATGCAACTGTGCGTTGGAAACAATGGACCAAAAATGAACATCATACTCAAATAAGCGAGGAGGAAGGCACTTTTCAAGTTTTACTTCAAACATTCGAAAGCAAACTCCAAAGATTTAAGCAACATTTTTATGTGCACCGAACACAGAGCGATCAATTTCGCGAGGCTAAGGAGCGGATTGAATCAAATGAAGCGGTCGTTCAGATAGATTTCGCTGAAAATTTCACGTTGATTTCGCAGGACGAAGTGCAAAGCGCACACTGGAACCAAGCTCAAGCAACTGTGTTTACAGCCTGTGCTTGGGTGAAAACTGAATTGGCCCTGAAATCATATTCTTATGCAATCATAAGTGATGACTTGACGCACAATAAAGAAAGTGTGTGGTACTTTTTGAAAATGATTGTTGAACACCTCAAAACTAAAACTGAAATTAATACTGCACACGTGTTTTCGGATGGATGTGCTGGTCAATTCAAAAATAGGTTCAATCTATTTAACTTATGTTTTGCAAAGGAAGACTTCGGAGTAAATATGAAATGGTCGTTTTTTGCATCTGGACATGGCAAAGGCGCTGTGGATGGAATTGGAGCCACTATCAAAAGGTCTTTATGGACAGGAATCATGTCTCGCCAAGCTAAAATTAATACTCCAGCAGAAGCTTTCAATTTTTTTGTTCAAAATAAAAAGTTGGATGGAGTGACTGTTTTGTATTGCGATAAGAACCAAATAAAGCAAAATACAGGCTGTTTAAAAAAAAGATGGGAACATCTTAAAGCAATCAAAAACATCCAGAAGATGCACTTTTTTCAAAATGCTGACTTTAACTGTTTGCTTTGTGGAATAACTGGAGTTTCGCCGCTAAAAATGAGCATCCTTAAACGTCTGGAGTATAATAATGTATATTCTTCAACTGAAGATGAATAAAAACGAAATCGAGCTTTAAAACATTGCTGCCTTCTCTAAGATAACCATAAACTTCCATGTAATCATTTTGATACTGTTAAATATACGACTACAAAAACAAATCCGTTTTATTTTTTATGCAGTCACGACCGTTACTTTTTTTTGTCACAACCGTTACCTTTTCAAAGTTATTTTTTTTTTATTTGGCTACATCATTTTCACACAAAAGTAGAGTTTTCTTACACAAAACACTGCAAAGAATTTAATAAGAATTTTTATTTAACGCATTCCTTGGAAAATTTTACAATCTGAGTTGCTAAGACCGAACATTCAAAAACAGCTCATTTGTAATGTCACGACCGTTACCTTTTCATTGATCTAAAAAAACCTTAAAATGCAGTTTCTATGCAATGATTCTTATTGCTTTTAGGGGTTGAAATTTTATATTTTTAAAATCAACAAATCATTTTGACATTGTATTTCAGGTTAAAGTTTTATTACGAAATTTCGTGTAAACCTGTCACGACCGTTACTATGGAAACACCCACATACAAATGATCAACGAATAAGGCCTTCTTCGAACATCATTAAGGTTGGTAAATCATTACACGGAAGCATATATGTATAATTCTTATCGTTATTGCATTAACATTTTTTCCTTAACAGTCTTCTATATATTTTAACATTTTTTTTTTATTCTATATGAACAAAAATCATTTGAAATAGGCAACAACAAAATCTTCATAACATGAAATTAAAAAAACCAGAAATTATTTGAGCATACTATTAATTTAATATTAACATAGTTCGATTGTTAACATTTACTTGCTCGTCTGTTAACTTAACATTTCATATTTTTTTCTACTTTTGGATTTTCTGTTAAGAAGATCTAAAAGAGAGTTACTATTTTTTTGTCGAATCAATAACTTTTTAAACATAAAATGACAAAAAATTAAATCAATAAACAAAAAACTAAAAACTAAATAAGACAAAAACAAAACAAAATATATAAAGAATAAATTTAATTGTTTTTCTTTTTAGTTTGCCTTTTTCAAATGATGATAATGTACAGTACATTCAGTTCATATAAAACTGTAATATTCATTTAGTTCGAAAATGAAAAAATAATGAAATAAAATATTAAAATTAAAACTTATAAATTAAAAATGAAAATGAAAAATTTCCAAATTAATATTTATAAATTAATAACAAAAATTAATAATAATTAAGTTAGGTCTACTAACAAAAATCATTTAATCTACCATAACTCGACTGTTGTTTTTCTTTTAAATTTTTTTGATATACTTTTAGTAATGGTAGTTAATAAGATTATATTTTTACGTTTGTTTATATTGAAAGTTAACCCTAAAACTGGTTTAGATTTTTTTTAAGAAACATTATAATTGGTAATTATAACTATGATAGCTATATAAATTTATTAAAAACGATGATTTTAAGTGTACTTATTAAATTAATATTAATGGGTTGAATAAATTTAATCATGAATTGTTAAATTAATTTACGGTGGTTTCTCTTACCAATGTGTTGAGGATGAAATAAAGTAACATTATTCAAATTATGTCAGGGGATTCTAGTAGATAAATATGCGGCACTGGAATCAAAGGTATTGGGTGGGACATGAGCCGACTTCCTCTCAAATCCATCAGAGAGTCGACGATAGGCTTAGGGCAATGACTGTCGATATATTTTTTTGTTTCAATATTTAAAATCGGGGACCGGATAAAGGGGCAGTATTTTTATTTTTGACTCTGGTCCTTATGATAAAAATTTTAGTAATATATTTTAGTAATAAAAAAGGGAGTCTGTTAATTTTATTATTGTTTTGTTGAACCGAGGTTAACTGGAAAAGGACCGAGCCCCCCTCTTGACTGATTAGCTAGCGTTGATATGGCTCCCGCAGTCCTACTTCCGGTTATGACTTTAGGTGAACTTAGGGTATCTGTCTTGATACTTTTAAGTTTTATGAAAAGGATATTTTCGAAAGGAATATTTACAGGATACACTACGTGTTCATTACAATAATTGGCGCCCAACGTGGGGCAAATAGAACTAACCGTTCTTTTGCTCATATTTAATTTTTATTAATTGTAGACTTCAAAAATTAGCTTGGAGTTTAGTGGGTTTCATTTTCAGTATTCCTTTCCGGGATATGTTATTTTTTTCTGGGGAGGCGAATGATCTTGGAATTCTACTGATTTCTTTTGCGGTAGGGAGTATAGTATAAAGTTTGTCTTCATTTAGGCTTGGATTTTAACCGCTAATACTGTAGATGGATTATAGTGACATTGCTTTGTGCATTTTACTATCTCTATAGGTTAGTTTAGTTCCAGTAATGGTATAAAATGCGGAACTGGAGTTGATTAGTTAAGATAAAGTGCAATTTTTATATTATACCCTTAATTCCATAGACTTATTTGTTTTTTTATCGATTGTTCAATATTGCTTCGTTACTTTATTTCAAAATCACATCACAGGTAGGAAAAACACACCTTTTTATGAATTTCGTATAATTACCGAATTATAATTGAGTAGATATATTTTCTTTGATAATTTAACTATAGGTAATATATAGGAAAAATTCTATTTTAGATTAGGATACAAATTTTTTTTTATTATTGAATTTAGAGTTAATTGTTTAACAAAGCCTTGTTTTTCGTTTTAAGGTTAATCTAAGGTTAGTTTTAGTATGACACAAATCTGAATTCTTATTATTTTTTTTTTTTGAAAATTTGTAGACCGTAAAATATATGCAAGTACCACATTTTAACGCTGATCATTGATTGAAAGCTTGAATTTTTCTGAAGGTGTTATAAGAGTTTTGATAGGGTGTAAAAATTTATGATTCTTTAATTGAGTTCCATTTAAATTTTAGCGGAATTCAAAAATTCCAGTAATTTTAAAAGCTCTGCGTTTTGTTGGACTTTACCAAACTTAAATCATTTGGATAATTATTTTTAAAATTCCTATCACGACTAAACGATATATGACACATGGCCTCCTACTTCGTAGGCCACTCATTAACTTCCCAAAAAAAGAAAGGAAAGAAAAAAAAAAAAAAAATTTAAAAATTTGTAGATTTCAACGGCATAGTATATATTATATTTGAAAATTAAATTAAAGTAATATTTTACTAAAAATTTAAGTTTCCTAACAATTAGAACGAATATAAAGGCACTTACTTTTATTCTGACGTTATCTATGATCACAATTTAACGAAAATACTTCGTTTATAATACAAGGTAAAATTTGTATTACGAGTTTTTTTTCTTTCGATTTACATTAGTGCTGGATTTGAATTTTTCTTGCAAATTATTCAGATCTACACATTAAATCAATATATTTTTAAAATTATTTAACATTTTAAATTTGCATCAGGTAATAAAATTTGAATTCCTTTGGATAATTCTTTTAAAACACAAATAACAGATTTTTCTTGACGGTTCAATTGTTTTATATCTAAATTTATATAAAAATTTATTCAAAAATTTTTTGAATTTTAAACCACTTTTCGAAATGTCTCGACGACAATCAGAATTTTATCCTAATAAGGATGGTGGCAATAATAACTCTTCCATTTGTCAAGTATGCAATGCGTCACTTAGAGAAAGTCAGGACTGCATTATATTGAATGACTGTCCACACGGTAGAAATTATAACACCCGAAATTTTGGGCAAAGCCTGCTACTTAATCTTACTGGCGAAGACCAAAATTCTACCCCAAATCAGGTCAATGATGGAATAAACATTTCTGATAATAATCCGGAATTGTTTAGTACCATAAGAGCCGGTGAGCCTACTAATGTAACCAACACGGCTACGGTCGATTATGATCAAATCTCTAGATTATTTGAACAAACATTATCACGACTATTTGATAGCTTGAGAAATCCAGTTCAAAATTTAAATTTCGCTACTGTTAATAAATCTGCTTCTGAGCCGGTTGAGAAAATACCTCCGAATTTTCGTGAGCGCTCAAATCCCTCGTTTCCCGATAATAGTCGTCCACGGAATGCAGGACACACGTTTACTCATTCCTTTAACAACTCGTATATAACGAATCCAGAGAAAATTACTTCCATTATACAAAATTGGAATTTAAAATTTGACGGGTCGCACTCAGGCTTGAATGTCGAAGAATTTTTATATCGCGTACGCATATTAACCCAGGACCATTTTAATGGAGATTTTGGAGTTATTGAAAGAAACCTCCATATTTTATTGACCGCTAAGGCGAAGGATTGGTATTGGGGGTACCATAAAAAGGTAAATGCGATTGAGTGGCATGCATTTTGTGACGCCTTACGATGCCAATACCGCGATTTTAAATCGCCGTATGATATTCGCGAAGAGATTAGAAATCGTAAGCAAAAACCGGGCGAACCCTTTGACGTTTTTTACGACGCAGTTGCTGCGATTACAAATCGGTTACCATCGCCGATGTCTGAAAGAGAGTTAATGGAAATTCTGTCCCGCAATTTAAGGCCTGAAATACGGCAAGATCTTTTATATGTAAAAATTCAATCAATATCCGAATTGCGTGAACTTGTACATAAACGAGAAATTTTTCTAAATGACGAACACGTTCGTCGCAATTTATCTGCTCGCAACAGCTCAAACTTGGCTCCTCGAAGATACGTCGCGGAACTTATAGATATTGATGAACCGGAACAAAATGATCCTCTAGTAGATAAGGAGATATCTGTGAATGCTATTCAGGCACAGAATCCCCCAAAATGCTGGAATTGTGATGGACCTGGGCACCATTGGGAAAATTGTCTTCGTGACAGGCAGGTCTTTTGTTACGGCTGTGGGGAAAAAAGGAGTATACAAACCCGATTGCGCCAAATGTACCGCTAAAAGGGCAAATTTTTCAAAAAACTTACGACCTCCATTGCTCCCAAAGGAGCAACTTTAACTTCTAACCCTAATTTAGACTCAAATACCAAATTTCGGGTAGCCCTATTACTAGACCTAAGCGGTCCACTTTGAGGCTACGAGAATATTGGAAAATGATGAAATATTGTCGAAAACTTTTTATATCCTCTATCGTTAATAACCCTAGCGATATGCGCTATTACGCAAAAGTTTCGTTTTTAAATTTCAGTGAATTCGGCTTGTTAGACAGTGGTGCTAACATTAGTTGTATTGGCGCAGATTTAGCTCTGTTAGATTTAAAGTCTTTAACTAATTTTGTGAAATGTCGATCTTTTGTGCGAACTGCTGACGGAAGCCCTCAAAAAGTTATCGGGTGGATTAACGTTGATCTCACCTATAAAGACCATACTTGTGCGATGCGGTTGTTTATAATACCATCGATATCTCATAGATTAATTTTAGGCATTGACTTCTGGGAGTCTTTTAAATTGTTCCCGGATGTTATTGGCTCAGTAGATATTTTTAGATTTAGCGAACTGTCCCCTAGGCCTGCTGAATTGTCTGCTATTCAAGGGGTGTCTAAAAATTCCTCGGAGTCCGTTATCGAGGATGAAACTTTATATCCTCTTAGTCCTAGCCAAAGGCAACAATTGGACACAATTATTACCCTATTTCCGAATTTTGAAAAACAGGGTTTGGGAAGAACCGGTTTAATCAAACACACTATCGATGTAGGCGATAATAAACCAATCAAACAGCGGTTTTATCCGGTTTCTCCAGCAGTGGAGTTCCCCTATGCGTCTGGTTGTTAAACCTAACAAGGTGCGTTTATGCTTGGATGCAAGGAAGGTGAACCTGGCTACGAAAAAGGATGCATATCCACTGCCAAGCATAGAGGGTATATTCGCGAGACTCCCAAAGGCCAACATCATAACCAAGCTCGATCTAAAGGATGCCTACTGGCAAATTGCCTTGGACGATGCCTCTAAGCCTCTGACTGCGTTCACAGTCCCTGGAAGGCCCCTTTACCAGTTTGTGGTAATGCCTTTCGGGCTGTGTAACGCTCCGCAGACAATGTGTAGGCTAATGGACGAGATCATACCACCCGATCTCCGCCACTGCGTGTTTGGTTATTTAGACGACTTGGTTATCGTGTCTGAGGATTTTCAAACTCATTTAGAAATTTTGATGCGTATTTCCTCTCAGTTTAGAAAGGCAAATTTAACTTTAAATGTGTCGAAAAGCAAATTTTGTGTTACTAGGGTGAATTATTTAGGGTATGTTATAGGCAATGGGGGAATTAGAACGGACCCTGAAAAGGTAAGCGCCATACAAAATTGGCCTGTACCTAAGAACCTCAAACAGGTAAGAGGATTTTTGGGGCTCGCCGGCTGGTACCGCCGATTTATTGAGAACTTCTCTACTGAAGTGTATCCAATAACGGAGGTACTGTCGACGAAGAAAAAATTTACTTGGACCCCAGCAGCGCAAGAAGCATTTGATAAGATAAAAAATCTTCTTACCACCGCCCCGGTGTTAACCAACCCTGATTTTAGTAAAAAGTTTTACCTTCACTGTGACGCTAGTGATTACGGAATTGGCGCAGTTCTGGCGCAATTGGACACTGATGGGCAGGAGAAACCAATTGCATTCATGAGTAGGAAATTAAATTCAGCGCAACGAAATTACAGCGTCACAGAGAGGGAATGCCTGGCTGCGTTAGAAGCTATAAAAAGGTTTCGGTGTTACCTCGAGATGCAGGAGTTTGAGGTCATCACGGACCACTCCAGCATTGTATGGCTGATGCGCCAACCGGACCTGAGTGGAAGGTTAGCCAGGTGGGTCTTCAAACTCCAGGCATACAAATTCACAGTTAGTCACCGAAAGGGTAAAGATAACGTGGTACCAGACGCGTTATCCAGAATACCTGAGGATGAAATTTGTGCCCTGGAAATTCTTGAACCCGAAGTTGATTTGGATTCGCCCCATTTCGATGACCCTGATTATGAAGATTTAAAGGTAAAAATTAACAAAAATGAGGATAATTTTCCGGATTTAAAAGTTTTAGGCAGGTATGTTTACACCCGAACCGAACACTATAGCGGAGAGGAACAGCAAGAACGACAAGCGTGGAAACTGTGGATACCTAACGATTTACGAAAGGACGTAATTTCGAGGGCTCATGACACTCCGGTTGCGGCCCATGGGGGCATATTCAAAACATTAGAGCTCCTTCGTGGAAACTTTTTCTGGCCTGGCATGGTTAGAGATGTACGAATTTTTATAGGAAAATGTGAAGTTTGTAAAACAACGAAGGCTCCTAATTTCGTAATGAAGCCACCCATGGGAAATCCTACAACTTTAATTCGGCCATTCCAGCGCTTGTACATTGATCTACTTGGTCCATACCCCAGAAGTAAGTCTGGTGTTATAGGGCTTTTAATCGTGCTAGACCATCTTACGAAGTTCCACTGGCTCTGCCCTCTTCGGAAATTTACTTCCAAACATAACCAAGAGTTTTTAGAGAAACAGCTATTCCATACGTACGGTGTCCCAGAATTTATCGTTAGTGATAACGGAAGTCAATTCCGAGCTAACGATTTTAATGCGTTTTTGACAAAATATGGGGTAACTCACATTTATACCGCCTTATACTCGCCGCAGGCAAACGCATCAGAATTTAATTTTGAGATCATTATAAGGACAATAAGAATAAAATTCTTTTACAGTCCAAACTGTAAAAAGTCATAATAAGTTTGAACAAATAGGTAATTTTGGAAAAAAAAAAAATTAAATAATAAAAAAAAAATAATAAAAAATAAAATATTTTTTTTTTTTTTTTTTTTTTTTTTTATAAAATTTGGCTACTAGTAACTGAAAGAAGAAAATAAGAGAAAAAGGAAATGGCAATGTTTCTAACAATATAATTAAAAAGAGAGTGTTTAAAACTGTTTTTACTAGTTATGAGTTTTAAATTTAAAGGTAAAGAATTCCAAAGATAAATGGCGTTAACAAAGAAAAATCTGCTGGTGTTAAGATAATTATATGTCGGAGGTATTAATGTAAAACATCGCGGTGACCACCCATGTACAATCTTATCGTATAAATAATAAGGAGTTTTCTTATAGAGTAATCTATGCAAAAACAATAAATTTCTCATGCGTAAATAATCTACCAAATCACAGCCCAGAATCATTTTTCTATAGAAGGAGATTCTACTAAATCGGCGCAATCCGTAAACATATCTTGTTGCATTATTAAACGATACCTGAAGCTTATGCAAGGAATGCGAGTCCATCTTGCTATATACTTCAGCCGAATACGTAATATGAGGAAGAATTAGTTGGACTACTAGTTTTCGCTTGATTTCGACCGTCGTAAAACTTGAAGACAATCTCAAATTCCTAAGGGCTAGGAATACATTACGTATAACATTATTTATATGGTCACAACACGTCAAATTTGAATTAATATGGAACCCTAAATATTTTGCCTTCCTAATAAACTTTAGTGCAGTACTTCCAAGGTAAATTGTTGGAAATTGATTAAAATCTATTTCATATCTACTAATTGGTAAAACAACTGATTTTTGAGGGTTAAGTGTTAATTTATTTCTTCTCGCCCACTCAACAATATCCATCAAATCCTCATTTAAACGGCAGCATGAATCTTCTAAAAGACCAACGCGATTGGAAACATATAGCTGTATGTCATCAGCATAAGCATGGACCCTAGCATTTTTACATACAGTAAAAACATCATTCACAAACATACAAAACAATAACGGTCCAAGAACAGAACCCTGTGGAACACCAGATGATATACTTCTTAAGCAGGACTCACCTCACCTAAAACCACTTTTTGAGATCGTCCTGACAAATAGTTCCATATAAGACTCACTGAAGCATCAGCAAACCCAAAGAAGTTTTTTAACTTTTTACAAAGTATTACGTGATTTACTCTGTCAAAAGCCTTTGAGAAATCCAAAAAACACATAAATGAAAGGTTGCCTGAGTCATATTCAGGTCTTAAATCATCAATAACTTTCAAGACTGCCGTAGTGCAACTATGACCAGAACGAAATCCAGACTGAAGAGGTGATAAAAAAAAATTTGTATCAATGTAGTCCGTAATTTGCTTAGACAGAAGACGTTCCAAAATTTTTGACAAAACAGACAAAATACTAATTGGCCTATATTCATTAGGCGATAACGCGCAACTAGTTTTCGAAACAGGAATTATCCTACCAATTTTCCATAACATAGGAAAGCTTGAGGTCGTAATGCAATGATTATAGATGTGTGTGAGAGGACCTAAGAAATATGGTAATACAATTTTCAAAAAACGAATAGACACACCATCCTCCCCCAGTGCATTTGAACGAATATTCATAACCGCCTTATGTACATCAATTTCAGAAACAACACTGAACTGAAAGGTATTGCCATTATATAATGGATACTGTAATTCTATGTCATTAGCAGGATCAGTATCAAGTGTACAAAAATAATCATTCAGTTCATCAGGATCTATGGAACACTCTGATGAGCCCCGCGAATGGACACCCAAGTTCCTTATATTGCGCCATAACTGGCCAGCTGGTAATGAGGTATCGAGTTTTCGAGCAAAGTATGCAGTCTTGGCCTGCCGTACAACAAGAGTAGCTTTGTTTCTGGCTCTTGTGTATTGAGCTCTGTTTAAAGACGATCGGTGTTTTTTCCATTTATCATAACAGTGATTACGTTCCTGAATAGCCTGCTTCACCGTTGCAGTATACCAAGGGCACGAGCAGTTTTTAGCATAAAAACTGCGTATGGGTACATGTCTATTGTAAACATCCTGCAAGGTTGAAAGTAGAGAATTCAGCTTCTCATCAACTGTAGACCGATACCAACAGTCCGTTAGATTCAGCGTAGAAAAATTAATGGCTTTGTAGTCTCGAAAAGTAATAAGTCTTGATGTTTCATTTCTATTAAAATTGACATCGATTGTACAGAATAAGAGATCATGATCCGAGACAAACGAAAACTGGTCAATTAACAACAAAAGGCTAGCGTCAGATAATAAAAACAAATCTAAAAGGCTTGGTTCAACATTGGTGCAAAAACGAGTTGGCACCCGGTGGTTTACAATCGCTAGACCTACTGAATTCGCATAATCAGTTAGTGTTTCACTAAAACCGTCATTCACCAATAGGTTCACATTAAAATCACCACAGGTGATATAGTGATCATATTCAATCAAATAATTATTAAATTCATCAAAAAATGGTTCCAAGCTATTATGTTTACTTGGATTATATACACATGAAACCAATATCTTTGTCACAGTATCAAAAATTTCAACATTGATGAATTCCACGTCAGAATCTTTAGATTTACTAATAAGTTTAGCCTTAAGATTATTTTTACAGTAAATGGCAACACCACCACCCTTTTTTCCACTTTTTCTGCACTTCCGAAAGAGATTATGCCCACTTACCATATAATGGCTATCAGAAATGTCAACATCAAACCAAGTCTCAGTTACACAAAACACATCAACCTTTGAATTTTCAAAAATTGATTTAACATAATCAAGTTTTAACCCATTCAGACTTCTAGCATTAAAATGCACTATATTCAAGCCAGATCTCTGTTGACACAATATATTCAACATTACAGCATGATTCCTGTTAACGCCATTTCTAAAATTATTTCGACTCATAGTCTAACAAAGTAAAAACAGTTTTAAAAACAAAAAAGACAAGCATAGAAAAGAAGAGAAAACTATATAGCCTTACAAATGTTTGAATCGTATTTAAAATGAAAAAAAAAAAAAAATCATAAAAAAAATTAAATAAAAATAAATAAATAATGAATTTTGAAATATTAATATTATAAAAACTTTTATTCCAATTGAAGATCTTCCAAAGCTTTTTCATCTGCAATTAAAATGGCATCCTCTTTTCTATGAAGACGGACATAAATGTTTCCACGTGCTGAGAACGCGCTTACCAGTTTACCTTCACGCTTAAACTGAACAGCTTTTTGCAATAAATTTCTATTTTCGATGTTAGGCTCTCATAAATTCGAAAAACGGTATCAAAATCAAAACCAGCCGATAGCATAGACACTTACCTTTTGATCTACGTCGATATTCAGAAAAAGCTTTAAGGCAACGGTTTCTGTCGAATGGTGTATAAAATTTCACAATTACAGCAGTATTTTTGTTATATGAATTCTTTGCCCTAACACGAAAAATATCACGTATTTGTGGTGGCAAGTAATCAATAGAGCGGCAGACTTGATTAAAAATACTTTTCAAATTTTCTGCCTCGATAAAATTTATACCAAAAATTATAGCATCTGCAGTTATGTCCTTCACTGTAGTATTATTTTCTTGTTTTGTTTTAGCTTCGAGTAACTCCTTTTTTAATACTTTGATTTCCGTACTCAATTTTGCAACTATGGCAAGTTCACTCTCAATAGAAAAAATTTTATCCTCCAATTGCTTTGTTCGTTCTTCAATAATTTTGACTTCGCTTATAATTTTATTTGCTAATTTGGTCTCTAATAAAGAGAGTTCATTAGATAAGCGATTAAACATAAGGTCGTTGTTTGTTTGCAGTCTTTCTTCCATTAGTTTCATTTCACTAAGCACAGATTTAATATTATTTCCACCGTCATCTAATTTTGTTGTTTTTGTCTGTTTATTAAGGCTACCAGAGCTTACATTTAGTTTGCGCTTATTAGTGGGAGACATTTATTTATTTTCTTTTGTGCTGTAATCGTCACAATGTTTATGTATTGGTGTATATTTTATTTTAATTATGTGTTGTGTAAATATATTTTTTTTTAATTTTAGTAAAATAAAAACACAAGAATGTTCGCTGTTCAATGTTTTAACATATATTTGTTGTGCTTTTTCTGATCTTAATCTTGATCACTTTTTATTATTTCATTTTAAAGAATTTGGGAATATTTTTAATATTTATTTTAATACTGTTGCGGCTCAACCGACCGTCACCGTACACCGTTCAAAATATATAAATATAAATAGATCTTTAATTGCAGGCATTCGCGCTTATTTAAAGAACGATCAACGTCTTTGGGATGAGAATTTAACAGCTATAAGTTGTGCGTTGCGTAATTCTCATCACCAGTCTATAAATTGTTCCCCCTACCACGCCCTTTTTGGGTTCAATATGATCACGCACGCGTCTTCGTATTCACTTTTGAGGAATGTGCAATTACTTGATGAGCCTTCAATAAAAATTTCGAGAGAGGACCATTTACAGACCCTAAGACAGGATTTGCGCAAGCACATTAGGGAAGCATACGAGGTGAATCGGCGACAATATGATATGAGGGTCAGAGTTCCAACTTTTCAGGTAGGACAGGAAATTTACAGGCGAAATTTCGCTCAGAGCAGCGCGGAAAAGCATTTTAACGCCAAACTTTCTCCTGTTTTTATTCGGGCTCGCATCCGTGAAAAAGAAAAGTAGGAAATCATTCCATGCAAAAGAAACATTCTTTTGGTGGGATTATTCCGTTTATTTAAAAAGCCGATTTTGATTATTGTTGTTATATTTTAAGCATATCTACCGCTTTTTTATTTTAGAACTTTTCATAAAAAAAGAGCAACATTTAAGGAATTACAATAAATTTACCAGAACAATAAATTCAATTTTAACAAAATGCTGTTTGTAGCGATCGAATCCTAAAAATTTGTTGAAATATCAATTAGGTTTGGATTTCAGGAAAAAAAAAAAAAAAAAAAAAAAAAAGACAAATTGTTCCTTCTAATTCTGTTACTCAAAGAGCCAGAATTATTTGGTTTTGTAAGGAGTATTTTTTGTTCTTCTTTGCGGAATTTTCCACTTCTATATGCCCAACACATTTTTTCTTATTTTTGTGGCGTTTCCGGAAAATTTTCCGAGCATATCAGAATTTTCACAAATTTTTATTTTGAATAGCGAATGACTACAAAATTTTCAAAATCAAGTTTAGAACCGGTTTAATTTATTTTTAAAATACAAATTTTGTGATATTTTGTTTTTTTTTTTCAACTATTCAAAAATTCGTAACCACCAAGATTTTCTAGAATTTTTCAAAATTTAACATTTAACAAATTTATTTTAATTAAAAAAAAAAAAAAAGATCACAAAATAGATTAATTATTAATCTATAATATCATTAATTATATTGCGATTTATTATTTTAATGCATATACATCATAACAGTCCCATCCCTGATAATGCTTGCTGGATTGGGTAACGCGATTATTCACTTAGTTTGCTTACTACACCGTTTATCAACATCTTTATAATTCTACCTAAATGGAACATTACGTGGACTTTGAAGTGAAAAGACATAAATTTTGTAAAAACTTAAAATAAAATTTTAATCGGAAAAAATAAAGTCCATCCTATATCCTTCAGAAGTGCTACTTACACACAACAAATTTTAAATAAATTTCATCGGTTTTGAAGGTAATTTCATTTTAACTTCTAATTTGTTAGCAATTTTAGAACTTCCCAAATTTGTTCTTTTCTTCCCCAAAAGTTTTCTGGGCTATTTGTGCATACAAAGTCTAAGGGACTTCTGTTCTCTTTTACTAGGTGGAGAAAAGTGTTCGCAGAATTTACGAGGAGATTTACTTTTCCTATGCTGAAGAGAAAAGCAGTAAAAAAAAAAAGGCACCTAAGTGAAACATTAATATTTGACCTTTGGAAAAAGCTCATGAAATTTTCTATTTTTGTAAATCGAGGTAAAGACGTTTATCTCGGTGAATCCTCATAATCATATGCAATTTAAGGTTCTTTATCCGTTTGAACCCAGCAAAACCCAAAGAAAAATTAAAATCTACGGTAAGAGTTACAAAGAATTATTCTAGAGTTAATTCAATAACTAATTTTTGGTTATTAATCCCTACAGGAAGGGAGATATCATATTGAAGTCCCCATTTTGCTACATTTTCGTAGGCACCAATTCCGTAAGGAAGACTTCGCAAAACGCTTTTACGGCTCAGTGCATTTATTCAGCAATAACCCATATCGACCATAAAAATTGCCCAGAAAACTCAGCACTATATAAGTGTCAACGGCTAAATATCAAATCTTGTACGGAATGATAGTGAACGAGTTACCAATCGTATAAAGCAAGGCATAAAATAGATAAACGACGAAAAAAATCAAGATCAATTCAATAGTGGGGTAGACAGAAAGAAAAGAAATTAAAAATAATTTAAATTAAGTGAATAATGATAGCTCGAAAGTATACGGTCAATAGTGTTAATAGCAAGTGATTAAAAATCTATAAATGTTAAAAAAGAAAAAAATAATGCAACAAATCACAAATTAACAGAAAAAAAAAACAAAAGATTTAAATTAATTATAAAAAGAATCAAAAAAAAAAAAAAAACCTTTGCAAGTTATAGAAGAAAGAAAAAAAAAATGTAAAGGAAATATTAGTGAAAAAAACAAGAGTTACAATTTGTTGCATTTCTTAAATTTATATAAAAAACAGCCATCTACCAAAGAGAAAAAAAAACGTATTACTTAAATTGAAGATTTTTTATATAGAAAGCCTAACAGAAAAAAAAAATACTACTAACGTTAAAGTTAAGAATATAAATCTGAAAAACCAAAAACAGAAAAAAAAGGAATTACAGAGTAAAACCATATACTTTTAAGTACCAGTGGAAAAAAAAATTACAATATCATACTAATCAAATACTAAAATTACCCAAAACTCTTAAAATAAGTTAATGCTAAAAACCGTCAATTCAGCAACCTTTATCACTACCACATACAAATGATCAACGAATAAGGCCTTCTTCGAACATCATTAAGGTTGGTAAGTCATTACACGGAAGCATATATGTATAATTCTTATCGTTATTGCATTAACATTTTTTCCTTAACAGTCTTCTATATATTTTAACATTTTTTTTTTATTCTATATGAACAAAAATCATTTGAAATAGGCAACAACAAAATCTTCATAACATGAAATTAAAAAAACCAGAAATTATTTGAGCATACTATTAATTTAATATTAACATAGTTCGATTGTTAACATTTACTTGCTCGTCTGTTAACTTAACATTTCATATTTTTTTCTACTTTTGGATTTTCTGTTAAGAAGATCTAAAAGAGAGTTACTATTTTTTTGTCGAATCAATAACTTTTTAAACATAAAACGACAAAAAATAATTCAATAAACAAAAAACTAAATAAGACAAAAACAAAACAAAATATATAAAGAATAAATTTAATTGTTTTTTTTTTTAGTTTGCCTTTTTCAAATGATGATAATGTACAGTACATTCAGTTCATATAAAACTGTAATATTCATTTAGTTCGAAAATGAAAAAATAATGAAATAAAATATTAAAATTAAAACTTATAAATTAAAAATGAAAAATGAAAATGAAAAATTTCCAAATTAATATTTATAAATTAATAACAAAAATTAATAATAATTAAGTTAGGTCTACTAACAAAAATCATTTAATCTACCATAACTCGACTGTTATTTTTCTTTTAAATTTTTTTGATATACTTTTAGTAATGGTAGTTAATAAGATTATATTTTTACGTTTGTTTATATTGAAAGTTAACCCTAAAACTGGTTTAGATTTTTTTAAGAAACATTATAATTGGTAATTATAACTATGATAGCTATATAAATTTATTAAAAACGATGATTTTAAGTGTACTTATTAAATTAATATTAATGGGTTGAATAAATTTAATCATGAATTGTTAAATTAATTTACGGTGGTTTTTCTTACCAAGGTGTTGAGGATGAAATAAAGTAACATTATTCAAATTATGTCAGGGGATTCTAGTAGATAAATATGCGGCACTGGAATCAAAGGTATTGGGTGGGACATGAGCCGACTTCCTCTCAAATCCATCAGAGAGTCGACGATAGGCTTAGGGCAATGACTGTCGATATATTTTTTTGTTTCAATATTTAAAATCGGGGACCGGATAAAGGGGCAGTATTTTTATTTTTGACTCTGGTCCTTATGATAAAAATTTTAGTAATATATTTTAGTAATAAAAAAGGGAGTCTGTTAATTTTATTATTGTTTTGTTGAACCGAGGTTAACTGGAAAAGGACCGAACCCCCCTCTTGACTGATTAGCTAGCGTTGATATGGCTCCCGCAGTCCTACTTCCGGTTATGACTTTAGGTGAACTTAGGGTATCTGTCTTGATACTTTTAAGTTTTATGAAAAGGATATTTTCGAAAGGAATATTTACAGGATACACTACGTGTTCATTACAATTTTTGAAAATTTCCAATAAAATTTTTATTTTTTGCAAATTCAAATTATTTCTAGGATTGTTAATTGATATTTTCTCTTGTCAACCTATGAAGATGACAACAATGATGTTATGATGAGTAATGGATAAAAAAGCTCAGAGGTGGCAACCTGCAATCCTCCCCCTACGTATTTGTTTGCGTCATCCAACTATAACACCGGTCGAAAAAAGTGTTTTCTTGGGTTTCTGTTTTAATACAGAAATTTTGATTCTAGACATCGAAAAAGTTTGCTATTGTGTTTTACGTCTATATGGAAGTTTCGGAGATTTTACGATCCGCAGATTTGATAAAAAAAAACATTTTTTCCTTTAGTTACACTGTGCTACAGCCGAAATCGGCGGGGGTTCTACTTACCTGGAAAAGTTATATCGGTCAAAAAAAAAGTTATACGAGTCCCGGAGTTTCGCTGGGTCATATCGATATGAAGTTAGAAAGTATCGTATAGGGGAAATTGTAATTTTTGCGCCTTTTTCAATCATTTTGACCATCTAAATGTCCGAATACCGCAGTGATGTTCAGCAAAGGTTAAGCTTAGCACCGGCTACAACATAGTCAATAAAGGAAAGCGGTATTTTTGGTTTTCCTTGAGTAGGACCATGGAAAATCAATAAAAATCATCTAATACAAAATTTAGACTAGACAAAAAACTAGTGGATTGTGTCTTCTTTTAGTTTTGGGGCAAAGAGCTACAAAAAAAATATTGGTTTTGCTTACATATCGAAAACCAATTAGAAAATTTCGGAAATGTAAATTTTTGGTACACCCGGTATCTTTTATCATTAATTTCGATACAACCTGTTACAGCGAATATAGAAGAAAAGAAAATGTCATAAACTGTGCAACGTGTCATTGTTCCGAGCGCATAAATTTCCAAGAGCATAAAAGCTCACTTTGTTTACATTTCTTGTTGAACTATTCGACAAAACATAGTGACACAATAAAGAAAGTATAAAATCAAAACGAGTGCAAATTGTAAAGAAAATATCAATCAACAAATACTGGATCATTCACTAATCAAGTGGAGCTTGCTTTTAAACTTTATTTTGATTCACTAATCATTCACTGCGTTTCTTGGGCCCCAGACAACATTTTTAAAACTTGCTGCAATGCTCTTTGGTGCAACAATGATTTGGACTGGTCTAGGAGAGAAAAACTCCGACAACTGTTATGATTGTATAAACGAAATATGTGGATGAAATCGTAAAAACCTAAAACAAGGATTTTACATCTCTGTTAAAAGTGCACAAATACCTCCTCCGCATTCGGATCAAATACCAATTCCACCGCTTCCAACCTCTGAAATAAAGGATAGGTTATAAAGGCATGCGTTGCATACTTCGATGCCATAGATTAACTCATATAAGAGACATGTTGAATAAGTTGCAATGGCTGTCGGTAAATCAAAGGCTGGTGATGAAAGTTTTATTGTTTATATTTAAAATGAAATGCTGCCGAATTACATGCGAAAGCAGTTGGTTTATGTAGCCGACGTACAACCGTATAATTTACGAAACAGTTCTGATTTTAGATTAAGCTTCAGTACAACCAATTTTTATCAAAATATTTTATAATGGTCTTAAATTATTTAACGCTGTTAAATTAGAATTGAAAAACGAAAATTATTTGTTTGTATTTAAACGTAAAATAGTACAATATGTAAAACAATTTTTTTAAAGTAAAAAAATCCGTAAATGTAAATTTATAAAAAAAAATTGTAAAATTAATAGCACTCGTGCTAAATAAATGTTAAAAAAAAAAAAAATCACAAAGAACTTTTAATATATGTTGCGAAATTAACTGTTTTTAACTGCAAGTGGACTCATACCACTTTCAAAATTAACATTTTTATCATTTTGTTATTTTCAGTTGGACTTAACTTTTATTTTTTTGTTTGCTATATTTTAGTAGCTGAAAATTCGTAAGATTCTTATTCTATTGAATCTGCCAACTAAAAAATCAAACCAAAAATAATTCTAGAAATGTTTAAAAATACGTGTTTTTACAACGACTCGACATTGCATAACAGATAAGACAATATTCCATTATAAATTGTTGTTTTCTATATTTTAGCGAATAACATTTATTTTGGTCATATAAATTTTTTAACATTATTAGATAACTTTCTCATACAAAAATAATTCCAATATTATTGTTTATTTTTTTTTTCTATGAACAAAACATATAGTACTCATACCACTTTCAAAATAAAAATTCAGTTTGGTCAAATCGGTACTTTAAAAAGTTTTTCCCCAATATTTCTAGTTTTTAAAATTATTTAATTTTTGTTTTATATAAAAAGATCGTCTTGTGTTGTACCGAATATATCTTTAACTCGTTTGCTTAAAAGGGCTTTGCAAAAAAAAATGTATTGTTATTAACCATATTTATTTAATCAAATATTTAAAATTTTGTTTTTTAATGATTACGACATCTTATAATAGTTAAGAAAATTTGTCATAAAAAACTTAAGACTTGTGTTTGCTTATTTGACTTATTTTCGCAAAATTATTTATATATTATTTAATTTTCTCATCTTATTTGACTTATTTTTGCAAATTTCTTCTTTTAACGCGGATATTGGTCGTAAACTGCTTTCTAACATTATTTGATTACTTTTCGATACAAAAATAATTCCAATATATTTGTTTAAGTTTTTTTCAATAAACAAAAAAACACTTTTAAAATAAAAATTTTTGTGAAATCGTTAACTTTTAAAAATTCCTCCTCAATATGGCTATAGTTGTTCAAATTATATAATTTTTGTTTTTTTTTTATAAAAATATCGTCTTGTGTTGTACTCAATTCCATCCTTAAATCACTTTTTAAAAGGCTTATACCGATTTGCAAAAAAAAAAAAGTTTGGAAAAAATCTATCATTAATAACGAAATAACTTCATGAAATATTTAAAAATTTGTCATTTCACAATGATTTCGACATTGAATAATCGTTAAGACAATTTGGAAGAAAAAAACTGAAGATTTGTGATTTCTCAATTTTCGCGAATTTCAACTTTCAAATTGAATATTGGTCATACAATTATTTCCAACATCATTTTATTACTTTCCCATACAAAAATTATTCCAGTTTTCTTGTTTATGTAAGTTTTTTTTCTATTAACACAAAAGGATAAAATAAAAGGTCAAAATAAATATGTTTTTCAAATCGTTAACTTTAAAAATTCAATTTCGTTCTCGATTCTTTTACCATATAATGTCACAAAATTATGTCAAATGATAAGATAAAAAAGGTACACACCCTTTGTTAGAACAGGGTAACTATAAATTAAGTCCGCTCTTGTATTTTTGTGAGCACTTTTACCCGATTGGATCAGTAGTTGGTTCAATTGATCATTTGAGAAATAATTTTTGTGTGTTCGGTTTATTTGGGAATTTTGTATTATAAATGGAAAACTACATGAAAATTTGTTTGTGTGACTGTCAAAAAGAGTTCTTCTTAACCGAGGGTTTATTTTAAGCAAGTTCGTTTTAACAAATGTTACATTAAAATTTGGATTTTAAATAAAATTGCAAAAATTTTTGTGAATATTTTTTTTTTTTGTTGTTTTAAACAATTATTTTGTCAAAAAGAAGTCTTCGCGGACCCCCTTTAATTCTCTTTTGGGAAACCCATTTGGAAACCGTTGTTTTAAAAGTTGCATATTTATTACCACTTTTTTATGTTTGAAACCACTGTGCGAGGCTATAAACGTAAGATATTTGTTTAACCTTTATAAAAGTAGAGTCCGTTATCATTACCAACGTTCAGATGTAAATTAATTGACCACAAAACAATCTAAAAAATAAGTTTTTTCGCGAATAAGAAATGTTCATAGAAAAAGTCGACTAATCGACTTTTACTTGGAAAAAAGTCGAACTTTTGAAAACACGACAAAGTCAAAAAGTCGACTTTTTGTTGCTACTATATAAACCTAAAAATTTTAAATTTTATTATTATTTATTTTTGATACAAGCAAAAAAAAATGTTACCGGTACCTGGTTTAAAGTCGAAGAAAAGAATTTCAACTAACGTTTTCTTAATGTAAATTGCAATATGTTTAATCTTCAAATAGAAATTATAAATTTCGATTAAAGTTGAAAAATTTATTGGAATTGATAATTTTAAATAAAATTTTTGCAATTTCAATTCACATGTTAGGGATTTTTTTTTTAATATTTTCCAAATTACATTGCCAAATAGTGTAGTTAAATACCTTTTGAGTTACCGGTCTCACAGCATCACCCATTGTTATTTCTCGTCCTTGTACTTTGGAATATCCCTTCAATTCTTCTTCCGTTTTTTTCGGCACTTTTGTATTTTGTTTTCGTTTGCGCAAATTTTCTTTTTTCTCTTTGCGTAGTCTGGCAAGCTCCTCATGTTCTTTTTCTAAGTCTTCTAAACGTTTAACTTCCTCTAATTCTCTAAAACATTGAAATTTATAAACGTATTTTTAGTAACCGCGATGTACGCTATAGGAAAAAAATGTTGTCCATTTTTTCTCTAAAAAAGTTTTTATAAAATGGAATTTCACAAAATATGCTCAAGAAATTTCTTTTGATCATTTTAAGAACAAAGTAAAAAAGATCTAAAGTTGCTCCACTAAAACTATAACAACACCAAAGATTTTTACTTACTGCCTTCGCTTTTCTAGTACAATTTCCATTAATTCATTGGCTTTATTGAAACCCTGTATTATCGTCGCTGGTAAATTCCATATAAAGAGTGGTATCTGAATTGGTAAAGTATTCTAGAAAAAGAAATAAATATTAAGCAATTCGGCCTTAACAAATTACAATTGTGATTTTGTTTAACAAACCTTTAGAGAAGGTGGCGGTATTTCGTTCAGTATCGTTTCCATGTCAATATTTTTATTCTTTTTCTGCAGTTTCTTTAATTTTGAACCAAAAACCTGTTCGGCTGTGTATTTCTTTTCCAAATAAGCGGCCCAAGCAAACAGATACTGGCCAATGGTTATAATCAAAAACAATATACCGGCTCCCTCATACAAACCAATTTTACGCATACGACGATAATAGTACAAAGCTGATTTCCAATTTGGCATACCGTCCTTAAGTACTTTATCATATTTCTCTCGCTTCGAGAAATCCTTTAGTACTTCATAAATCGAAACTAAATTTCGAAATTGAATGTTGGCGTCTTCCGAGGGATTTTTATCAGGATGTAATTGTATGGATAGACCACGGAAAGCCCGTTTGATTTCATTATTTGTGGCATTCTTTTCGTAAAGAATAAAAAAATATTTAAATAATGTTGGGTTCAAAAAAAATACAAACGTTTACTATTTAAAAACTTACTTGTGATATTCCCATAAAATCATAGAAATTTTTATTGATTTCTTCTACCAAATCGAAAATTTCCAATTCTTCTGTAACCCATGCTCGTGCACCGAGACATAGGGTACCGATAAGTATTATTTTGACAAGTAAATTCATTTATATTTCCAAAGAAGTGGAAAAATTACACGTTTAAACAAATTTTTAAGAATAGGATATAAAAAAAAATCGACGTGAAGTTAGCAAAAGCTAATCCCACACAGTGTTACCATATTGCCAGTTTTAACTGTTTTTTTCCAGTTTTTTAGGATGCGTAACAGTTTTCTAGTTTTTCATGAAAAAACAGTTTTTGTTTAATTTAAGCCTTTTTCCAGTTTTCAACAGTTTACCTCCTTAATTTACTTTTTTTTACTTGAATTTCTAAATTTAATACAAAAGTTGCGCAAAATGTTTCAATAAAAAATATTACTACGCATTGAATGCAACTGTGTAGTAAGTTTTTACTCCCTTTTTAACATTTGTTTGTGTTGAAACCCTGAAATGTCATATTGTTTCTGTCTGTTTTCGTTTCTCTTGTGTTGTTTTTAGTTAGTCTACAACAAAAAATATTTTTTTTCTGTGTATATAAAATGCTTTATGTTATGTGTTTAATGTTTTTATGTTTAAATAAAATGCAATTGAATTCAAAATGAACATTTTAACTGTTTTTTCTACTGTTTTTTATTTAAAAAAAAAAAAACAGTTTTTTCTTAAAACAAAAACAGTTTTTTGAAAAAAATACATGGCAACACTGATCCCACAGCACAGATAATAAGTTTGTTCGATAACACAAATATTTTTACAAATTTGTACAAGTTTTTACTGGAAGGTGTTCGTCAACACAAGTACTCAGTAGAGAATAGTAAAAAGAGAGAGTAAAGTGACAGTTTGATGCCAAAGAATTTACAAGTTCCTACTGGATACATTTTTGCCAGTAAAAATTTGTAAGAAGAAAAAAAACATGAATGAAAATATATGCTTGTATTTTTAGTAAACAAAAACAAATATTTAATTATAATTGTTTATGGACCTAAAGTGAAAAATATAAAAGAATTAACTATGGAAGAAGTTAAAAAACATTATAAACTGTTTCGGGTCGACAATTTCAGTTTACTTTTTCATAATTACCAGTTGATTTTTTTTTTTGTATTTGGCATTTAAAATCAGCTGCTTTCTCTTTTTTACTTATTCTTACAAATTTTTCAATCGTTTACTTTTTTGTAAATTTGTCTAATGCCTAGTTTTTAACTCCGTATTTAAATATGCAATTAGTTTATTGCCATTTAAATTTAAGTTGAATTTAAATACAGTTTCAGTTTTTCATTCTTATATGATAATTGTTATTTATTTGCGACAAAAGTATGGTAGCATCATGAAATGTCAAAAAATTAATGATTATTACTCATAAAATAGCTGTTTAAAGAATAGAAAAAACAACAGAAAAAAACAGAAAATATAAAATATAGAAAGAAAATATATATAATTAAATTATAATTAAAATAATAAGATAAAAATGAAGAGAAGTGAAAATTTCAGTGCAACCGAAGTTAAATTTTTATTGTCAGCTGTTATTTGTTATGTATGTTATATTTGTACAATTTAAATAGACTTTAAATGCCCAAGATTGGTCAATTTGAAGTTAAAAACTGACGTTTGTATTTAAATAGAACTTAAATAGACTTTAAATATAGAACTTAAAGTCCAAATGGCATTTAAATACGAAGTGAAAAACTGGGCATTACTCTCTGTAATTTGGTTACTGATTAATTTTTACTGGGTATCAATTGTGTATCGTTTTTACGACACACGACAATGAAATGACACTTAAATCATTATCGTTTCGGGGATGGAACTAATTTTGTTTACTCATCTCATGGCTTATAAATGTCATATGAAAACGATGCAACAAAAATTTTTACATTTACGCTGTTAAAACAAATTTGCTTTTTCATTGTCGTAAAAAATATATATAATTGATAAACTGGACTTTACTGGAAAAGTAATCGAACAGACTTTGTACTAGCTTTTAGTTCATTACGAATTAGTTCAATTGTACGACTCACACAATTGAACAATACCGCCAATCTTCGATTTATCCGTTCAATCTTCATTTTGTTCATTTAAACTAGAGTCGGGATTAATCGTTCATTTTTGTGACTCGGTCATTATCGTTCAATTCGAATCAGTGTACTAGTTCGTTCAAATCGTTCAATCGTTCTTTTTTGCTCTGACTGTTCTGTAGAGTTGCGATTAATCCTTCATTTCCTTGACTAGGTCATTATCGTTCAATTAGAGTCAGTAAAATAGTTCGTTTAAATCGTTCTTTTTGCTGTGACTTGTGACTGATCTGCGTGCTGTGAACTGTGTCGTTCGTTTGTCAATTAATGCGCACTATTCATGTCCCTACAAGAAATGGATGACCGAAAATAACACATGCAAATCTTGCATCTTCCTCTAACTTATGAATTTATAAATTAGAGGAAGATGCAAAATCACACGTACACAATGTTTCCATTACTTTTTTCACATTGCCCTTAAGAAAATGATAGAAACTTTGTTCTACGCATTGATGGATATTTCCATCAGTAGTGTCGGTCATTTGACCGGTCATATGACTGTCACTGTTCTTGCTGGGGTTTAATAGAATTGTGTCGTTCGTGAACGAACTAGTTCAATTGAACGACTCACTCAATTGAACGATGTGATTCGTTAACCAATACTCGATCTTGTAGTTAAATCATTCATTTCGTTCTTTTTATTCATAGAACAATTGCATCTGTATTCAATCAAATTGCTTGCAAGAGCAATTATTTTTTTTAGAAAATATTATTTCAAATTAGGAAAAACAATTAAATTAAATGTTTTTACACAAAATAAATAAATTTTTGTTAGAAAAGTTTCAATTTTATAACACTCTTTGCCTATTTACAGTAAAATTTGTGGGAAAAAAATTCGTAGAACATTAGAGTTGGAATTAATCGTTCATTTTGGTGACTCGGGGCATTATCGTCCAATTAGAGTTAGTGAACTCGTACGTTCAAATCGTTAAAATGTTCTTTTTTGTTTTGACCTGTGACTGAGCTGCGTGTTGTGAACTGTGTCGTTCGTTTGGCAATTTATTACTTTATTCATGTTTTACGATTTTTTTTACCAATTTTACAATGCATGGACAAAAGTGTTATAAAATTTAAAATTTTCTAACAAAAATTGATTTATTTTGTGTAAAAACATTTTCTTTTTATGACTTTAATTGTTTTCCTAATTTGGAACACTATTATTACAATTTGAAATAAAAAAAAAATGCTCTTGCCAGCAATTTGATTGAATTAAGGTGCAAATGTTCTATGAGTCAAAATAACGAAATGAACGAAAAGATCGCATATTGGTGAGCGATTCATATCACTTAATTGAGTGAGTCGTTCAATTGAACTAGTTCGTTCATGAACGACACAACTCTAATTTAAACACACAAAAAAATTCCAGAATGAATACGTTGAAAACATACTTAGTTAAATTTTTTTCATTAAAATTCTGTGAATTTGATCAAGTTTTGTCTATATTGTGTATCCCATTGTGTTAATTTTGTATTTGCAGTTGCAAAATTTTCTTAAACTACTTTCCACGTGACAAGTAATTTCATACATTATACAAAATTACATATTTACATAATTATATATATATTTATAAAGGGTGTTTTTTATACAGGTATACAACTTTAAGTTGGGAATACTTTTTTAACTGGCTGCCATTTTGTCAGCTGTCAAGTGATTTATGTTTGGTTTAGCATTTTAACATGAATAGACTGACGCCTGAACAACTCTTCCAAATTGTTGAAATTTATATTGAAAATCATGGATCTGTTCGAAATACGTATCGCGCACTACGTCCATTTTACGGTCAATATAATCGTCCATCAGAGCAATTAATTCGATTAACTATGGAACGTTTTCGCAACACATTTACTCTAAGTGATAATATGCATCCACAGAAACGTCGTACAGTACGTACAGAAGAAGTCATTGCTGCTGTAGAGCGTAGCGTGTCTGTATTACTGGTCAGAACATTATAGTCAGTGGTGACCGCTATAGAGCCATGATTACTGACTTTTTCGTTCATCAATTGATCAACCATGATTTGCAGGAGCTTTGGTTTTAACAAGACCGCACAACACGTCACACAGCTCGTGCAACAATTTATAAATTGAAAGAAACGTTTGGTAACCCCATAGTTTCACGTTTCTGACCCGTGAATTGGCCTCCATAATCGTGCGACTTAACGCCGCTGGACTATTTTATGTGGGGATATGTGAAGTCACTAGTCTACGCCGATAAGCCCGAAACGATTGACCACTTGGAGGACAACATTCCCCGCGTTATTACCAAAATGTTGGAAAAAGTTATCGAAAATTGGACCTCCAGATTAGACTACGTTCGAGGCAGCCTTGGCGTTCGGACTTCTGGCGTATGCTCTTAGATCCCTAATTTGCTTACAAGGAGGGGAATGTTACCCGCCGCCACTGTATATTTTCCTTATTTTATTTTTCTCTTATATTCTTTCTTTTATATTGACATCCATATGTACATACATATTTACATACATGTCCAAACTTATTTACTGTATTGATTTTGAATTAACTTCTGTTCTATTAGTTTTTATTGCTGGATAACGGCATTTTAAATTCTTTGTCATTTAAAAGGAAAAAATGTCAAACAATCAGTCAGTTAATTTTTTAAAGTACAGCAAACAAATTGTTTTAAAGTGTCTCCGTATAAACGGAATATTCAAGAATAAATTGAATCATTAATAAACATTGAATATTAAGACTTCAAACTTAGCAATGAGCCTCTTGTAGATACCAGAATTAGTTTTGATTTTTACTTGGAGGACCTGACCATCTTTTGCAGCTACTACTTCAACTATAACGCCTTTGGGCCAACTATTGCGGGGAAGTGTGTTGTCAACAATTATTACTACGTCTCCGACTGATGGTGGTTGTACCTTTTTGAACGACGTACTAGATTCGTACTAGATTTGGGCCGTATTCTGGTACCCATATTCGCCAGAAATGATTCGCGAAGTTCTGGGTTTGCCGTAGATCGTGTTCCATCAAAGGTTTATATCCGTCGGAAAAGGCAAGTAACAGATGGTTTGGCGTAAGCGCCTCATCATCAGCTGAATCTAGAGCCACAAAAGTAAAAGGGAGAGAGTTGATTATAAATTCGATTTCCCATAAAGCACATCTTAAGGTTTCGTCGTTGAATTTAAATGCGGGCACATTGCGTAAAGGATAAATTTTACTGATCGAATTAGACATTCCCATGCGCCACCCATATGTGGGGCAGCTGGAGGGTTAAATCGCCATTTTATTTCGTCATGCGTAGAAATCAAGTTTTTGTTTTTCATCACTGAGAATTTTTTCCACAGCGTTGAAGTTCGTCCCGTTGTCAGTATATATTTCTCTCGGAGAGCCACGGCGACTGACGAAGTTTTGTATACACATGATGCACGAGCTAGTATCCAGACTGTGAGCCACCTCAATATGAACTGCACGAACTGTCAAGCAGGTAAAGAGGACACCCCATCTTTTTTCTTTGCCCCTTCCACCAGTTGCATATAAGGGACCAAAACAGTCGATTCCAACATAGGTAAATGGACGCTCGAAGCTGGAAAGTCTTGTTGGTGGTAAAGATGCCATTTGTGGTAGTCGTAGAACAGCGGACTCGTTTTTACACCGTTGGCATTTACTACGAACTGTTTTGTAGAGAACTCTCAATTTAGGTATATAAAAAATGGATTTCATTTTGCATATGATTGCTTCGTGCATACAATGGTGGAAATTTTCGTGATAGTAACGCACCACAAGAAAGGTAATATAATGATTTTTTGGTAAAGTTATTGCATAATTGCAACTCAGATTTTCAGCTCGTTCATTAGAACGTATGACACCATTATCATCAAGGAAAATATTTAGCTGATTTAGACTGCTGTTTCTAGAGATTTGCTCTTTAATCTTGAGGCACCTAATTTCTTCAGAAAAATCGCTCCGTTGAGCATATTTTAACAAAATATTTTTAGCTTTCAGGACACACTTAAATTGCAAATCATTTTTAATTTCGTTGCTACAGGCCTCAGATTTTAATTTTTCCACGTATTCGAGAAATTTCGACAACGCCCGGTAGAGTCGTCTCCAACACGAGAAGTATTTTATATTCATAGCTGAACATTTTGGAAAATTACTTTCATCTTTTAAAAATTGAGGACCTCTGAACCACATTTCATTATCGGCTTCACACACCTTCGTTGCAAAATCAGCTGGTTTTAATTTGTAAGGAACCCAATTCCATTGTGTTTACGTTGGTTGATTCAAGGATTTCACCAACTCTATACATAACGAACGGCTTAAAGTTTTTGGGGTCCGTTGGGAGCCACTTTAAAACTGTTTTCGAATCAGACCAGAAAAAGTTTTCAGTACAATGAAGACGTGTTGCATTTTGAATTTTTCCTGCCAAACGTGTACCAATTCAGGCTGCTTGAAGCTCAAGTCTTGGTATGGATACTGGTTTGAAAGGTGCGACCTTGGATTTAGCGGCTACGATACAGATGTCAACGTTATTTTTATACTGGATACGGAAATAGCAAACGGCAGCTTAGGCATTTTCGCCTGCGTCGACAAACGTATGCAGCTGGACACTGGATGTCATTTTTAGTAATTTGGAGTAGCATCTAGGAATTGTTACAGATGTAATTTTTGACAAATTTAAGAGCCAGGATGACCATTTCTGCATGAGATCTACAGTTAATTCTTCGTCCCACTTAACACCAGAGCGCCATATACTTTGGAGTAGGATTTTCAGGCCAATATTGCAATGGGAGACTAGACCAAGTGGTCCCAAGACGGACATCAGGACTTGAAGTAATTCCCTCTTGGTCGGGACCACATTTTCTTCAAAAACGTCTCTTTTAAGCCTCGAAAATTTAGAATTATACTGAAAAACGTCATTATTGGATTCCCAATACATACCAAGAATTTTTTTGATGGCTCCAAATAAATTTCCGGCGGCAGATCCGTCTTCACTTAGGTGTTGTCTGACTAGTTGTGAATTTGTAGCCCAGTTTCTCATATAAAAACCTCCGGCAGCATGAATCATTTTAACTTGAGTGGCTAATTCGAGGGCCTCTTCTTCAGAGTCAACACTGTCGATGAAGACATCCATATAGTGATACGAGTCCACTGCTTTTACGGCACAAGGATACATATCGCGTAATTTTTGCGCATTTTTATTTCGTACAAAGTGAGCAATACACGGAGAGCAGCTGGTCCCAAAAGTTAGGGTTTTCATAACATATACGCCTCGTTGTTGGTTTAAATCAGCTTCATTGAGCCACAGAAATCGTTGGGCATGCATATCTTCATCTTTCACGTTAATTCGATGAAACATTTCAGCAATGTCACCACAAATCCCAATTTGTCGCAAGCGAAATTCCATTAAAATGTTGAAAAGCGATGTAAGCAAGTCGGGGCCACTCATTTAAAAATTATTCAGGCACTAGTACGACCTGGCTACATAAACATTTCTGAGTCCAACACCCTTCCAGCGTAGCCTTTGTTTAAAAGTTTGTCGATTTCCTCCTGCATAGTCTGCTGTAGTTGGATATCCCTTTTAAACTTCTTTTGAAGACATTTAAGACGATGGCACCCAACGTTGTAACTTTCGGGCAACTTTAGATTCTTATCTCTCCAAAGCAAATTTACCTAATATTGTTGATTTTTTATTTCCAGGCCATTTTCTAGGATTTCTAGGGCTTTTTTGTTTTCGGACGACATTATATTTTTCTCTTGAGCCACTTCCAATGAAAAATAATTTTTACTTCTTCATGTAGCATTTTGTAGCGATCTCCACACTCACACGAATGAATATTTAATGAAGATGAGACACCCGTACCGGTGCCGCTACCCTGCAAGGCCCACCCTAAACGTGTTTTCGATGCGATCGGCTGATCGCGTTTACCTCCTCGTATTTTAAAAGGCACTGCCACATTACAGTTATTAAGCCCGATTAAAATCATAGGTTTAACGTTGTTATACGATTGGATGGGCAACCCTTTAAGGTATGGGTTGTTCTTACAAATTTGCTCGAAGTTCATCGATTGCGTTGGCAGGTCAAGGTTATAAACGGTATGCACATTATATGGGGCAAATCGGGTGTCACTTTGGAGCCCGGATACTTCTAGGGTTAACTTGACGGATTTATCATCTGATCGGATAGTACCCCCGGTCCAACCCATTTCAAGCGATTCGGGTTTACCTTCAACGCCCAAAGTATCGAAAAATTGTTTTTCCATTAGCGTCATCGTGGACCCTTCATCCAAAAATGCATACGTGTTCACAGAGCCATCCCTATAGTACACGAATTGGCACAATTATGAAACACTGTTTTCCTTCTTCAATTTCACTATGTATATTTACATTTCCGCTGCGTTCCGTCGCTGGCGTTGGGAGTACGTATTTATGTAATAAGGGGTCATGTTTCGCCGCACATCCACTAATACCACATGGTTTATTTGAAAAACATTTCCGCCGGTGAAAATTTAAGCACTTACGGCATAAGTTGTTGTCTTTTACTAAATTCCATTTTTCATCAAAAGCTAATGATTGAAACCCACCACAATTTTTAATTTTATGGGCCTCACTTTTGCTTGAAAAACAAACTGGTTTGTATGTATGATTTTGTTGATGAATATTTAAATTTTCGGCATCACTGTAACCGACTATTTCGGTGCTATTTTTATAGTTGCTGATGAACAGCGGCCAGTCCTCTGGGTTTCCATCGAAATTTGGCAATTCCTTAGGTATTACCTGTCTAAAAAACTGCTCAGAAAAGAACCAGTAGCTTGACTTTCATCACCTCATAAAAGTATTTATATTTCATTTCTAAGTACTTTCTTTGAAGATCTTTTTCTTCTACCAGCATTTGCAATTGTAGCTGTATTTGAGATGACATATTACACGTTGTCGTATTTGGACCACTAGTGTTTTCAAAATGACCTTGCATATTTACACTATTTGGTGTTGTTGTTGTTATTGGCGTCATATTAATGGAGCCACGATTACCTTCATTTGACGTGCTTTTGTTGCGGACGATGGGCCTGGAACACTTGGATTGATTGGTCCAGGAATCTGTTTTTAGGTGATGAGGATCCTTGGGCACCAATGGAAAAATCGCCTGTTGTATTTACCGGCATCATATTTTGTGCTGAGCTGCGGCTATTCTGTAGGGCAACAGGTTGTTCTATACCACATGAACAACTCCAACTTATATTAGCAATGTCACTGTTTACGCCTACGCACTCAAAACGGAACCACTTATCACACGTACCACATTGCACCATACGTTTGGTGTCTTATGATTTACATTTATTACAATTATAGTCGGTTTCCGACATTATTTTGTCATTAATTTGAACCACTATATTTTTTTTTATTGAAATTATCCAAAAACACTCGCTTTTTTGTTAAACCGTCACGATTTATTTTTAATTATGTTTTAAAATTATTTGTATATCAATCACGATAAATTGTTTTAAAGAAATGTTGAGTTCATTTAAATTAAAAAACAAATTGTGTTAGTTTTAATATTAAAATTGTGTTAGAATATAAGAGAAAAATAATATAAGGAAAATATACAGTGGCGGCGGTAACAGCTAGAAATGCTTTTTTTGAGAACAAAAAAAAAAATCATACAACAGCTTTATCTCAATGATATAAAATTTGTATAAAATATTAATTACATGTTATTTTGATTAACAAAAATCTGGTTAAAAAAAAATAAGTACGTTTATTTTAGTTATTTATTAAACATCTGAATTCTAACAATACTTTTTTTTCTAGTTCTAAGTATTGCAAAGGGGATTTGCATGGTGTATTTTTATTCTTAGTGGTAATGTGATGGTGGTGTTAATTAATTAGTAGAGGTAATATTTAACATGTCTTATTTTTTATATTTTATAAATAAAATAATGTTTGATAACAAAAAGAACAGCATTTGTAATATAAATATATGGGGAAAATTTATTAAACTATATGGGGATTCTTATGAAATAGAATGAACAATTTCATTAAGATTTTCTGCACAATTGTCATACATAAAAAAAGAAGAATTACCAATACATTTTCTTAAGTTGGTTGACAAACTTTACTGAAAATAGTTATTAGTTGAAATCATCCTACCATACCTGGTAGTATTATACAGTTTTTTGACAAAAATGTTCCCCTAGATTTTTTATGTGTAGTGTGGAAATATAATAAGGGCCATTATTACAACTTGCCTTTAAAGTAAATGTTAGTAAAAAGTAACTTTAGCTAAAGTGAGGAATAAAGTGAGCTATAATGTTTTTCGTTATTACAACTTCCCAATAAAATAAAATTAATATTTTTGATAATGTGGCAGCACCAAACTAAAAACCGATTATTGGTTTATGAATTGGTTTATAAAAATACGTAGTGGCAACGTACTTTTATTTATTTGTTTACAAACAAACAATAATTTGTGAAATTCGGTTGTGAAATTCGGTATTTTCTTCTTTTTCTTTATAGAGCAGAAAATGTGGTAACTTTAAACACATAAACCTTACGTTTAAAGTTAAAGGCAACAATGTCTTCCCTTTAGCTTATGGGTCACTTTTAGCTTAAAGTATACTTATAATAACGAAAAACTAATAATCTGTCAGATAACATCCGAACTTTAGCTATTGGCAAGTTGTAATAATGGCCCTAAGAGCTTGTTTCTTTTTATACAAATTGAAATAGAATCTATTTTATGACGTTTGTTCCTATTCTCTAATTTTGTGTTACTCATTCTCTCAACAGAGTTGACGCATTTTAACTTTATTTTGTAAACAAACATCTGATGAGTGAAACTAACACAGATATTCTATGTCTCACATGTACTCTTAGTGTACTAGCCAATATACAATGTAATATAAACCAACTTAATAAGTTCGAATCCTAAATTTTCCTTTAAATAAACTATTTATATTATATAAATTAAAAATTAAATTGGAGAAGGAATGAACGCCTATTGTAATCTTTACTGGTGAGTTTTTATAAAAGCTTTTCCTGGCAAAATTTCCTTAGTGATGACCTGTTTGCAATATAAAGGTGAAAATGCTTGGTTAATATGCCAAACTGCATTTTTGTTAAATTACACAAGCTTGTATTTTTATAATTTTTCCAAGTTTATGCTATGTTAAACTTACATTAGAGATTATTAATACAAAAAATGCTATGAAAAATTTACATTTATGAAATTTGTAAAATAAAAGAAACTACAAGTATATTTTTCTAATATAAAAGAAAAATTACAAAAAACGCTTAGAATTTAGTTTACCACTCAAATCAATGTGACAATACTTATTAGAAAAAGGGGATGGAATTCCCTAAGCTTTTTTCCTGATGCAATTTAATTAAATAAAAAGAATATAAAATTGGTGGTGAAAAACGAAAAACAATAAAGAATGTAAGTAATATCTGAAAATTTACAAAATTCTAATTGTATTGTTTTATTTTTCAGGCACAATATGTTGGATCTATTACGACGCAGAATTTGGAAACTTAATTTAATTTTTTTTATGTAGTTGTATAATTCCCACGAAACTTTGTAAACACTTACTCTATCTTTTGTAAATGATACGCCTTTTTCTACGTGTTTAGGTATACTACTATATTGTGTTTCCTATTACATGTTTTGAGCAAAACATGTGTTTTGGTGAGAAAAAATTACAAAATATGTTTTGTTTACCAAACACAATCCATTGTAAACGTAGCATTAAAGTCTGGGCCCGAATTCCCTAATTTTGAAAACGATTCTATTGTTCGATATCGATATATCGTTTCGATGACGACAATGAAACGTTTTGTTTACATTAATTTTTCATCACATTTGTTGAAAAATAAATTAAAAATTACAAAAATATAAAATTACACAGTTTTATATATTTCTTTGTATTACAAAATTTGGTAGTTTTTTTGTATAAAAATAATAATATCCCACTCCTTTTTAGGCAAAACATCAGGTATTTGAATTTGGTCTCTACAAGGCTATGTTTATTGCAGCCAATTAAAAAGTGTGTTATTAGATTTTCTAAAAAATAGTTTTTTTAAGCATAAAATACTTCGCATTTGTTTGTCCTGTCAGCTTGTCTGGACGGATGAATAATGTGGCCAGACTGTTGACGTTGCCGGTATGCCCGCATATGCGCGGCTATGGCTCGCTGGATTGGGAGTAGTTCTTGTCAACAAATCTGGTCGACTAGACAGGGACAAAAAAAAATCATATCGGTCTTAAAGTGACTCAAAGATCTAACAAGTCCACTATAAATCAAAACGAAATAAATAAAAAGGGAACCGAAGCAATGGAAAGACAAAGTAAACAAAATGAACTCAAAATTAAAAAGATAACCAACAAGTGTGAATGCACCAATATACGACACTGCCTGTGTCGTTTTATCTTAAAAATGTAGGTTGGCAGATGTTGTGCCAACTAAGGCGGGCCCTACCACGAAAGATTTACGTAGACCTCACCATGACAACCGTATGCCATTTCACAGGTTGTCCCAAATTCACCGCCACTTATCTTTGTCACCATACTACCACCTGATAAATAATTTATTCACTCATTGTTTATTTTTTTCTAAAACGTTATAAAAATTTAATTTATTTATAAACAAAAGCATATTATACATATAATGCTGAATTATTAGCAATTTCTGTTTTTTTTTTAATTTAAATTTTGATATTAAACAAAATATTTTGTTTAATGTTTTTTTTTTCAAATTGAACAAATATTTTCTTTAGCGTTTTCCAAATCAATATTTTTACCGGGATATCTAATTAAATAAAATTTCTTTCAATATTAAAGGATTTTGTTGGATGTTTGAAATAAAAGCCAGTTGTTTTTCGGATAACGTGTACAAAAAAGAGAGTTATATTTTATTAGTTATAAAAGATATATAAACGGAGGTATAGAGGATCAGAAAGGAATAGGCAAAATAGATATATTAGTTGCATAAAATGTATGATATCAGCTGGTGACGAGATGCCAGATTTTCATATACCAACAGATTTGAAGAATTCATTTCAAAAAATTAGATTTTAATCAATGACCGGTAAGTCTCAATTTATAAATGTTCTTCTCGTTCCAGGTAGAACAGTAGCGCGTTTAAAACTTTCGCAAGAGTCGTATCCGCCTTTTTATTCGGGAAACTTTCCTTCTTTGTTCTAAAAAAGAATTGGTCAGTCCGTAATGTGCCCGAGTAGGTACGTTGTGGTACGTCTCTTTGCAACTTATTTAAAAATTTGTTTTAATTTGAAATTTTTATTTACTTGTTTTTTTTTTATATAAGCTTGTTTAACTTATTTCTTTTTTCTTCTAGGAGAAACATTCACTTTCAAGGCTTTATCTGCCTTCCTAAAAAATCGACCCTAGGTCTGAGCTCAATTCTACGGACTAGTTTTACGCAAAAATAATAAGGTAAGATAAATGTTTTTCCTTATATGTCTAAGGTCTTGGCCTCTTTCTTATATTTTTATTTAAAAAAAATCAAAAATAAAACAAATTTGTTACTTTACAGTCCGGTCAGTCTAGTCGTCCAAGGTAAAACAGTTAGTCATAAACCCTTTTTTTCAAAGAAATACCTAGCACCCCTGGTGTTTCGGTGCTGATGCTGTCTTTCCCACGTAGTACTGGACATTACTATTTCGACCAATTTTTTATACCCATCAACTGATTCTATGTTTTGCATTTCAAATGAATTGCATTCATTTCTTCTATTTTTGTTCCAAAATACGACAAAATCATAACCCCTTGAGGGCAGACGCGACATGTTTAATTCAGATACGATAAAATATATATTATGTAAATTGCTTGTTACAAATGGTGTGGCAAATTTGATCGAACAATGTATTGTACACTCAAAAAAGTTTCTCAATAAAATTTACTGAAATTTTCTGATTTAAAAAAAAGACAAGAAATTATAAAAACTCAATGAAATTTTCTATTTTTTTTTAAATAACTAACGAAAATTAACTAATTATCACAAAAGCACTGTTGTGGTAGTACTAAAATTAACTGCTTGAAATAACTGTTAAGAAAATACAGTATTTTTCTTAAAGTGTTTCATCAAATTGTAAAATGTTCGAAATAAAGCAGCAATAACGATAATTGTTGTCTTTTAGAAAATAATATATGCAAGATGATAGCTATTTTGTTATCGTACATTGGCAATCGTTTTGCCGATAACGTTTGAATAATTTTGTGCTTGTGAAAAGCAAATAAGCTGTAAAAACAGCGATATCGAAAACAACGATAACAAATGTTTTCTTTACGTGAAGCGTTGATCGTCAAAACAATGTCGCTAGACGATAACATAGAGAGACATATCCATATCCTCTAAGAGAAACGATATCGTTTTTTGCTATCGTTTTGACGATGTTTCTTACGAAAACGTTGAACCTACCGATGGAAAATTATTGTTTTATACTCAAATTGCTAACATTATGTAAAATTTGTATGTAATATTGTCGTAATTTAACTTCGAAAAGTCGACGATTATCGTCAATCGTCCTACAGAATTCCTAATCAGGCTAGGACGATCGATAATCGCCCACTTTTGAGAGCTAAATTACAACCAAATTACATAAAAATTTTAAATAATGTTAACAAATTTGTTAAAAAACAAAATTTTCGTTCGTAATAGCAAATAAGGTCTCGTTTTGAACAAAATGATATCGTTTTTCTTAGAAAATCTGTACCCTGTTTTAAATGTAAAATTTCACACAAAAAAATCTTTGTAATTAGTAGCATTTCAACTAATAAAGTTTATTTACAAAAGTTATGCGAAAACTAGTAACATTTTTTCCAAGTTTTTAATTGTTCCTACATGATTATTGAATAATTTATGCGAAAAAGCTTTATTAGTTGAAATGCTCCTAGTTACTTGGCAACGATTTTTTTTGTGTGTAGTTGAAGTTGGTTTTATCCTATATACACAATCATCTGTTTTTCCGCAAGGAAATTTATGTGAAAAATAGCAAAAATTAAATTGAAAAATATTAGAAGTTATTTTGCAAACCTTGAGCATTTATGAATGAAAAATATCCAAACCAGTTCGGCTTCCTCTCCCTTGGCTTCTTCAGCTCCTATAAAAACATGTAACGTATTAATCGCTAAAAAGAAATAATTATAACACAATTTTTCACTTTCAAGACATGCCATTCCTACACTCAAAAAAAAAATATTAGTAAAAAAGTTAGTAAAACGTCTTGTAAATCAAGTGCATTAATTTTCAGCAAATTGTTTGCTGAAAATGCGTTTACAGCAAAAGTTTTTGTAATACTTCATCAGCAAAAAACTAATTTTGAACAATGTTTTTACTAGTTTTTTTTGGTGAAAATCATAAACTTTTTTTACTAACATTCAAATTTTTTTTGCTAGATTTACAAAAAAATATTATAAAAAGTACTTCACTTATTTACACAATGTATTTTCTAATTTTGCAAAATAATTAGTCAATTTTGGAAAAAAAAAAAAATTATTTGTTTTAAATATAAAAAATAAATCTCAGAAAAATTGTGAGTTTTTTATGAAAAATTTCTAATAGTTTAAAATATCGAAACGTAACATTTTCTAAATATTTGAAACTTGTTTGGAAAATCCTCTAGATGTCATAGAAAATTAGTTATAAGATCAAATTTTTATTATTACTTTTATAATAAAAATTTGATAAAAAAAAACATAACGGCTCAATCGGTTGATATGAGTTTGTATTTCATTTGATTCGAAATTTGTATATTGTTTCCTTGAAAGAAGCATGAAAATACACAAATCACGGAAAATTTGCCAGCTCTATCACTTCCATTTGTTGATATTTTTACTCATTTTTACTCATATTTGCGTTTTTTTGAGCTTTAAAATTGCTTTTTTTAATTATCTTAGCTTAAAATTAGTTTTTTCTCAAAATTTGTGTCTAATTTTTTAACCTTGTAATTTTTGACTTATGCCATAGACACCACGGATTTAGAAATTTTTTTTCGTCTTTTTTTCGTCGCTTTCATAATCTAATAGTACTGGACATTTCTATTTCGACCAATTTTTTATACCCATCGACTGATTCTATGTTTTGCATTTCAAATGAATTGCATTCATTTCTTCTATTTTTGTTCCAAAATACGACAAAATCATAACCCCTTGAGGGCAGACGCGACATGTTTAATTCAGATACGATAAAATATATATTATTTAAATTGCTTGTTACAAATGGTGTGGCAAATTTGATCGAACAATGTATTGTACACTCAAAAAAGTTTCTCAATAAAATTTACTGAAATTTTCTGATTTAAAAAAAAGACAAGAAATTATAAAAACTCAATGAAATTTTCTATTAACTAATTTTTTAAATAACTAACGAAAATTTACTAATTATCACAAAAACACTGTTGTGGTAGTACTAAAATTAACTGCTTGAAATAACTGTTAAGAAAATACAGTATTTTTCTTAAATTGTTTCATTAAATTGTAAAATGTTCGAAATAAAGCAGAAATAACGATAATTGTTGTCTTTTAGAAAATAATATATGCAAAATAACAGCTATTTTGTTATCGTACATTGGCAATCGTTTTGCCGATAACGTTTGAATAATTTTGTGCTTGTGAAAAGCAAATAAGCTGTAAAAACAGCGATATCGAAAAAAAACGATAACAAATGTTTTCTTTACGTGAAGCGTTGATCGTCAAAACAATGTCGCTAGACGATAACATAGAGAGACATATCCATATCCTCTAAGAGAAACGATATCGTTTTTTGCTATCGTTTTGACGATGTTTCTTACGAAAACGTTGAACCTACCGATGGAAAATTATTGTTTTATACTCAAATTGCTAACATTATGTAAAATTTGTATGTAATATTGTCGTAATTTAACTTCGAAAAGTCGACGATTGTCGTCAATCGTCCTACAGAATTCCTAATCAGGCTAGGACGATCGATAATCGCCCACTTTTGAGAGCTAAATTACAGCCAAATTACATAAAAATTTTAAATAATGTTAACAAATATTTACAAAAGTTATGCGAAAACTAGTAACATTTTTCCAAGTTTTAATTGTTCCTACATGATTATTGAATAATTTATGCGAAAAAGCTTTATTAGTTGAAATGCTCCTAGTTACTTGGCAACGATTTTTTTGTGTGTAGTTGAAGTTGGTTTTATCCTATATACACAATCATCTGTTTTTCCGCAAGGAAATTTATGTGAAAAATAGCAAAAATTAAATTGAAAAATATTAGAAGTTATTTTGCAAACCTTGAGCATTTATGAATGAAAAATTTCCAAACCAGTTCGGCTTCCTCTCCCTTGGCTTCTTCAGCTCCTATAAAAACTTGTAACGTATTAATCGCTAAAAAGAAATAATTATAACACAATTTTTCACTTTCAAGACATGCCATTCCTACACTAAAAAAAAAGCATTAGTAAAAAAGTTAGTAAAACGTGCACTAATTTTCAGCAAATTGTTTGCTGAAAATGCGTTTACAGCAAAAGTTTTTGTAATACTTCATCAGCAAAAACTAATTTTGAACAATGTTTTTACTATTTTTTTTTGGTGAAAAGTACTTCACTAATTTACACAATGTATTTTCTAATTTTGCAAAATAATTAGTCAATTTTGGAAAAAAAAAATTATTTGTTTTAAATATAAAAAATAAATCTCTGAAAAATTGTGAATTTTTTATGAAAAATTTCTAATAGTTTAAAATATCGAAACGTAACATTTTCTAAATATTTGAAACTTGTTTGGAAAATCCTCTAGATGTCATAGAAAATTAGTTATAAGATCAAATTTTTATTATTACTTTTATAATTAAAATTTGATAAAAAAACATAACGGCTCAATCGGTTGATATGAGTTTGTATTTCATTGGATTCGAAATTTGTATATTGTTTCCTTGAAAGAAGCATGAAAATACACAAATCACGGAAAATTTGCCAGCTCTATCACTTCCATTTGTTGACATTTTTACTCATATTTGCGTTTTTTTGAGCTTTAAAATTGCTTTTTTTAATTATCTTAGCTTAAAATGAGTTTTTTTCTCAAAATTTTGTGTCTAATTTTTAACCTTGTAATTTTTGACTTTTGCCATAGACACCACGGATTTAGAAATTTTTTCGTCTTTGGTTATTACCTTTGTTTTTTTAACAAAGAAACTTTTTAATTTTGTTTAACTGTATATACAGTGTCCAAGCCAGCAACCGGTTAATCGACTTTTTACAATATTTTTTTTAATAAAAAACGAGTTTTTTAAAATACAGTTATTTTTTTTTGGAAACTAACTGTATTCTTTTGATTTTTGACACATTAATTTTATAAATTTTTATGCAGCCGAATTTTTATCTAATTTTTAGTAGCTTTTTCTGCTATGTAGAAATGACTATGACTGTGATATTATAGAATTTTGTTTATGGTTAATAATATTTTTAACATATAGTTATAAATTCACAATCTAAAAAATCGAAATCGTTTCGGGGGACCGGGTATTATCCAGTTGTTTTTCGGATAACGTGTACAAAAAACAGAGTTATATTTTATTAGTTATAAAAGATATAAAAACGGAAGTATAGAGGATCAGAAAGGAATAGGCAAAATAGATATATTAGTTGCATAAAAATGTATGATATCAGCTGGAGACGAGATGCCAGATTTTCATATACCAACACCTCCACTAAAAGCTGGCTCGAAGTTTGTGAGGCCCAACATTTTGGCACACTTGAGATGCTCTCCCTTTGTCACTGGTTTTGTGAGAAAATCAGCAGCCATATCTTCGGACCTCTGGTATTCTAAAACAATAAGTCCATCCTGTACCTTTTCGCGCAAAAAATGGTGACGCACATCTATGTGCTTGGAACGACCGTGGTATGCATCATAATTTGCCAGGTTTAAAGCACTTTTGTTGTCACAGAACAACGTAATTTTCTCTTCTGAAGTATTCCATAAATCATTTATTAGTTGACGTAGCCATTCTGCTTCTTGTACGGCTGTGGACATTGCCATGTATACGGCCTCTGTTGTTGATAAGCTACAGTCGTTTGTCGCTTGCTACTCCAACTTATGGCACCTTGTTGAACAAAAACATAGCCTGTTCAGGATCGCCTATCAGAAACATCGCTAGCATAATCCGCATCGCAAAAGCCATACATTTTGAAATCTTCATTTTTTGAATATATTATATTTACGTTCATTGTACCTTTTAGGTATCTAAAGATACGTTTAACCGCTGTCCAGTGTGAATTATCAAACTTATTGTTGAATTTACTTACTGCATACGCAATATCTGGACGTGTACCTTGTACCAAATAAAGCAAGCTGCCTATAGCTTCTTGGTAAGGTATATTATCAAAACATTTTGTGTGGATACCGGATTGTTAAAACGTTTTAAAATTTCCGCTGTATACGCAGACTGATCAATATGTATCTCACCCTTTTCACGATTTCTTGTAATTCGAAGTCCAACGCAACTACTAGCCTCTCCCAAATCCTTCATCGAAAAAAGTTTGTTGTAATCCAGCTTTTACTTTCTTTTTTAGTTCATTGTTGTTTGTAAAAATAAGTAGGTCATCGACATATACAGCAATGAAAAACATTTTAGAGCCATCAAAGTAAATACAGGGGTCAAGCTTCGACTATCGTAAATTCATTCCTTTCAGGGCTTGGTCTAAATTTTTATTCCATTCACGACTTGCCTGTTTTTAACCATAAATGGCTTTGTTAAGTTTACAAACTTTACCAGATGTGTCGAATCCAATACCATCAGGATGTTCCATACAAATCTTCTCAGATAAATCACTCTGTAAAAAGGCGGTGACCGAATCCATTTGTTCGATATCAAGGTTAAATTGAGCAGCAATCGATAACAAATATCGTATTGAGGTGTAACGCACCACTGGGGAGTAAGTTTCCTGATAATCAATTCCAGGTTTCTGGGAGCAACCCTTTACCACCAGTCGAGCTTTGTACCTTTGTATTTCACCATTTTCACCACGTTTTGTCTTAAAAACCCATTTACTTTTGATTGGTATAGCTGCATTGGGTAGATTTACTAATGTCCAAGTACGATTATTTATTAATGAAGTATATTCATCTTCCATGGCACGTTTCCACTGCGCAGCATTTCCACTGTTCATTGCCTCATTCACTGTAAGGGGGTCCCCTGCAGCAATTGCCTCCATTGAATACATATAATAATCAGGCATATTTACTAGTTTTCGGACACGTTCTGAAAGACGAGCGTTAGCATTATTTTCTGTATTTATCAAAGTTGTATCAACCTCACTTGTTGAAATTTCATCCGATTCATAATATTCAGAGGAATCATCACTATCACGATCAGTAGGGAAATCACTGTCGTCATCTTCAGTGTTGTCCTCCACTAAATTCAGATCATCAAATTGTATAAAATGAAACTCCTGGTCATCATTACGATTTTTAGGGTTTTGTTGAAAACCGTTTTCAAAAAAGGAAACATCACGGCTTTTAACAACACGGTAACGGTCTGGGTTTAGCAATCGATAGCCTTTGATATCTTCACAATAACCCACAAAAATCAAATCCTGTGATTTGGGGTCCCACTTTTTACGTTTTTCCTTGGGTATATATGAGATAGCTCGTGAACCAAATACACGGAGGTGACTCAAATCAGGTTGACGCCCGTCCAAACTTCTTGAGGGGTACTTTTCTGAATTGCAGAGCAAAGTGAACGGTTTATGACATAGACGGCATTTGCAACAGCTTCAGCCCAAAATTTTTTCGGGAAGCCAGCGTGTAGCAGCATGCATCGGGCGCGTTCTACAATGGAACGATTCATGCGCTCAGCGACGCCGTTCTGCTGCGGGCTGTACGGCACTGTGGTTTGATGTTGTATGCCACTTTTAACCAAAACCTTTGACAGCTGTTGGTTGCAATATTCGGTGCCGTTGTCTGTACGCAAGCATTTTATTTTACGGCCAGTTTCATTTTTCACCCTGGCCTTAAATTGTTCAAATAATGCTGGTTCTTCCGTTTTTGCCTGCAAAATATAAATAAAAACTTTACGCGAAAAATCATCTATAAATGTAAGAAAATACTTAGCTCCGCCTATAGACTCCTCCTCAATCGGGCCACAAAGGTCCGAATGAACTAGCTGAAGCAAATCTGTTGTACGAGTTTCTGATGTTTTAAATGACTTTCTGGCCATTTTACCTTTAATGCATGGTACACATGCCTCATCAGCCTTTTGTTGAAATTGCATTCCAATTACCAAATTTTCGTTTTCTCCAAATCGGAATAATTAAGATGGCCCATGCGGGCATGCCAAAGCTTGATGTCATTTTGTGTAGCTACCATACACGTTTGTCTGTTGTTACAATTTAATTTAAACACCTTATTATCCATACGACCAGTGGCGACTATTGTTTTGTTTAAGGATATTGTTGATTTTTCGTCTTCAAAATTAACCGCGAAGCCTCGTTTTGTTAATTGACTAACTGCCAAAAGATTCACAGTTATGTCCGGAACATAAAGCACATTGTGGGCAACAATATCCACTACTTTACCATTGCCATTTACAACATTTAATTTTATATCACCAACATGTGCATACTGGCACCGGAGTCTATAAACCAATCTTGCAAATTTTTTCCGCCTGCAAAAAAAACAGTGCAAAAACCAACCTCTTTCTGTTTATATTTTTTAAAACGACAATCAGCTGCTTCGTGGCCATAGCGGTTGCAATTAAAACAACGAAAGCCTTTCTTCACATTTGCTTTTTTTGTTTTGGAAAATAAAGCACTGCATTCTGTTGGTTTTTTAATGTCTTGCAGCAACTTGGTTTTAATAGAATCACACGTAATTTTGACGCCGGAACTCTCGATGCCCATAAGGCATCGGGAGGCCAGCCAATAAAAGAGTGCCAATGCACTCGTCACTTACGGGCATATCAACTTCTTTCAGTTTGTGTGCTGTTGAAACAATATTGCTCACGTACTCTTCTATGTTTTCGGATGTAGAAAAATTTGTCGTGATTAGTTGACGCAACAGACCAACTCTTCGTGTTAGTCCCGAGTCCTGGAAAGCGGCTTTTAGTTTGTCCCAAACTTCTTTAGATGTGTTTGCGTCTTCGATGTGCACATAATTTATTTTGGCTATGAGCAAAATAATTTTCGTTTTGGCTTTGGTGTTTGGTGTTTTACGTTTATTCCAGCCTGTGAATAATTTCCCTGCACGGTATTCCATAACTCTTCATGTTGAAGCAAATTTTTCACATAAACCATGTTGCGTAGTTTTCACGACCAACCAATTTCTCCACACTAAAACTTGTTGCAATTGCTGACATTTTTTAAAAATCACTTTTTACTCTCCTTACGCTGTTTTGTAACAATTATTTAAACAACTACTGGGCCCATAACCTGTTGGATGTTTGAAATAAAAGCCAGTTGTTTTTCGGATAACGTGTGCAAAAAAGAGAGTTATATTTTATTAGTTATAAAATATATATAAACGGAAGTATAAAGGTTAAAAAAGGAATAGGCAAAATAGATATATTAGTTGCATAAAAATGTATGATATCAGCTGGTGCCGAGATGCCAGATTTTCATATACCAACAGATTTGAAGAATTAATTTGGTGTTTAAAAATTTCAAAAAAATTAGATTTTAATCAATGACCGGTAAGTCTCAATTTATAAATGTTCTTCTCGTTCCAGGTAGAACAGTAGCACGTTTAAAACTTTCGCAAGAGTCGTATCCGCTTTTTTATTCGGGAAACTTTCCTTCTTTGTTCTCAAAAAGAATTGGTCAGTCCGTAATGTGTCCGAGTAGGTACGTTGTGCGCGTCTCTTTGCAACCTATTTAAAAATTTGTTTTAATTTGAAATTTTTATTTACTTGTTTTTTTTTTATATAAGCTTGTTTAACTTATTTCTTTTTTCTTCTAGGAGAAACATTCACTTTCAAGGCTTTATCTGCCTTCCTAAAAGATCGACCCTAGGCCTGAGCTCAATCCTACGGACTAGTTTTACGCAAAAATAATAAGGTAAGATAAATGTTTTTCCTTATATGTCTAAGGTCTTGGTCTCTTTCTTATATTTTTATTTAAAAAAAAATTAAAATAAATAAAAATAAAAATACCTAGCACCCCTGGTGTTTCGGTGCTGATGCTGCCTTTCCCACGTAGTACTGGACATTTCTATTTCGACCAATTTTTTATCCCCATCCACTGATTCTATGTTTTGCATTTCAAATGAATTGCATTCTTTTCTTCTATTTTTGTTCTGAAATACGACAAAATCATAGCCCCTTGAGGGCAGACGCGACATGTTTAATTCAGATACGATAAAATATATATTATTTAAATTGCTTGTTACAAATGGTGTGGCAAATTTGATCGAACAATGTATTGTACACTCAAAAAAGTTTCTCAATAAAATTTACTGAAATTTTCTGATTTAAAAAAAAAGACAAGAAATTATAAAAACTCAATGAAATTTTCTATTTTTTTTTAAATAACTAACGAAAATTAACTAATTATCACAAAAACACTGTTGTGGTAGTACTAAAATTAACTGCTTGAAATAACTGTTAAGAAAATACAGTTTTTCTTAAATTGTTTCATCAAATTGTAAAATGTTCGAAATAAAGCAGAAATAACGATAATTGTTGTCTTTTAGAAAATAATATGCAAGATGATAGCTGTTTTGTTATCGTACATTGGCAATCGTTTTGCCGATAACGTTTGAATAATTTTGTGCTTGTGAAAAGCAAATAAGCTGTAAAAACAGCGATATCGAAAAAAACGATAACAAATGTTTTCTTTACGTGAAGCGTTGATCGTCAAAACAATGTCGCTAGACGATAACATAGAGAGACATATCCATATCCTCTAAGAGAAACGATATCGTTTTTGCTATCGTTTTGACGATGCTTCTTACGAAAACGTTGAACCTACCGATGGAAAATTATTGTTTTATACTCAAATTGCTAACATTATGTAAAATTTGTATGTAATATTGTCGTAATTTAACTTCGAAAAGTCGACGATTATCGTCAATCGTCCTACAGAATTCCTAATCAGGCTAGGACGATCGATAATCGCCCACTTTTGAGAGCTAAATTACAGCCAAATTACATAAAAATGTTAACAAATTTGTTAAAAAACAAAATTTTCGTTCGTAATATCGTCAAAATGATAGCAAATAAGGTCTCGTTTTGAACAAAATGATATCGTTTTTCTTAGAAAATCTGTACCCTGTTTTAAATGTAAAATTTCACACAAAAAAATCTTTGTAATTAGTAGCATTTCAACTAATAAAGTTTATTTACAAAAGTTATGCGAAAACTAGTAACATTTTTCCAAGTTTCTAATTGTTCCTACATGATTATTGAATAATTTGTGCGAAAAAGCTTTATTAGTTGAAATGCTCCTAGTTACTTGGCAACGATTTTTTTGTGTGTAGTTGAAGTTGGTTTTATCCTATATACACAATCATCTGTTTTTCCGCAAGGAAATTTATGTGAAAAAAAGCAAAAATTAAATTGAAAAATATTTGAAGTTATGTTGCAAACCTTGCGCATTTATGAATGAAAAATATCCAAACCAGTTCGGCTTCCTCTCCCTTGGCTTCTTCAGCTCCTATAAAAACTTGTAACGTATTAATCGCTAAAAAGAAATAATTATAACACAATTTTTCACTTTCAAGACATGCCATTCCTACACTCAAAAAAAAACATTAGTAAAAAAGTTAGTAAAACGTCTTGTAAATCAAGTGCACTAATTTTCAGCAAATTGTTTGCTGAAAATACGTTTACAGCAAAAGTTTTTGTAATACTTCATCAGCAAAAAACTAATTTTGAACAATTTTTTTACTAGTTTTTTTTTGGTGAAAATCATAAACTTTTTTTTTACTAACAGTCAAAACTTTTTTTGCTAGATTTACAAAAAAATAGTATAAAAAGTACTTCACTAATTTACACAATGTATTTTCTAATTTTGCAAAATAATTAGTCAACTTTGGAAAAAAAAATTATTTGTTTTAAATATAAAAAATAAATCTCTGAAAAATTGTGAATTTTTTATGAAAAATTTCTAATAGTTTAAAATATCGAAACGTAACATTTTCTAAATATTTGAAACTTGTTTGGAAAATCCTCTAGATGTCATAGAAAATTAGTTATAAGATCAAATTTTTAATATTACTTTATAATAAAAATTTGATAAAAAAAAAACATAACGGCTCAATCGGTTGATATGAGTTTGTATTTCATTTGATTCGAAATTTGTATATTGTTTCCTTGAAAGAAGCATGAAAATACACAAATCACGGAAAATATGCCAGCTCTATCACTTCCATTTGTTGACATTTTTACTCATTTTTACTCATATTTGCGTATTTTTGAGATTTAAAATTGCTTTTTTTAATTATCTTAGCTTAAAATGAGTTTTTTCTCAAAATTTGTGTCTAATTTTTTAACCTTGTAATTTTTGACTTTTGCCATAGACACCACGGATTTAGAATTTTTTTTTCGTCTCTGGTTATTACCTTTGTTTTTTTAACAAAGAAACTTTTCAATTTTATTTAACTGTATTTAAAGTGTCCAAACCAGCAACCGGTTGATCGACTTTTTACAATAATTTTTAATAAAAACGAGTTTTTTAAAATACAGTTAGTTTTTTTGGAAACTAACTGTATTCTTTTGATTTTTGACACATTAATTTTATAAATTTTTATGCAGCCGAATTTTTATCTAATTTTTAGTAGCTTTTTCTGCTATGTCGAAATGACTATGACTGTGATATTATAGAATTTTGTTTATGGTTAATAATATTTTTAACATATAGTTATAAATTCACAATCTAAAAAATCTAAATCGTTTCGGGGGACCGGGTATTATCCAGTTGTTTTTCGGATAACGTGTACAAAAAAGAGAGTTATATTTTATTAGTTATAAAAGATATAAAAACGGAAGTATAGAGGATCAGAAAGGAATAGGCAAAATAGATATATTAGTTGCATAAAAATGTATGATATCAGCTGGTGACGAGATGCCAGCTTTTCATATACCAACACCTCCACTAAAAGCTGGCTCGAAGTTTGTGAGGCCCAACATTTTGGCACACTTGAGATGCTTTCCCTTTGTCACTGGTTTTGTGAGAAAATCAGCAGCCATATCATCGGACCTCTGGTATTCTAAAACAATAAGTCCATCCTGTACCTTTTCGCGCAAAAAATGGTGACGCAAATCTATATGCTTGGAACGACCGTGGTATGCATCAGAATTTGCCAGGTTTAAAGCACTTTTGTTGTCACAGAACAACGTAATTTTCTCTTCTGAAGTATTCCATAAATCATTTATTAGTTGACGTAGCCATTCTGCTTCTTGTACGGCTGTGGACATTGCCATGTATTCGGCCTCTGTTGTTGATAAAGCCACAGTCGTTTGTCGCCTGCTACTCCAACTTATGGCACCTTGTTGAACAAAAACATAGCCTGTGCAGGATCGCCTATCAGAAACATCGCTAGCATAATCCGCATCGCAAAAGCCATACATTTTGTAATCTTCATTTTTTGAATATGTTATATTTACGTTCATTGTACCTTTTAGGTATCTAAAGATACGTTTAACCGCTGTCCAGTGTGAATTATCAAAAGTATTGATCGCTGTATACGCAGACTGATCAATATGTATCTCACCCTTTTCACGATTTCTTGTAATTCGAAGTCCAACGCAACTACTAGCCTCTCCCAAATCCTTCATCGAAAAAAGTTTGTTGTAATCCAGCTTTTACTTTCTTTTTTAGTTCATTGTTGTTTGTAAAAATAAGTAGGCCATCGACATATACAGCAATGAAAAACATTTTAGAGCCATCAAAGTAAATACAGGGGTCAAGCTTCGACTATCGTAAATTCATTCCTTTCAGGGCTTGATCTAATTTTTTATTCCATTCACGACTTGCCTGTTTTAAACCATAAATGGCTTTGTTAAGTTTACAAACTTTACCAGATGTGTCGCCTCCAATACCATCAGGATGTTCCATACAAATCTTCTCAGATAAATCACTCTGTAAAAAGGCGGTGACCGAATCCATTTGTTCGATATCAAGGTTAAATTGAGCAGCAATCGATAACAAATATCGTATTGAGGTGTAACGCACCACTGGGGAGTAAGTTTCCTGATAATCAATTCCAGGTTTCTGGGAGCAACCCTTTACCACCAGTCGAGCTTTGTACCTTTGTATTTCACCATTTTCACCACGTTTTGTCTTAAAAACCCATTTACTTTTGATTGGTATAGCTGCATTGGGTAGATTTACAAATGTCCAAGTACGATTATTTATTAATGAAGTATATTCATCTTTCATGGCACGTTTCCACTGCGCAGCATTTTCACTGTTCATTGCCTCATTCACTTCATTGCCTCATTCACTGCAGCAATTGCCTCCACTGAATACATAAAATAATCAGGCATATTTACTGGTTTTCGGACACGTTCTGAACGACGAGCGTTAGCATTATTTTCTGTATTTATCAAAGTTGTATCAACCTCACTTTTTGAAATTTCATCCGGTTCATAATATTCAAAGGAATCATCACTATCACGATCAGTAGGGAAATCACTGTCGTCATCTTCAGTGCAGTCCTCCACTAAATTCAGATCATCAAATTGTATGAAATGAAACTCCTGGTCATCATTACGATTTTTAGGGTTTTGTTGAAAACCGTTTTCAAAAAAGGAAACATCACGGCTTTTAACAACACGGTAACGGTCTGCGTTTAGCAATCGATAGCCTTTGATATCTTCACAATAACCCACAAAAATCAAATCCTGTGATTTGGGGGTCCCACTTTTTACGTTTTTCCTTGGGTATATATGAGATAGCTCGTGAACCAAATACACGGAGGTGACTCAAATCAGGTTTGACACCCATCCAAACTTCTTGAGGGGTACTTTTCTGAATTGCAGAGCAAACTGAACGGTTTATGACATAGACGGCATTTGCAACAGCTTCAGCCCAAAATTTTTTCGGGAAGCCAGCGTGTAGCAGCATGCATCGGGCGCGTTCTACAATGGAACGATTAATGCGCTCAGCGACGCCGTTCTGCTGCGGGCTGTACGGCACTGTGGTTTGATGTTGTATGCCACTTTTAACCAAAACCTTTGACAGCTGTTGGTTGCAATATTCGGTGCCGTTGTCTGTACGCAAGCATTTTATTTTACGGCCAGTTTCATTGTTCAAATAATGCTGGTAAATTGTTCAAATAATGCTGGTACTTCCGTTTTTGCCTGCAAAATATAAATAAAAACTTTACGCGAAAAATCATCTATAAATGTAAGAAAATACTTAGCTCCGCCTATAGACTCCTCCTCAATCGGGCCACAAAGGTCCGAATGAACTAGCTGAAGTAAATCTGTTGTACGAGTTTCTGATGTTTTAAATGACTTTCTGGCCATTTTACCTTTAATGCATGGTACACATGCCTCATCAGCCTTTTGTTGAAATTGCATTCCAATTACCAAATTTTTCGTTTTCTCCAAATCGGAATAATTAAGATGGCCCATGCGGGCATGCCAAAGCTTGATGTCATTTTGTGTAGCTACCATACACGTTTGTCTGTTGTTACAATTTAATTTAAACACGTTATTATCCAAACGACCAGTGGCGACTATTGTTTTGTTTAAGGATATTGTTGATTTTTCGTCTTCAAAATTAACCGCGAAGCCTCGTTTGTTAATTGACTAACTGCCAAAAGATTCACAGTTATGTCCGGAACATAAAGCACATTGTGGGCAACAATATCCACTACTTCACCATTGCCATTTACAACATTTAATTTTATATCACCAACGCCTTTGACCGCAAATTTACCCTCACCTGCAACATAAATCTCGCTTACTTGGGACTCGGCCATATTTAAAACCCAATCACGGCGCATAGACATGTGCATACTGGCGCCGGAGTCTATAAACCAATCTTGCAAGTTTTTTCCGCCTGCAAAAAAAAAACAGTGCAAAAACCAACCTCTTTCTGTTTATATTTTTCAAAACGACAATCAGCTGCTTCGTGGCCATAGCGGTTGCAATTAAAACAACGAAAGCCTTTCTTCACATTTGCTTTTTTTGTTTTGGAAAATAAAGCACTGCATTCTGTTGGTTTTTTAATGTCTTGCAGCAACTTGGTTTTAATAGAATCACACGTAATTTTGACGCCGGAACTCTCGATGCCCATAAGGCATCGGGGAGGCCAGCCAATAAAAGAGTGCCAATGCACTCGTCACTTACGGCCATATCAACTTCTTTCAGTTTGTGTGCTGTTGAAACAATATTGCTCACGTACTCTTCTATGTTTTCGGATGTAGAAAAATTTGTCGTGATTAGATGACGCAACAGACAAACTCTTCGTGTTAGTCCCGAGTCCTGGAAAGCGGCTTTTAGTTTGTCCCAAACTTCTTTAGATGTGTTTGCGTCTTCGATGTGCACATAATTTATTTTGGCTATGAGCAAAATAATTTTCGTTTTGGCTTTGGTGTTTGGTGTTTTACGTTTATTCCAGCCTGTGAATAATTTCCCTGCACGGTATTCCATAACTCTTCATGTTGAAGCAAATTTTTCACATAAACCATGTTGCGTAGTTTTCACGACCAACCAATTTCTCTACACTAAAACTTGTTGCAATTGCTGACATTTTTAAAAATCACTTTTACTCTCCTTACGCTGTTTTGTAACAATTATTTAAACAACTACTGGGCCCATAACCTGTTGGATGTTTGAAATAAAAGCCAGTTGTTTTTCGAATAACGTGTACAAAAAAGAGAGTTATATTTTATTAGTTATAAAATATATATAAACGGAAGTATAGAGGATCAAAAAGGAATAGGCAAAATAGATATATTAGTTGCTTAAAAATGTATGATATCAGCTGGTGACGAGATGCCAGATTTTCATATACCAACAGATTTGAAGAATTAATTTGGTGTTTAAAAATTTCAAAAAAATTAGATTTTAGAATTTAGATTTTCTCAATTTATAAATGTTCTTCTCGTTCCAGGTAGAACAGTAGCACGTTTAAAACTTTCGCAAGAGTCGTATCCGCTTTTTTATTCGGGAAACTTTCCTTCTTTGTTCTCAAAAAGAATTGGTCAGTCCGTAATGTGTCCGAGTAGGTACGTTGTGCGCGTCTCTTTGCAACTTATTTAAAAATTTGTTTTAATTTGAAATTTTTATTTACTTGTTTTTTTTTATATAAGCTTGTTTAACTTATTTCTTTTTTCTTCTAGGAGAAACATTCACTTTCAAGGCTTTATCTGCCTTCCTAAAAAATCGACCCTAGGCCTGAGCTTAATCCTACGGACTAGTTTTACGCAAAAATAATAAGGTAAGATAAATGTTTTTCCTTATATGTCTAAGGTCTTGGTCTCTTTCTTATATTTTTATTTAAAAAAAAAATCAAAAATAAAACAAATTTGTTACTTTACAGTCCATCAGTCTAGTCGTCCAAGGTAAAACAGTTAGTCCTAAACCCTTTTTTTCAAAGAAATACCTAGCACCCCCTGGTGTTTCGGTGCTGATGCTGTCTTTACCACGTAGTACTGGACATTTCTATTTCGAAATGTTTTGCATTTCAAATGAATTGCATTCATTTCTTCTATTTTTGTTCTGAAATACGACAAAATCATAACCCCTTGAGGGCAGACGCGACATGTTTAATTCAGATACGATAAAATATATATTATTTAAATTGCTTGTTACAAATGGTGTGGCAAATTTGATCGAACAATGTATTGTACACTCAAAAAAGTTTCTCAATAAAATTTACTGAAATTTTCTGATTTAAAAAAAAGACAAGAAATTATAAAAACTCCATGAAATTTTCTATTTGTTTTTAAATAACTAACGAAAATTAACTAATTATCACAAAAACACTGTTGTGGTAGTACTAAAATTAACTGCTTGAAATAACTGTTAAGAAAATACAGTATTTTCTTAAATTGTTTTATCAAATTGTAAAATGTTCGAAATAAAGCAGCAATAACGATAATTGTTGTCTTTTAGAAAATAATATATGCAAGATGATAGCTATTTTGTTATCGTACATTGGCAATCGTTTTGCCGATAACGTTTGAATAATTTTGTGCTTGTGAAAAGCAAATAAGCTGTAAAAACAGCGATATCGAAAAAAAACGATAACAAATGTTTTCTTTACGTGAAGCGTTGATCGTCAAAACAATGTCGCTAGACGATAACATAGAGAAACATATCCATACCCTCTAAGAGAAACGATATCGTTTTTTGCTATCGTTTTGACGATGTTTCTTACGAAAACGTTGAACCTACCGATGGAAAATTATTGTTTTATACTCAAATTGCTAACATTATGTAAAATTTGTATGTAATATTGTCGTAATTTAACTTCGAAAAGTCGACGATTATCGTCAATCGTCCTACAGAATTCCTAATCAGGCTAGGACGATCGATAATCGCCCACTTTTGAGAGCTAAATTACAACCAAATTACATAAAAATTTTAAATAATGTTAACAAATTTGTTAAAAAACAAAATTTTCGTTCGTAATATCGTCAAAATGATAGCAAATAAGGTCTCGTTTTGAACAAAATGATATCGTTTTTCTTAGAAAATCTGTACCCTGTTTAAATGTAAAATTTCACACAAAAAAATCTTTGTAATTAGTAGCATTTCAACTAATAAAGTTTATTTACAAAAGTTATGCGAAAACTAGTAACATTTTTCCAAGTTTCTAATTGTTCCTACATGATTATTGAATAATTTGTGCGAAAAAGCTTTATTAGTTGAAATGCTCCTAGTTACTTGGCAACGATTTTTTGTGTGTAGTTGAAGTTGGTTTTATCCTATTTACACAATCATCTGTTTTTCCGCAAGGAAATTTATGTGAAAAATAGCAAAAATTAAATTGAAAAATATTTGAAGTTATGTTGCAAACCTTGCGCATTTATGAATGAAAAATATCCAAACCAGTTCGGCTTCCTCTCCCTTGGCTTCTTCAGCTCCTATAAAAACTTGTAACGTATTAATCGCTAAAAAGAAATAATTATAACACAATTTTCACTTTCAAGACATGCCATTCCTACACTCAAAAAAAAAAACATTAGTAAAAAAGTTAGTAAAACGTCTTGTAAATCAAGTGCACTAATTTTCAGCAAATTGTTTGCTGAAAATACGTTTACAGCAAAAGTTTTTGTAATACTTCATCAGCAAAAACTAATTTTGAACAATTTTTTTACTAGTTTTTTTTTGGTGAAAATCATAAACTTTTTTTTTACTAACAGTCAAAACTTTTTTTGCTAGATTTACAAAAAAATAGTATAAAAAGTACTTCACTAATTTACACAATGTATTTTCTAATTTTGCAAAATAATTAGTCAACTTTGGAAAAAAAAAATTATTTGTTTTAAATATAAAAAATAAATCTCTGAAAAATTGTGAATTTTTTATGAAAAATTTCTAATAGTTTAAAATATCGAAACGTAACATTTTCTAAATATTTGAAACTTGTTTGGAAAATCCTCTAGATGTCATAGAAAATTAGTTATAAGATCAAATTTTTAATATTACTTTTATAATAAAAATTTGATAAAAAAAAACATAACGGCTCAATCGGTTGATATGAGTTTGTATTTCATTTGATTCGAAATTTGTATATTGTTTCCTTGAAAGAAGCATGAAAATACACAAATCACGGAAAATATGCCAGCTCTATCACTTCCATTTGTTGACATTTTTACTCATTTTTACTCATATTTGCGTATTTTTGAGATTTAAAAATTGCTTTTTTTAATTATCTTAGCTTAAAATGAGTTTTATCTCAAAATTTTGTGTCTAATTTTTTAACCTTGTAATTTTTGACTTTTGCCATAGACACCACGGATTTAGAATTTTTTTTCGTCTCTGGTTATTACCTTTGTTTTTTTAACAAAGAAACTTTTCAATTTTATTTAACTGTATTTAAAGTGTCCAAACCAGCAACCGGTTAATCGACTTTTTACAATAATTTTTTAATAAAAAACGAGTTTTTTAAAATACAGTTAGTTTTTTTTGGAAACTAACTGTATTCTTTTGATTTTTGACACATTAATTTTATAAATTTTTATGCAGCCGAATTTTTATCTAATTTTTAGTAGCTTTTTCTGCTATGTCGAAATGACTATGACTGTGATATTATAGAATTTTGTTTATGGTTAATAATATTTTTAACATATAGTTATAAATTCACAATCTAAAAAATCGAAATCGTTTCGGGGGACCGGGTATTATCCAGTTGTTTTTCGGATAACGTGTACAAAAAAGAGAGTTATATTTTATTAGTTATAAAAGATATAAAAACGGAAGTATAGAGGATCAGAAGGAATAGGCAAAATAGATATATTAGTTGCATAAAAATGTATGATATCAGCTGAGGCCCAACATTTTGGCACACTTGAGATGCTTTCCCTTTGTCACTGGTTTTGTGAGAAAATCAGCAGCCATATCTTCGGACCTCTGGTATTCTAAAACAATAAGTCCATCCTGTACCTTTTCGCGCAAAAAATGGTGACGCACATCTATGTGCTTGGAACGACCGTGGTATGCATCAGAATTTGCCAGGTTTAAAGCACTTTTGTTGTCACAGAACAACGTAATTTTCTCTTCTGAAGTATTCCATAAATCATTTATTAGTTGACGTAGCCATTCTGCTTCTTGTACGGCTGTGGACATTGCCATGTATTCGGCCTCTGTTGTTGATAAAGCCACAGTCGTTTGTCGCCTGCTACTCCAACTTATGGCACCTTGTTGAACAAAAACATAGTCTGTGCAGGATCGCCTATCAGAAACATCGCTAGCATAATCCGCATCGCAAAAGCCATACATTTTGAAATCTTCATTTTTTGAATATGTTATATTTACGTTCATTGTACCTTTTAGGTATCTAAAGATACGTTTAACCGCTGTCCAGTGTGAATTATCAAAATTATTGATCGCTGTATACGCAGACTGATCAATATGTATCTCACCCTTTTCACGATTTCTTCTAATTCGAAGTCCAACGCAACTACTAGCCTCTCCCAAATCCTTCATCGAAAAAAGTTTGTTGTAATCCAGCTTTTACTTTCTTTTTTAGTTCATTGTTGTTTGTAAAAATAAGTAGGTCATCGACATATACAGCAATGAAAAACATTTTAGAGCCATCAAAGTAAATACAGGGGTCAAGCTTCGACTATCGTAAATTCATTCCTTTCAGGGCTTGGTCTATTTTTTTATTCCATTCACGACTTGCCTGTTTTAAACCATAAATGGCTTTGTTAAGTTTACAAACTTTACCAGATGTGTCGCCTCCAATACCATCAGGATGTTCCATACAAATCTTCTCAGATAAATCACTCTGTAAAAAAGCGGTGACCGCATCCATTTGTTCGATATCAAGGTTAGATTGAGCAGCAATCGATATCAAATATCGTATTGAGGTGTAACGCACCACTGGGGAGTAAGTTTCCTGATAATCAATTCCAGGTTTCTGGGAACAACTCTTTACCACCAGTCGAGCTTTGTACCTTTGTATTTCACCATTTTCACCACGTTTTGTCTTAAAAACCCATTTACTTTTGATTGGTATAGCTGCATTGGGTATATTTACTAATGTCCAAGTACGATTATTTATTAATGAAGTATATTCATCTTCCATGGCACGTTTCTACTGCGCAGCATTTTCACTGTTCAGTGCCTCATTCACTGTAAGGGGGTCCCCTGCAACAATTGCCTCCACTGAATACATATAATAATCAGGCATATTTACTGGTTTTCGGACACGTTCTGAACGACGAGCGTTAGCATTATTTTCTGTATTTATCAAAGTTGTATCAACCTCACTTGTTGAAATTTCATCCGGCTCATAATATTCAGAGGAATCATCACTATCACGATCAGTAGGGAAATCACTGTCGTCATCTTCAGTGTTGTCCTCCACTAAATTCAGATCATCAAATTGTATGAAATGAAACTCCTGGTCATCATTACGATTTTATGGGTTTTGTTGAAAACCGTTTTCAAAAAAGCAAACATCACGGCTTTTAACAACACGGTAACCGTCTGGGTTTAGCAATCGATAGCCTTTGGTATCTTCACAATAACCCACAAAAATCAAATCCTGTGATTTGGGGTCCCACTTTTTACGTTTTTCCTTGGGTATATATGAGATAGCTCGTGAACCAAATACATGGAGGTGACTCAAATCAGGTTTGACACCCGTCCAAACTTCTTGAGGGGTACTTTTCTGAATTGCAGAGCAAACTGAACGGTTTATGACATAGACGGCATTTGCAACAGCTTCAGCCCAAAATTTTTTCGGGAAGCCTGCGTGTAGCAGCATGCATCGGGCGCGTTCCACAATGGAACGATTCATGCGCTCAGCGACGCCGTTCTGCTGCGGGCTGTACGGCACTGTGGTTTGATGTTGTATGCCACTTTTAATCAAAACCTTTGATAGCTGTTGGTTGCAATATTCGGTGCCGTTGTCTGTACGCAAGCATTTTATTTTACGGCCAGTTTCATTTTTCACCCTGGCCTTAAATTGTTCAAATAATGCTGGTACTTCCGTTTTTGACTGCAAAATATAAATAAAAACTTTACGCGAAAAATCATCTATAAATGTAAGAAAATACTTAGCTCCGCCTATAGACTCCTCCTCAATCGGGCCACAAAGGTCCGAATGAACTAGCTGAAGCAAATCTGTTGTACGAGTTTCTGATGTTTTAAATGACTTTCTGGCCATTTTACCTTTAATGCATAGTACACATGCCTCATCAGCCTTTTGTTGAAATTGCATTCCAATTACCAAATTTTTCGTTTTCTCCAAATCGGAATAATTAAGATGGCCCATGCGGGCATGCCAAAGCTTGATGTCATTTTGTGTAGCTACCATACACGTTTGTCTGTTGTTACAATTTAATTTAAACACCTTATTATCCAAACGACCAGTGGCGACTATTGTTTTGTTTAAGGATATTGTTGATTTTTCGTCTTCAAAATTAACCGCGAAGCCTCGTTTGTTAATTGACTAACTGCCAAAAGATTCACAGTTATGTCCGGAACATAAAGCACATTGTGGGCAACAATATCCACTACTTCACCATTGCCATTTACAACATTTAATTTTATATCACCAACGCCTTTGACCGCAAATTTACGCTCACCTGCAACATAAATCTCGCTTACGTGGGACTCGGCCATATTTAAAAACCAATCACGGCGCATAGACATGTGCATACTGGCACCGGAGTCTATAAACCAATCTTGCAAATTTTTTCCGCCTGCAAAAAAAACAGTGCAAAAACCAACCTCTTTCTGTTTATATTTTTTAAAACGACAATCAGCTGCTTCGTGGCCATAGCGGTTGCAATTAAAACAACGAAAGCCTTTCTTCACATTTGCTTTTTTTGTTTTGGAAAATAAAGCACTGCATTCTGTTGGTTTTTTAATGTCTTGCAGCAACTTGGTTTTAATAGAATCACACGTAATTTTGACGCCGGAACTCTCGATGCCCATAAGGCATCGGGAGGCCAGCCAATAAAAGAGTGCCAATGCACTCGTCACTTACGGGCATATCAACTTCTTTCAGTTTGTGTGCTGTTGAAACAATATTGCTCACGTACTCTTCTATGTTTTCGGATGTAGAAAAATTTGTCGTGATTAGTTGACGCAACAGACCAACTCTTCGTGTTAGTCCCGAGTCCAGGAAAGCGGCTTTTAGTTTGTCCCAAACTTCTTTAGATGTGTTTGCGTCTTCGATGTGCACATAATTTATTTTGGCTATGAGCAAAATAATTTTCGTTTTGGCTTTGGTGTTTGGTGTTTTACGTTTATTCCAGCCTGTGAATAATTTCCCTGCACGGTATTCCATAACTCTTCATGTTGAAGCAAATTTTTCACATAAACCATGTTGCGTAGTTTTCACGACCAACCAATTTCTCTACACTAAAACTTGTTGCAATTGCTGACATTTTTTAAAAATCACTTTTTACTCTCCTTACGCTGTTTTGTAACAATTATTTAAACAACTACTGGGCCCATAACCTGTTGGATGTTTGAAATAAAAGCCAGTTGTTTTTCGAATAACGTGTGCAAAAAAGAGAGTTATATTTTATTAGTTATAAAATATATATAAACGGAAGTATAGAGGATCAAAACGGAATAGGCAAAATAGATATATTAGTTGCATAAAAATGTATGATATCAGCTGGTGACGAGATGCCAGATTTTCATATACCAACAGATTTGAAGAATTAATTTGGTGTTTAAAAATTTCAAAAAAAATTAGATTTTAATCAATGACCGGTAAGTCTCAATTTATAAATGGTCTTCTCGTTCCAGGTAGAACAGTAGCACGTTTAAAACTTTCGCAAGAGTCGTATCCGCTTTTTTATTCGGGAAACTTTCCTTCTTTGTTCTCAAAAAGAATTGGTCAGTCCGTAATGTGTCCGAGTAGGTACGTTGTGCGCGTCTCTTTGCAACTTATTTAAAAATTTGTTTTAATTTGAAATTTTTATCTACTTGTTTTTTTTTTTATATAAGCTTGTTTAACTTATTTCTTTTTTCTTCTAGGAGAAACATTCACTTTCAAGGCTTTATCTGCCTTCCTAAAAGATCGACCCTAGGCCTGAGCTCAATCCTACGGACTAGTTTTACGCAAAAATAATAAGGTAAGATAAATGTTTTTCCTTATATGTCTAAGGTCTTGGTCTCTTTCTTATATTTTTATTTAAAAAAAATTAAAATAAATAAAAATACCTAGCACCCCTGGTGTTTCGGTGCTGATGCTGCCTTTCCCACGTAGTACTGGACATTTCTATTTCGACCAATTTTTTATCCCCATCAACTGATTCTATGTTTTGCATTTCAAATGAATTGCATTCTTTTCTTCTATTTTTGTTCTGAAATACGACAAAATCATAGCCCCTTGAGGGCAGATGCGACATGTTTAATTCAGATACGATAAAATATATATTATTTAAATTGCTTGTTACAAATGGTGTGGCAAATTTGATCGAACAATGTATTGTACACTCAAAAAAGTTTCTCAATAAAATTTACTGAAATTTTCTGATTTAAAAAAAAAGACAAGAAATTATAAAAACTCAATGAAATTTTCTATTTTTTTTTAAATAACTAACGAAAATTAACTAATTATCACAAAAACACTGTTGTGGTAGTACTAAAATTAACTGCTTGAAATAACTGTTAAGAAAATACAGTTTTTTCTTAAATTGTTTCATCAAATTGTAAAATGTTCGAAATAAAGCAGAAATAACGATAATTGTTGTCTTTTAGAAAATAATATGCAAGATGATAGCTGTTTTGTTATCGTACATTGGCAATCGTTTTGCCGATAACGTTTGAATAATTTTGTGCTTGTGAAAAGCAAATAAGCTGTAAAAACAGCGATATCGAAAAAAACGATAACAAATGTTTTCTTTACGTGAAGCGTTGATCGTCAAAACAATGTCGCTAGACGATAACATAGAGAGACATATCCATATCCTCTAAGAGAAACGATATCGTTTTTTGCTATCGTTTTGACGATGTTTCTTACGAAAACGTTGAACCTACCGATGGAAAATTATTGTTTTATACTCAAATTGCTAACATTATGTAAAATTTGTATGTAATATTGTCGTAATTTAACTTCGAAAAGTCGACGATTATCGTCAATCGTCCTACAGAATTCCTAATCAGGCTAGGACGATCGATAATCGCCCACTTTTGAGAGCTAAATTACAACCAAATTACATAAAAATGTTAACAAATTTGTTAAAAAACAAAATTTTCGTTCGTAATATCGTCAAAATGATAGCAAATAAGGTCTCGTTTTGAACAAAATGATATCGTTTTTCTTAGAAAATCTGTTCCCTGTTTTAAATGTAAAATTTCACACAATAAAATCTTTGTAATTAGTAGCATTTCAACTAATAAAGTTTTATTTACAAAAGTTATGCGAAAACTAGTAACATTTTTCCAAGTTTTTAATTGTTCCTACATGATTATTGAATAATTTATGCGAAAAAGCTTTATTAGTTGAAATGCTCCTAGTTACTTGGCAACGATTTTTTTGTGT